>VMDO01000909.1:10000-195453 GCA_007922755.1 Pedetes capensis | reverse complement strand
CTAACTTGCAATCCTCCTGCTTCCGCCTCCCTGAGCTACTGAGATTACAGGTGTGTGCCTTAAAATCTTGACCCTCTTGCCTCAACTTCCTGAGTGTTAGGTTCCAACAAACCTGGCTTCATTGTTACCTATTCTGCAAACAAACTTTGAGCTTGTTAGCAACCAGGTTAGTTGATACACATGTACCTAATATGAGCGACATAAGGGCTAAATATCATACACAGTGCAGCAATGGAAAGTGTATACTATTCCATCCCTATCCATTAGAGTAATAGTAGTCATCGTGTAGGTACCAGGCTTGGTACTCTCATCACTTGGCCTTAGAAGTTTAGGCTCTGTTACACCAACAGCTCTCTCAAATCATTTCTCTTAGAGGTAAACGTGACAGTTGACAGAATTTCTGTAACACTTTGAATTTCTGAGAGTGCAAAACTATTAAGAAAATAAAAGGTGACCTGCCCAGCATTTTATGCTTATTAGATGGTTTTATTTAATCCTCTCTTCTTTATGTTGCCACCTTAACAATCCTTCTAGCTACGTATCCTAAAAGATGTGATGGAGAAGCTGTCAGCTGGTGTTTTTAGGTATGCTAAAAAAACCAAACTATTGCTGTTGTTTTTGTATTTGCAAGGAGATAAGGTGGGCATTTCCATTTTTGTTTCAGCTTTTATAGTATACCTATTACTTCCATATTTTATTATTTAGTTTAGATAAGTTGCTGCTTTTTAATATTTCTCAAAATGTATGTGGTGGTTCAGCAGTAAGTATTCCCAAAGATAAAGCGGCTTTTGAGATTTCCTTCCTCCTTTTCATATCTCATCCGTTGCTTTTCCTCCTTACTCCTCCCAGACAAGTTCAGAAAACCCATAGCTTAAAAAGAGGGAGGGCGTAATCTATTTGTTTAAATTGAGTCTGTTTGTCACTTAGAAAACAGGGAGTGGATAAAGTAGTATGTTTTCTTCCTTCAAAACTTAATCACCTTATGGCCGGGCACGTGGTGCACACCTGTAATCCCAGCAGCTTGGGAGGCAGAGGCGGGAAGATCGCAAGTCTGAGACCAGAGGCAGTCTACGTAATTTACTAAGACCCTGTCTCAAATAGCAAAAAAAAAAATGGGCTGGGGCCACAGCTCAGTGGTCCAGCACTCGCAAAGCATGCAGGTGCAAGGCCTTGGGTTCAACCTCCAGTACCCAAAATAAATTAAATAAATAAATAAATAAATAAATAGAATTTTTAAAAACTTTTAGTTGGGCATGGCTGTGTATGCCTGTAATCCCAGCACTTAGAAGGCTGAGGCAGGAGGATGGTGAGTTCCAGGCCAGCTTGGGCCACATTTGTTGTTGTTGTTGGGTGCTGTCGAGTCGGTATCCAACTCATAGCGACCCTCTGTACAACAGGGGAAACACTATTGTCAGTTCTTCTCTGCTGTTCATAGGGTTTTCAATGGCAGATTGATTTTTGGGAGGGGGTTGCCAAGTCCCTCTCCCAGCCTACAGCTTCTGGTGTTCCCAGGCGGTCCCCATCCACGTACTAACCATGTACTAACCATCCTGCTTAGTTTCCCAGATCTGCCAGGATTGGATGCCACAGGGCTATAGCTGCAGGCTGGGCCACATAGCAAGACCTTATTTCCTGAAAAGAAGAGGAAAGGGAAAAAAAGCCATTTTTAACAGTGGAAATACTAATGAACAAGTTTGCTTGAATTAGAGTAAAACATCTGAACTATAACCAAGTGCCAACTACCATCCTGTGTATTTTGTTCTTCTGTTAACTAGTCCTGACATTTCTAATAATTTTTCTTCCTCAGACCACATTTGGATGAACCCATTCCACTGTACGAGGCAAAAGTTTCCATGGAAGTTGTTCAGAAAAATCAAGAAAGAAAAAAGCAAGTTGTTCAATTTTAATTTTCTTCTTTCCCAAACCTCAGTTGGATCTACCCACCCCTATATTTGAAGCGAGTTTTCTCTGGAAATAGAGAAAAATCAAGGAAGATAAAAGCAAGCTCCATTTTAAAGCACGTTTTCCTGCTAAAACAAGATGTTCCATTATTTGATGTATTTGGATACTCATTGTGCAAAAGAACGAGCTAATTCTTTAACATCTAAAGGGAATATTCTGAAAGCCTTTCTAGTTATTCTATACATCTTGCTTCTACATTATTCAATGAAAAAACCCTGCTTTCAGCAAAAGCCACACTATTCTACTGAGACACTTGTTACAGGCCTTTGCTATGCTGTCAAAATAATGTTCTGAATTTTCTATCAACTCCATTCTCAGCATCTTCCTTAACAAGCAAGCCTTTGCTGTCCTAATTTAGGCATTTGAGTGTATCTAACCCCTAGGCACCTAAATTTTGTTTTAAAATATTCATTCACTCAGAATGTCTCTAGTATCAAACAGGATCACAGTTACTTGTACCGCAGCAGCTGCAGAGGGTTTGCGTGGAGAGTGGGATTGGGAAGGGAGACGCGAGGGTTTTCCCCCCGCTGCCCTTGAAGTGTGCCCATTTCTTATCTGAGATCTGTACTGGGAGATGGGGTGGTGGGAGGCTCTCGGCCAGGTCCCTGTGTCACCACCTTGCGACGTCACACTGTTTTCTGAAAGTTACCGAAGCCGCAGCGCATCGCCGCAGCTCAAGTGTGACGTTTACTTTTCACCCAGGCGCCCTGGCCAAGGCCGATCACATTCCCGCCGCGGACTTAGGCAGCGTTCAGCTGTCTCAGTGCGCCACGGGGTAGCGCGCCCCGGCGCCCTGGACCACGGGCTTCCCGGCATCACTGCGCCCAGCCGCTAGACTGCAGCCGAGAACCCGGCGGAGGCCCGAGGCTGCGTCTCCCGCTCCGCCCAGCCGGCGGCCAGTGACCGTCTCGGAGGAACGCAGGCTGGGGCGGGGCTTTGCGGGAGGCTCACTGCGCACGTTCCGCTGCAGCAGGTGGGGGCGGGGCCGCGCCGGGGCGGGGCTTCCGCCGGCCTCCACTCAGGGCTTGGCGTGGCGGCGCGTCGGAGGCGGGGCCGGCGCGCGCGGGAAGCGCCGGTGCCGCGGGCCCGCGTCCCGCCGGGGTCATGGCGCTGCCCGTGCCCGGCTATTCGCCCAGCTTCAAGAGGCCGCCCGAGCTGCTGCGGCTGCGGAGGAAGCGGGCCCGCGAGCGTGAGGCCGCCGCCTCCCGGGCCTCCGAGCCGTCGGAGCCGGCGCCTCGGCGCGCCGCGCGGGCGGCCGGGCTGCCCCTCCGCCCCTTCCCGGCCGCTGCGGGCGGAGGCAGCGGCCAGGCGGCGGCCCGGAGGAACCCCTTCGCCCGCCTGGACAACCGGCCGCCGCTCGCCTCGGAGCCCCCCGACAGGCCTCCGCGGGGCCAGCAGGAGGCCCCTGGCCGGGTGAGTGAGTGTCTGCGCGCCCGGCAGCCGGGGGGCTTTTGTCTTCCAAGGTTGACCCCGCCGTGACTCAGGTGTGGAAAGTTCTCAGGTTCTAGGCGGAGAAGTGGGCGCGAAGAGCGCCGTCCTGGCCTGAGGGCGTCCTGAGCATTGTTTTTGTTTTGTTTGTTTGTTTGTTTTGCCGTACTCGGGGATTGAACCCAAGGCGTGGTCTGCAAGCGCTTTTCCAGTGACCTGCACCCGCGGCTCATTTTCATTTTTTACTTTTGTTTTGAGCCAGTGTCTCACTAACTTACACAGGGTTACTCTGGCCTCGAACCTGCGATCCCCCTACCTCTGCCTCCCGTGTTTCTGGGATTAAAGGCCGGGTTTGTAGGAACTGCCCCTCTGCAGATGTCCCACCACCTCAGCTCAGAACCCCCCTTTGGTGGAGCCTAGAGATGAACTGGAAGATAAGTCGAAAAATCCTTATAAGAACCCATCGTGAAAGGCAACTTTGATGGGGAAATATGGAAGAATCTGCCTTCTCAGTGTGATTGAGGACCTCCTCTCAGACACTCAGATTTCTCTGAGGAGAGTGGAATGTTAAGAATAAATCAGGGGCATGTGTTTTAGCTTAAGCCCCTTTGGTTTTAGTGGGCCAAACCCCAGCCCTTTACTTCCGTTTATAGTGAAGTTGAGACACAAAACTGAAATGAAACACTGATTGGATGTGTATGAATTTGTGGGCATTCACACTTATTAAGACACCGGTATCCCAGATGAGGCTCTGACCATATTTAAAGCAAACTCCAGCATCTTTCTGAAGTTTAAAATGAATAATTTTTTAAACTCAGCTTTTAGATTTTAATCAAGAAAATGATTCGCTGCAGGAGGAGACATTACCTGAAAGAACAACTGTCATTGAACCGTCTCAGGTAACACATTTTAAATATTAGAATGTATGTTCTTTTACTTCTCAGAAGCATTTTGCTTAGGAAATAGTTTCGCAAGGAAGCTTGAGAATGATCATCTCTACCAGGGTAGGAAAGGTGGCATCAACCAAAATAAAAAAGTTAGTATGGTACAGTCACAATGCCCATAACTGTCACCAGCCCTTAAGTGTTGTCCTCCTTCTCCATCAGTTTTTAACACTCTTCTTGGGTAGTGGGACTCCTCCAGCTCATCCCTCAGGCAGTTCTCCAGCTCAGCAGCTGCTTTAATTTAGGACCTCACTGTAGCTGCAAACCAAATCTCCAGATGATCTACATAGCTTGCGGCAGAGCCCTGAACTTCACTGCCCCTCTCCCTAGCACACACACGCTCGTGCTTCCGTTACCAAGTACTTCGGTTATGATGATTTGATAAATGTGTAGTTTGCCCTATTGGGCACAGGCTAGAAGAGCTCCCCAGGATCCACAGTCACCTCTTTGTAAATAAATGGCCTTCATATGGTCTGTTGGAGATAGTTCCCCTCTGCCTGATAATTTGTTGTGATGTTACCTAAAAGAATCCTTAATAGTGTGGAGAATATTTAGTTGAAGCACAGCAAATCAGGCTGAGGGTAAGTTTTTGACTTTAGGAAATGTTTCTTAAGTATGGCCTTTAAGGATTCTACCTGTAGGAAGGGCAGTTTAGGCCTGGCTCCAGCATTTCAGAGGCTTAAAAGACACTTTTTAAAATACTGAGCTATTTCTACTCTGATAGCAACACCTATAGTTCTAGAAAGAACTGTAAAATCTAAAAAGTGAAACATATCCCTCCTTTGGCACCACCCCCAGCCACAAATTTCTGCTTCCCACAGGTGACCTGTGCTACCCGCTTCGTTTAGCTTCTAGACTTTCTCAGTGTGTCATATTTTTAATGACATTACACAATTTGTATACTTTTGACATTTTAATAATCATGAGTATTTAAACTTTACAAGATTTTTCTTAAAATTCTGATTTTTATGTTCTTTGCTTTCTAAAAGGCTCAACACATAACGTCCTTCAAATCGGATACTTTGTCTTCAGGAAGTACTGAGTTACCTGTGGACTGGAGTATTAAAACTCGACTCCTTTTTACCTCTTCTCAACCCTTTGCCTGGGCAGATCACTTGAAAGCACAGGAAGAGGCTCAAGGTCTTGTCCAGCATTGTAGGTCAATAGAAGTTACTTTACCTCAAAGAATACAGGTAATTAATTCTGAAATAAAGTAGCTATGTTTTCCAATAAAAAAATTAAGTATAACATGTTCCTCTCTATAAAATACCAGGCAGGCTGGGATTTAGCTCAGTTGGTAGAGCGCTGCGCTGCAGTCTCTGAGGTCCCGAGTTCAATTCTCAGTACCGCAAAAATGGGAGAAGGGCCTGGCAGTCCACTCCTAAGGCAATCCCGAAACAGCCAGCCATTGAAAACCTTATGAGGGTCGCTATGAGTTGGATACCGACTCGACGGCACCTAACAACAACAACAATAAAAGACCAGAGATATTTCTATTTTTCTTCTTTGGACATTTACAGACACAAAGACTTAGATATTTTCTTTCTCCCAAGTGGGAGATAAATTTTTTGTCAAGTTGAGTAACTGCTCATTAAGTTTAGAGACCTGTCCTGAAAACTAACCAGTGGTGCAGGCAGAAATTGGTTTTTCAAAGCTGTTGTTTTGTCTTTTGCGGTACTTGGGGTTGAACCCAGGGACTTACACATACTGAGTTGTGCTCCTAGCCCCTTTTTAATTTTTTATCTTGCGACAAGTTCTCCGCTAAGTTATGCAGGCTGCCTCTGGCCTTGCACTTGCCATCCTCCTGCTACTGCTTTCCAGGTCGCTGGGATTATAGGCTTTTTGTGTTTTTCAGAAAGAAAATACAAGGAAAGGGAAAGCAGTAGAGTAGGATTACAAGAGCTGATGGGTTTTTAACTGATTTTCGTACATAGATCATACTCTGTTTTTTAATATGCACTGGTTATCGCTACCTGCATAATAGCCTGTTGTAAATTTAGTGGAGTCAGTGAGTTCTAGAGTAGTTTCAGAGAAGTACAAGTTCATCATTTTGAAGTGTCTCATCAACTCAAAGATATAAAGGTTTACTTAAAGGATGACCTGGTACATCTTTTTCAATAAATAGATAAAGATGATTTGTAATGTGCATTATCAGTGTTTACAGGGTACTTTTGAAACAGTGCTTGGTAGACGGAGGGGCTGAACTTGTACTATAGTACTACATTACACACGTACTCCTACCACCTATGATTAAAAAAAAAAAAGTCATTCTCAAGGATAGTATACTATATTTTAAACCCCTGTACAGGAGTTACTAATGCTTTCCCATACAAAGCAGTAAAGATTCTTATGCTACATTTTTAGTATATTCAGTGTTAATGAAATGTATTTCTCATGAGTCAAAGGCCATGCACTATTCCTTCTGGATTTCAGGATCCCAAACTCTCCACTGAGCTACGTTGTGCCTTCCAGCAGAGCCTCGTGTACTGGCTGCACCCTGCCTTGTCCTGGATACCACTATTCCCACGTATTGGAGCTGACAGAAGAATGGCTGGAAAGATAAGCCCTTGGTCAAATGATGAAGCCCTGCAACACATTTTATTGAGTGACTGGTAATGTTAGTCAACTTGTATAATCCAGCGATTAATTTTCATTTCTCTCCTTATCATATTTGTGTCATATTTGTATCATATTTGATGAAATGTGTAATGGTAGAAAAATATGTCTTTCTGGATTTTATCGGAAACCATTAATAACCAACATTTAAACTGTTCACTTTTTTGTTAAGCTCTTATTACTATCAAAACTGTGATGTGTGTGTTAGGTAATTGTCTGCAGACAGATATAATTTTTTAGTGTTATTTCATGTCAGTGGCTGCTTCCTTTTTCATCAGCAGAAGTTGCTCAGAGAAAGTCAGCAACCAATTATCAATTAAATTCTGTTGGAAAAAAAAACAGTTTAGAATTCAGGTGGTAAACACTATTTGTTTAAAGTATTGTTTAAAGGATTGAGAAATCTCAGTAAATCTCCATTGCCAGTTTCAGTCCTTTAAAACCAAATTGTCCATAACTGCAAAAATTCAAATCAGTACCTGAAATATTTGTTGTGTTTTAAACCAGCTGAATGTCAGGCTGAATTATACAAAATTAAATTTTAAGCATTGATTTAAATAACATCTAAAAAAAATTCTTTTGCTTCATAGGTCTGTGAGCTTTACCTCTCTGTATAATCTGCTGAAGACAAAACTTTGCCCTTATTTCTACGTTTGTACCTATCAGTTTACCGTCCTGTTCCGAGCAGCAGGATTAGCAGGCAGTGGTGTGATCACAGCTCTCATATCTCCTTCAACTAGAGGTTTAAGAGAAGCTATGAAAGATGAAGGTAACACTTTATGTAATATACACTTGTCTTAAAGCTAAAATTTCAATTGTCTTTTACCAATTGATTATTACTACTACTTTAAGAAACATATTTCTTTATTTGTGGTTTTTATCCCACTGTTGGTTAAGCTGTCACACATACCTTTTAAGTCAACAGTATCACCTCTAATCTCTAAAGTAAAATAGATGATGCGCCAGAAAGTTACTATTCGAATATGTTCTTCTAGAAATTGTTTTAAAATACAAATTACCTACCCCCTTGAGTCAGTCATCACATTTTCAAAAACTAAACTAGAATACAGTGTGATTTATGAAAAAGTAACACAGGTAGAAAGAGTATGTATTGTTTCCTGACCTTTTGTTTCAAGGAGATACATGCACGTGTGTATATGTATTGTAGGCTATCTAGAAAATTTAGCATGGCATGGTGGTGCCCCTGTTTGAGACAGACAGACAGATGGACAAGATTAGAAAGACTACTGAAAGAAAGAAAAGATTAAAGACTACTGTCTTAATGGATCACTAGTAAATTTCATACACTCTAAAAGTAGAGCATTCTTGTTAAATACTTTTAAAGAAAACTGAGTTGTTTTTCTTTTCTCATGTAGGTATTGAATTTTCTCTGCCTTTACTAGAAGAAAAGGGCCATAAGAAGAAAGTCTATGGGACAAGCTTGGGACATGAGGAGTATGTGATTAAAGTAACCTTTTACATAGTCCAGCAGCTTACGGATTCAATGAACTAGATTTGTAAAAATAGCAGTTTTGCGAAATAGGAACTCTAACTATAGCAATTTCCTAGGGAGCAAGCAATCAGTGATGAAGACGAAGAGGAAAGTTTTTCTTGGCTGGAAGAGATGGGTGTGCAAGATAAAATTAAAAAGCCAGATACACTTTCCATCAAGCTGTATCCTTTCGCTTACTATTAACAAGAATTAGTTTTCGTTGAATTAAGTTAGCAGTTTAACACTGGCAGTGTTAATTGTCCCAAAATAATCAGCCATTGAAGACCCTATGAGGGTGGCTATGAGTCAAACCGACTCAACAGCACCTACCAACAACAATCTTAAATTATCTTCAGACTTTACTAAAACTAATTCTCCATTATGACATTAAATAGCAAATTATGTATAAACTGTGACTTGTTAAACTATTTTTAAGTGAAAACATTCCACGTTGGTTAAATTTGTGGGAAAATAGTTTTTGACTAGAGAATAGTTTTTGTTGTGCTTCTAGCAAGTTCAAGTGGTCAGCATTTTGACTCAAGTTCACATTAATGAATTCAGTGAAGGGGGATAGATAGCATTTCCATTTTGTTTGTGGGAAAGGGGCCCCCCTGTGATTCATAATCGAGATAACTGTTTTCACGAATGGTGTGGGTTTTGGCTTTTGCAATTTCCTTGATTGTCATTCTCAGGCGTAAAGAGAAGCATGAAGTACAAATGGATCACAGACCTGAGTCTGTTGTATTGGTGAAAGGAATCAACACCTTCACATTGCTCAATTTTTTGATCAACTGCAAGAGTTTAGTTGCTACCTCGGGTGCACAGGCAGGACTTCCACCAACTCTTTTATCTCCTGTAGCTTTCCGAGGTGCCACAATGCAAATGCTTAAGGTAATCAAAAGAAATTCTAGGCCAGGCTTGGTGGCACCCTCCTGTAATCCCAGCAGCTTGGAAGGCAGAGGCAGAATTGAGTTCAAGGCCAGAGGCAGCCTGTGTAACTTGACAAGACCCTGTCTCAAGATAAACCATTTAAAAAGCGGGTCTGGGCATGCAGGTCAGTGGTAGAGCATTGCAAAATATGTGTAAGGCCCTGGGTTCAACCTCTCAGTACCACCAAAAAAAAAAATTGTACATTGCTAAACCCCAGTTACCTATCTTATAAGGAATACTTTTTTGGGGGGATAGGATAAATTCTTGGTTTTTAAAAAAAAGTTACTCCTTCTAACTTTTATACTTGATTAATTTATTGGTTTTCTCCCAATTTATTATTTATTTTGGTGGTATTTTGGGGTTGAACCCAGGACCTCACACAGATTTTGCAGGTGCTCTACCATTGGGATGCACCCCTAGCCCATTTGTTTGAGTCAGGATCTCACTAAATTACACAAACTGCCTTTGGCCTCAAACTCTCAATCCTCCTGGCTCCGACTCCCAAGTCTCTGGGATTACAGGCATGCATGACCGCACTCAGTTTTTCTCTCAATTTAAAAAAATCTTTGACATGAGAGTTCTCTGTCAAAGCCATTATGTGAAAATGTACAAGTTATATGAAATTCGTTTTACTCATTAAACATTTTTTCTTACCGAATAAAGTGTAATTAGCAACAAAGCATTTTGGTGTTAATTTCTTGCCATTTAAGGAAAAGGTAGTTAACGTCATTTTGTTCCATTTATTGACCAATGCAAGAAATATTATGTTAAATTATAGCTACCAAAAAGTGGATCATCGCGTATGGGAGGCTGATGCAGGATGATCACAATTTCAAGGCCAGGATTATAGCAAGATTATAGCAAAAATTAGATCATTGATAAGAATAACTATATTATTGAAAAGAATTGTACCATAGTATGTAAAAATATATGCTAAGGGTTAATAGCAATAGAGTTGGAACTTTTCCAGTATTCCAAGGTGGATTGTTAAATTAGATAAGATGCCGCATTAAAAAATATTCTCTAGAATGTATTTCAACTGAAAATCTCATTGTAGGAAGAGGATGCTGGAGACTGAAAAGCTTGCTAAACATTTTTACTCACATAATACTGTGATCTTAGAAACTTATGTTCCATGACTATTAATGAGAAGAAACCCCATGTGAAAATGAATTGAATGTATTTTTAGCTAAGGGACAAAAGCTTGAGATAGTGATCATAATTTTCTTTTCCTTTAAATTTTCATGAAGGCACGAACTGTTAATATAAAGACACAAGTTCTTTCTGGATACAAAGATCAATTTAGTATGGAGATCACAGGTCCAATCATGCCGCATGCTGTACATTCTGTGACCACGCTACTCAGATCTTCACAGAATGGGTCATTCTCTGCAGGACTGTATCCACATGAACCAACTACTGTTTTTAATATCTGCCTACCGTTGGATCAAGTACTGGATAGAGTAAGTAGACACCTATAAATAAGCTGTTTTAGTTGTAGTTTAGTTAACTCTAATTGGAAGAAATGTCATCTATGATGAGCCAAATGTACTTCAAGTTCTAAAACTTACCAGGTATGAATTACTAAGAAAGAATGTCTGTTTTTGTGATATAAATTTTATGAATTCCAGTTGTTGTATAAGTGACAATGAGTAAGGAACTTCCCAAACAGGAAAAAAAAGACAACTTGAGTTGAATACCATGTTCACACTTGTAGTTGCAGCAACTCAAGAGGCTGAGGCAGGAGGATTCCAAGTTCAAGGCCAGAAACGGCTTATGCAACTTGGCCCAAGAGCCTGTCTCAAAAAACAGAAAGGGGGTTGGGGCTGTGTCTCATTAGTGGAGCACTTGCCTAGCATGCAAGAGGACCTAGGTTGAATTCCCAATATAAAAAAAAAAGGACAACTTTTTCATTGCCCTCTCAAACAAAATTTTGATTGCTTACCCATGTTTGCCTTTAATTTTGAACATCTTTAGATTTTGAGGGTTAAAACCCTTTAAAACTACAATACCTATCAGTTTGCTAAACTTGTAAATATATTAAGAACTGAGTATTTTTGTCTTTTTTTTTTTTCCCCTGTACTTGGCAGCTGAACCCCAGGTTCTCATGCATGCTGCACTCCTCACCTGTTTTCTCTTGAGACAGGGTCTCACTAAACTACTCAGGCTGCCTCTGCCTCCTAAATTGCTGGGATTAAAAGTGTGGGCCACCACACCTGGCTATATATCAGTTCTTAGGACCAACTTGTATGTAATATGATTAATTATATGAATGAGCCGTTTGTCTAAGTCTTCATGATAATATTTAAAAACTCAAAACCTTCAGCCAGATGCAGTGGCACAGCCTGTAATCCGAGTGACTTGGGAGTCTGAACAGGAGGATTTCAGGTTTGAGGCCAAAGGCAGCCTGCATGACTTAATGAGACCATTATCTCCAAATAAAATGTAAAAAGAGTGGGTGTCCAGCTCAGTGGTAAAATGTTTGCAAGGTATGCATGAGGTTCTGGGTTCAGTACCACACACAAAAATAACCTGGAGTGTGCAAAGACTAACTTGCTTCTGACTGTGTATACATATCTTCACAGGAAGTTGTTCATCAGGAGCTTGCGAACTGTGGCTTGCACCCTAAGACTCTGGAGCAACTTAGTCAAATACCATCACTGGGGAAATTGTCTTTACGGAATGTGGAAATGATTGACTACACTTGTAATTGGAGATCCTGAACGCCAAAGTAAGCCTAAAAGGAATCTTTGAGGAAAAAAAAAACTCCTAGCAAGGAAATTCAAGATTCTTAATGCCTTTGGTTTTAAAGTTCATTTTGGAAGTTAAAAGAAAGGAATATACTTAAGAATATTGAAATGTTTATGAACAGATTTTTACATTAACTTTTATTATATGCTCTGAGCAATAGCAGTAAGGTTTTAAATCAACATTGTGCATTTACTATTTTCATACTAGATTTTCAAACAGGAGGATGACACAAATTTTTATTTAAAATCTCTAATAATTTGAATGAAAATTCTATATCCCTACTACTTAATTGTAAACTTAATAGAAAAGTGAATTAAAGTCAGTGTTTTCTTACAAATGAGAAGTTGAGGCTAAACTTGGAGCAGTTATTCCATGGCGTTGTGACTAATGACATCAGGGCAAAGTATAACCTAAAACTACCAGGAGGTTCTTACTTTATAAAGGTAGAAAATAAATGTAGTCTATCAACAGAACTGATTGGTTACTGATGCTTCTACCTTGGTATCTTTACTACTGATTTATAACTCCTCTATTCTTATATATACTTGAATTTGTTTACTTAATAATGCACGATAACTCAGATAAAAGGATAGTTTGTACTCCATGTAGAACTGAGTCCGATGCTCAGCTGTCACGACAAACTAGTATTTGTAGGTATTTGAGTGTGCGTGTATGAATGAGTGTAAAGTTCAGTATTTTTAAACAGACATGCTTAGTTAGAATGGGGTAAAGAAATACTAGCACTTAGTTAAAATGTATGTGTTCACTTTATAATCCAGAGAATAAACCACCACATTTATTCCAGAGAAGTTTGTATTTGGGCCTTAAGCTTTTGAAAATAAAGTTTAGAGACATAGCGTATGAATACCACTGTAATACACATGAAATATTCTATCAGACCCTAAAAATTAACATAAACTTAAACATTCTCATAGTCAACAAAATAGTGGCTGGTTGCCAATTTTATTCGATAAGTTGGTTACAGCATTTAATTATCATTTATGTCTATCTAGATGTAGCTGAAATTCAAAATGCACATCAAAGTAAAACTATATCACAACTCAAGCCATACTAAATGTACTTGGCCTCTGCAGTAGAATTCTAGTCAGACTTCATTTTGACTCCCTCATGACCCAAGTGGCTTTAATAATGGGAACGCAGGACTTAGTGCTGATCATCACACAACATACCACTTTCTTTTTATAACCTCTACAAAATTTTAAGGGGAGATGGTGGCATTAGCCCTGTGGAACAGATCTTGATTACCTCAATAACACTGGCCCAGTATCTGTCCAGCAGAACCCACTGTGAAATAGTACAAGGTGCACAGCCCTTCACTGATTACAGGCAAGTGTTACAGCAGCCTAGCCATAAGGAAGGGGAGTTACATCATAGTACAAAATACAGTATAAAAGCGTTATTTAACATTCCACACTGAAGATTACTGATGCCTTCAAACAACTGTTTGGATGTTAGCCACTTAAACAAATACATCACTAAGGTAAACAATATAAACATACCAAAACCCTGTATGGTTAAATACAATTTCCATGGTACAAAAATCAAAGCCTGGAGATGTTTGTACAGATTGCTTTTTACACAATGTCTTAAATTGCCAAATATTTACAACATTTAAAGAGGAAATACATTGTGATGCAGAGTAAAATTATCTGAAATGATTAATATAAAACCTCAATCTATCTACGTGAGGCACTCCTGAAGCAAGTGGCATTAGCCATGAGGTCCTTTGGTACAAGGCCCATTGCTTGAAGAACCACAGTAGCTGCTGTGGCTTTAGCATGCTTCTTATTAGGGCTGGCAAAGCTGGGCTGGTAAGCGCTTCCATTTATCAATACCTATTCAAGAAAAACATACAATTGGGCTGGTAAGGGCTTCCATTTCTCAATACCTATTCAAGAAAAACATACAATAAGAACAGCATCAAACTTTAATATCTATTAGCGTTGTAATTTTCACTAAATGCTAGAAAAATAATTTACAACAATATAAAACCCATACTACATTAAGTTAAACTCAGCCCAGAAGCAAATGATTTTGGAAGGGGACTGCAAATTAACAGCAGTTCTCCAAATTGAAACATAAAACAAAGGCTGATAAAAGTGCCACATTGATTTCCCACATTCCACTAGAATCACCAATACTGTTCACCAGATTTTGCCCCCATCTTTCCCTCTTAATTTTTAATAGCATATGCATGAGTCATATTAAAGCACCTTTCATTGTGTAAAAACCCCACCACTCTACCCACACATATACACAACCCCCAACCCACAAACAGAATATTAACACTGATTATATCGTGCTTATCCCTCACCCTCTAAGTCATCAAATTAATATGAGTGCATAAATTCATATTTACCCTAAAGAGAAAATGTTTGCGATGATCAGGGCCACTATCATGGACCAAGAGAAATTCGGGTGGTTGCCACCTTCTCTTATTACAGATTTCCATCAAGGCAGACACAGGATGTTTGCCTGCAGAGAAAAAAAATAACCAGTTATAAATTATTCCTACCAACTTTGCAGTAAATTATGAATCCAAGGTATAGGTGAGGCAAGAGGAAATCCAAAAGTGTGCTCTCACCTGACAGGTCTTTCATTGCAGCAGAGAAATTCCCAGACCTCTTTTGTGCTCTTTCTCCTACTGCAACAAGACCTTAAAAGAAAATGAAAACAGCCAATGGTCAATAAGTCAATTTCAAAAACATCATTTAAAATTGTAACATAGGAAAAAAGAAACTCCCAGAGCAAAAGCCTGAACTTCAATACCAAGTATAAAATATTCAACATTCATACCACAACTGATTTCTATATCTTCTATTTTGCCATTTCAATATATAAATATGTATTTTATATTCATGTGTCTTAGTATTAAAATTAAAAACAGTCTGTAATTCTAGCAGCTCAGGGGGCGGAGGCAGGAGGATTCCAAGTTCGAGACCAGAGGGAGTCTGCATAACCTAGCAAGACCCTGTCTCAAAAAGTAAAAAAAAAAAAAAAAAAAAAAGGGCTGAGGTGCAGCTCAGTGGTCCAGCACTTGAAAAGCATGCAAGCACAAGGCCCTGGGTTCAACCCTAAGTACCACAAAAAAAAAGAAAGAAAGAAAAAGAAAACAGTTGTAACAGTATGTGCACAAAACACTAGGATTTCATATATATGAATACACACAGGAGTGCCATGTATTTGTAAACATCTCCAGGTCTACTTCTTTATAAGTTTAGGAAGAAGTGACTGTTTACTACAAGTGATCTTGTATGTTTCCTATCTTTAAAAACAAAAAACAATGCTCAGTTAAGACTGCCGCATATTCTTGATTCTAATCTATTCCCTTTCAGCAGTTTGCCCCTCAATCAGGTGCAGAGTAGACTCACAGGTGGATTGGAGTTACATGGACTTCAAATCCCATTTGCACACGATTCTAATTCACATGTGGTTTTTGTTGTTGTTAGGTACAAGTCCACTTAAGTCCAACTCACAGCGACCCTACCTACAACAGAATGAAACACTCCCGAACCCTGTGTCACACCCAGCACCATGTCAGTGCTTCTCTGCTATTCATAGCGTTTTCAATGGCTGATTGCTTCCAAATTGTTTCTGGAGTGGGTTGCCAGGTCCTTCTGTTTTCTGGTGCTGGGAGTTGAACCCAGGGCCTCAGAGAATACAAAGCCGTACCCTACCAACTTAGCTAAACCCCAGCCCATCTGATTTTGTAGCCCTTTAAAACTGCTAAAAGGGTATGCATTAGAATTGAGACTATAAGGGTATATTACAAAAAAGCTAGACTGTTAAGCCACCAGAAAAAGTGAAAGCAGCACTATCTTCAAGGATAAACAGTCCCTGTTATCCCATCAAATGCTCCCTTTTTTGCTCACACGTGTAATCCCAGCAACTCCAAAGCTGAGGGAGGAGGATCGACAGTTCAAGACCAGAGATAGCCTGTACAACCTAGCCAGACTTTGTCTCACAAATAAAAAAGGGGTTGGTGGTGCAGCTCCAGGACGTGCAAGGCCCAGGGATCAGTACAAAAAACAAAAAAAATACCAGTACAAAAAAAATAAATAAAAGTTCTCAAGAGATAAATATAACCTCTCTGCATAACCTCCTTCTCTGTAAGTGTTACATAGGGGATTAGCAGTGTTACAAACCCCAAGATAATACTTTCCCAATTCCCATATATTTTACAGGTCTTTTGTTTGTTTGTTTTTTAATGGTACTAGGGGTTGAACCCAGTGCTTTCCACTTACATGCTTTGCAAGTGCTGGACCACTGAGCTGCATGCCCAGACCTTTTTTTTTTTTTTTTTTTTTTTTACTTTTGAGACAGGGTCTCACTAAATTACGCAGACTGCCTCTAGTCTCAAACTTGCAATCCTCCTGCCTCTGCCTCCCAAGTCACTGGGATTACAGGTATGGGCCACCATGCCAGGCTAAAGGAAGATTTTCAACAACTCTTTCATTAATTACATGCTAGTATATTAAACTTCCCAACACCTATCCTGGGAAATCTGCTGTTCTTTAAGAATTTACACCCAAGTCATGTTGCACAATTCCAAGGAGAATGCTTCCTGGAATTATGCAATACACCTTCGGTGCACCTAGTCTGTTTCCAAATTCATTAAAACAATTTAATTGCTTAACTCTAATTGACTTTTTGACTACAAAGAAAACTAAATTCCTGATTTTAAGAAATCAGGCCTAAACAGGCTATTAAAATACTGAACTAAGCTGCCACTAGTGATTTCACTTCGCACACCATTCTAACATTTAAAATTACTTAAAGATACCAACTGCCTGTTATCTGAGAATACTAAGTATATACTTAATACTAAGCAGCTACATGCAAGCTATGCAGATTTCCCCCCACTTCCAGTATCTGAAGATAATAGCAAATACAGTCAGTAATTAACAGTTCCAAAACCCCTAATACAGGTAACAGGAATAAATAATACTATTGTCAGTAGTTGGTCTGTGTCTCTACCCTCCACACAACTGAGTTTAAAAAGGAGGACAAGCAAAAAAGGATACAACGTGAAAACTAGCCAGCAGACTAACAGGAAATAAGGAAAGTATGTAATGTATCCAAGAAATGAAAAATCAGAAAAACAAACATGGTCTCTATCAAGAACAAAATTAGAAATTCCATTTTCTAAAAATGAAATTTATAGTCAAAATGAGATATAGAAATTTTCATAGCATTTAGCAACTGGCTTTCTGCAGTACTTGGGGGTTGAACATAGGACCTTGTACATACTTTGCAAGTCCCCTCCCACTGGGCTGTACCCCCCAGTTGTTCTTTTTGCCTGTGACCTTGAACTTGGAATCCTCCCACCTCAGCCTCTTGAGTCGCTGGGATTACAGGGATACACCACTGCATGCCTTTTAAAAGCTCAAACCCGTATACCCATCTATGTTGTGGTTAGGTGCTGTCCAGTTGTGTCTGACTCATAGCGACCCTCTTAGGGTTTTCAATGGCTGATTGCCTCAGGAGTGGATTGCTACGTCCTTCTCCCATTTTTGCGGTGCTGGGGATCAAACTTGGGACCTCAGATACTGCAGATTGGCACTCTAGCAATTGACCTAAATCCCAGCCTGTACCCATCTATAGTTAAACAAAAATAAGCTCTCCTGTGTGAAAATGGGTCAAAGGTTTTCCTGAGAAAACAATGCATTATACGTGAAGAAATACCCGTAGCTCAGGATCATTAGGGCCAAAATACTATATAAAAGGTAATAAAACTCTAAATATTAAAAGAGGAATAATAAACATTTACCTTTTCGGTCTGTCTTAAAGTCAACTAGGATAGGTTCCTTATTTCCTTCTTTGTTTTTTCCTAATCCTTCTCCTTCTCTCCAGCCCATTTTTCTCATCAAAACGGCTCCCATTCCTCCAGTTACCGGGGCTGCTCTTAAGAACTGATCCTATCCAAAGAAAAAAAGGTAAAATGTCCCCATTTTGCAGTTAGAACTTGACTATAGAGTCACTGGTAACTTTCTAAGAAGAGAAATCTTATTTTACTTCTAGATCTGTTATAGCAATTAAATTTAAATGCTTCTGTACTCTACACATATTGTAGCATGTATGTTCTAATTATTTTCACATTAACAACAGTATTTTAATAGTCAAATGGCAATTTTGAAACAATGGCCCCTCATGCTCCCCTCCAATAAAAAAAAAAAAATAGAACACTCCTGTTTTCGTCCACTATTTAGGTTCACTGGTATCTCTTCTTAGCTTGCAAAATAAAAAGAAGGCAATGTTAAAAACAGTCAATAATATTGATTGTCCCAGGTGTTCCTAGTTTATAAGTAAAGCCCAGAATTCATTAAGAAATAGTTTGGACACTGAAGAAGCATACTGTTGGCATCCTTCCCCATTCTACCATAAAGCAAGTATAGATATTTGTACTTAGAAAATCCTAATGAACAAAATGACTCTTTAAAATAAATTTACACAGTAAATTGAAGCTAATCACATAAAATACCCTGTAAGTATACCAAAATCAACTTGAATTCTTTTACAACCTAGCTTGATGTTAAAAGACTTTTAAAAAACTCCTTAAATGTTTACATACCTAGGCCTCGGTAGCAGCAGTGTTGTGAATAGTACGGCTGGCACTGACCGGGGCAAGAAGACAGCTACAAGGATTTGGCCCTGAAACAAGTTTCCATACAGAGGGGTGAAAGTTCACAGGTTATTCTGTGAACAATCATCTCTCTTGTATCCAACCCACTGAACCATAATTTCCATCAAAGCAGCAAACCACTTAATGTCCTAAGCTACACAGCCGTATACATTAGCATGGTCAACAGCCAATTATTTTCACATAGTAAGATACACTTGATGCCTCTCTTTAACAGGCATCCATGTACAGAGGACAAACAGAACTGAATTCTACTATTGATCTCTATGGTTGTTTTTTTTTAACAAAATTTGAAACATCTCCAAATCATGTTTTATTTCCCATTGTTATTAAATTATAGATTAATATTCTATAGCAAATATATAGTAAGTCATTAACTTATCAACACAGCGAGTCAAATTTTGGTAGCTCAGCAAATAGTATGCATTAGCATTTCCTACACTGGTAAGTTAATACAAAATGTAAAAAAAAAAAAAAAAGTTTTTACATGGTGGTAAGACTATATATAATCTTTATTTCCCAGCTTTATAGTTAAATGCTGGAGAGCAAACATGCCAATGACATGTGACTAGACATTAAGTATAACAAGGTGCTCTGATGGAAGGAGGCAGCTGTGGAGGTAAAAACATACCCCTGGTTCAGTTCCTTATTTGGTGCAGGCCATGCAGTGTAGATGTATAAAGAGAAAAGTTAGCTGATGCTTGGGTATCAACTGCCTTGATGCTACACACCTAGAATGACTTTTACTTACTTCCAGGTTCATCTGCCCCTCTTTTCCAGGAAACACTCCTAAAAAAAAGGGCAACTGTGCAGACAGAGTACAATATAAATCCCCAAATAACCCAAGTTTCCAATTTTGTTTCCGTTCTGTAGTATCTTCATGTTTTTTTTTTTACCAAGTGTGTATGCAGTTCACAAAGAGCTGGTTAACCTAATGAGATCATAGAAATTTATATAATCATGTCCAAATTATTTTATTCCAGAAAATAAGGGTTCTTTTAAATCAATAACCATTTTAAATGTTTTACTGGCAAATGAGAATACTAATAAAAGTTTCTTCTTCTAAATGTATACTAAAACAAACCATATAAAGAACCCAGAGAATAGAAGAATTCCTTGTGATTTTAGCACATAAGAACAGTGTTGGGCTATACTAAAGCAAGAAAAGCCAAATGATCATTTGAACAAGTTTTCTATACACAACAACATTTAATGAGTAGACTGTGTTTGTGATAGATACATATTAAATTTTCAGCTGCCTTATGCATTCTAAGTTCTGTCATATTTTTATAAAATAACACTCTTCCTTGATAAGTCAATATTCTTCAGTAATTTTATTCATATGGACATTTTCTTGAAAGTGTTATTTTTTTTTTATAAACCTTGCTCTGATGAACACATCTCCTGGTAACTTATCAAAACAATTTGCCTTCCCAAAGTATTTTCTACATAAAATAGAAAGACAGAATTATTTCAAGGGCTCTACTAAGTAATTTAAAAAATCTAAACTCTCTATAAGACTGCTAATAACAAAAATCTTACTTTAGGGAAAGCTTACAGGGAGCCAAATGAATCAGTGAAAGATCCACTTTGTAAAAGTTATTTATGTTAACATGATGATATTTAGACATAAACATCATGGAGCACATGAAGGCCAGAGTTTTGCAGTGGAAGCACATTTAGAAGTTTCTAACTAGCAATGTTCATAGACTGTTTATTATGTGCCTAAACACCTGTAAACTTCATGTCTAACTTCCTGAAATATTGAGCACTCAGCTTCAAGATGAAGTAGTATTAAAGAATTATGGCTGGAGGTGTACCTCAGTGGTAGACCACGTGCTTAGCACACAAGGCCCTGGGTTCAATGCCTAGCACCACTAAAAAGAAAAGACAGATAATGTATCTATAATTCTTCCCACTAAAATGAAAGCCATTTACTAACTACTACAGGAATCACTTTCATATTTTAACAGTAGCAAAGTATTAATATATAAAATATAATATTCCAAATTATAAAGTATTTTGCTAGATTATCCTCATTTTTCCAACACTAACCCCCACTATATATTAGTGTAACTTTCTTCAAAAGACAGGCAAACAATAATGTATGTCTAATGTTAATTTGTTAATAAGAGGCTTAGAGGTAATGCTATCAAAACTGAATATAAGATTAAAGTGTCCAAAACAACCTAATTTTTTGCAAATTCAGCTCATCCATGAACGGTACGCATTGCAGTTCCCTTTAGGTACCCATCACATTATTGATTACCACTCTATGAGGTATTCACAAGGACTTGCTCCACTTGACATGTGGGAGACTGAAATTCCAAAGATTACTTGCCCACGATCACACAAGGAGTCGGGAATACAGCAGGATAAAGAAACCTTCCCAATCCATTAGACCACGCAGCCTCCCAGTTTCAGCACTGCTATGCTGCCAGTACTCCTGAAACAAATTTCCCGTAACCCATCCAGCCAAACCATGTCCCTTCACCAGTCTCTGTTTCTTCAGAAATCCCTTCTTAACCACCTAAGACTCCCCCAACAATGAGGTAGCCGTAGGTGGAGTTGACACGTCTCAATGCAGGAATCTGAGACCGGGTGTACCTACATCTTCGCAGCACGAGGTGTCCGTCCTCTCCCTTCATTTTAGGTCTTACATATCCTGTTTTTTCATGAAATCAGTGGTTCTCAAATTGAGCCTGTGGATCACCAGAGGCCACTAGGGCCTAAGGGGGGTCCACAGATGGTTATCTCCATCCCCATCCCACCCCCTTTACCACCCTCCGCCTGCCCACCCCACACTCCAGCCATCCTCCCCCAGCCTCAGTCCCATGGCAAGTTCACCACATGCAGTGCTAATACTAGGGCCTCCCAACCACTCGCTGTAACCAATAGCTGACCACCATGTAGGGACCTGGGGCTGGAAGTCACAAGAGGAGTGAGGAGCAGAAGCCAAGGGATCTTATAAGAGGGTGCAGGCACTAATGAGAGGACAAGGACAGAGAAACAGGAATGGAACACTAGGGTGGAAAAGGGCTACTGGGGGTAATGATCCACCAAAATTAAACCTGTAATAAAGTATCCCATGATGAAGAAAAATTTGAGAACCACCGCTCTGAAACGATTAGGTTAGTAGTCCAATAGGAACTGTAGAATATTCTGAACAGCACCTAATACAGTTAGCATTCACAACAGTTAAATAAAACCACCCCCACCAAAACCAGCAGCAGCAGCAAAAAATAAATAAAAATAACCTTAGGATATAAATTGAGTGGCTCTTGAGCCATATTATGTATTTGCCATTGTTTCCTGATTCCGGTCCATCTTCAATGTCCGTCCTGGAGCATATACACATAGCAGATTTACTCGGGAACTTTGGTTAGAGTCACTGGCCTCTTCATGCATTTTAAATCAATTATGCAAAAAAACCTTAACTGTGTGCTCTGACATTTTCATATGTGCTTATACTGTGTACCTTTTTAATCCAGGCTTGGGCACCAGTATTGGCCAGCTGTTCCTGTGTCAGAACCTGTACTCCGGTACTTCCTGTGAACTGGCCAGGAATAGAGTTCAGCTGAGCCCAGGCATCAATCTGGGAAAAAAAAGCCACTGTGATTTAGTAAAATTACTTAACTGATTAAAATGCCACTAGTAATAATTTATTTCACTAAAGAAAAATGATTTAGTTTCCATCTTTTAAATTTCTCAAAAGCTAGCTAACAGACTTAAAAGATTAAACTCTTAAAATAGCACATTGAAATTATGCATATTTAGAATTAAATGTTTTCCTAAATCTTCCAAAGTAGCAGTTTTCTAACATTCACTGAACCCACTGAGAAGATATGAGCTGCATCTCTAACTAAAACGCATAGCTATAATCCTTATTCTTTAAAATATTACAGAAACGTGAACAATGTAGAACAGTTTATATGGCAAAAGATCCCTGCCTTACCTTTTTACTGATCTCATACAAATGCATTCTAATAAATATCATCTTATAGATCCAAAAATAAATTCATGACATATGCTTAAAGATTATTCTAGGAAATGGTCCCAATATATAAAACAGCTTCTTAAAATAAATAAATAAATAAAAGGTAGACTAATCAGTTACCAAGTCACCAGCTCTGATTAAGATTCAGCAGTCATTTACTCAAATTATATTTACCTAGCACCTGGTATCATCAGTAACATTATTTCCTGCCTGCACACTTACTGTTTCAATACAGACTTACCATACAAAGGTAAAAGACAAAAGAAGCACTGACCATTCAGATTGCCTGGGTTTGAATCCCAACTCCACTACTTACTAATTAAGTGACCTTGGGTATCATCTACTCTTTCAGTTTCCTAAGCTGAAATACAGGAACAAATAATACCTACAGACCTCATAGGGCATTGTGGGCCCTTAGCTCTTTTTATGCGTCAGAATGTATGTAAACACTATATAGGCAAGGAATTTTTTTCTAGTTTGTTCTCTTAAGAAACAATTCCTGCCACATAACATATAATAAACATTTACTGAATAATCAGGCCCTAAATCACTTTCACTTAAATAAGCCGGGTAGTTAAAATAAATGGTTTATGACAGGTTATAATATTGCCAGAACTCAACCATCCAGTTAGTGACATTCTGATTTAGACATTAAAACTTCTACGTACCCGTTCTTGAGCTCGATTTAACATGCTCATGGCTTCAAGGTCAAATGCATTCTCACTGAGTCTTTTCTGAGCAAGTGCCCGTTCGCTCATTGCTGTAGAGATGTCCACAGGCTAAGAAAGAAAACATAATTATCTCAAATTACCACAGACCCCTAAATTCTGAAGCGCACTCTATAGTTGCTACATGTCAAAAATAAAACAGTCTTATATACTAATACTAGGAAGTGTAAAGACTCAAAAAGGTAAAGGTAAAAGAAACCTTCAAAAGTAGAAGTCAATTAAGGTAAGTTAGTTACAAAGTATTCCAGAACACCACAGAACTCAACTCAAAAATCTGATGTCAATATATTTTCTAAAAACCAAACTATAAGCATGTAGAATTGCATTAAGAACTTAAAATCTCAGAGCTGGGGATATAGCTCAGTGGTAGAATGCTTGCTTAGCAGGTGCAAGGCCCTCGGGTCCCCAGCACTGCCAAAAAAAAAAAAAAAAAAAAATTAAAATCTCTAGCCTTCACTAACAAAAGTCACCTGATAAAGTGACAAACTTTTTTTGGAAACTTTATAACCCTTTACCAGTTTTCATTTTACCCTATCTATTAGCATAACCTTCAGAAGTCCTAAGCAAAGTTCCTGAAATAGAAAGCAAGTAGAAAATCATTGTCAGTGATCATTCCTTCACTCATCAGTCCATTTTTCACCTTCTCACAGTTCTACATGGATATACTTTGGTCTTAAGAACTAAATTTCTTCAAATATATTCAGTACATAAATGAATAAATCTTGTTTTTAGTTTACATAATTACTGAAGTTAAATATTTCTGCAGAACTATGTTAACAACAAATGAAACATTTTTAAATGACATGTTTTCACAGTCTGTAAGTCCTCCTTTTCAAAGAATGCTGTCATATTCTATCTTTTAAAACCTTAACGCTGGGACCAGGTGGCGTGGCATACACATGTAATCACAGTAATTCAGAGGCTGACGCAGGAAGATCTCCAGTTTGAGATAAGAGGAAGCCTCCTCAACCTAGGGAGACTGACTTAAGATAAAAAATTAAAATGGGCTGAGAGTATAGCTCAGTAGTAAAGCACTTGCCTAGCATGCATCATGCCCTAGTTTTAAAACCTCCAGTACTGGGGGCAGAGAACCACCTGCTCCCAAAAAAAAAAAACCTTTTGCTAAGCAGAAGTCATTTTAGCTTTTTTTTTGGAAAAGTAATCCCTACAGCAAATTTTCAATGTGTCAGATTTATAAAAGGTTTAACTACACAAGGAAAAGCCTGTAAGAGATAAGTGGATGTTTTTCAAGTCACTAATTCTTGTTTTTAAAAAACATCATTTATCTATTAATATTTTATAGCTATTTCACACAAGAAAATTAATTCTTGTAAAATGCATGTAACATGGAGAAGTCTGGGTATTTTCATATACAAACAATGATTAGTGGGTACTGCGTGGACGTGACAAATACAGAAGTCTGTAAAACAACATCTAAGGATTTTTTGAAGTATAAGCTAACTATAGACCATGTATTATATATAATTCTCTTAAAAAATAAGATCTATATAATAAAGCTGTATATCTGAAAATAATTATAACTTATGCATAATAAGGACTAATTTTCTTTTCCTACTTTCTGAAACTGAAATGGTAACTCATACCATCATTCTTATTTGTCTTGCTGAATCACCTAAGACTGCTTTGGCTAAACCAAGGTTTTCTTCCACAAAGTATAAATTCTTACATGCCCTCTTACGCCTACAAAATCATCCATCTACGGCGAAGTCAGACTGAAGGACTAAGAAAGGTACTATGTTCACTGTTAGCTTCTACTGAGTTAATTCTCGGGACCCAAATCTTCTCTGTGTAGTAGGCCAAAATTTATATCCCCTAGGCCTCCGATGTCTCCTAAAATTGACAAGTAGGATTATCAAAGTAATTTTGAAGGCCTGCCAGATGAGACAAAGACAGTCTTATTAACCTTCCCAAACTCACTTTGGTTTTCTTAGCAGTCTACAAACTTGGGTGTTAAGGTGCTTAGGCATAAAAAAATTTTATTCTGGAAAGGCTAAAATCAGAAAAGATACTGAAGAGAAATGTGTCTACTCACCATTTCAATCCCAATTTCCAACTAAATTAGCTATAAAAATGCACTCAGATGGCTCTGGGAACTAACTTTCTAGCATACAACTAATCTTTCCAAGTAGAACATAAATGAATTCGCCTGTTTTGTGAATTCATTCTTCTAGAGACATTTTAGATCTTCATGTTTTTTCTCTTTTGGCCTATCCTGAGTAAGAGATAATCTAAATACCTCATCATTTATCCCCAGAATGAAACGTCCTCCAATCTCAGTAATATTTCATATTAAAGTCACACCTCACTCTGAAAGAAATTTTGATATACCAACCTTCACGTTTACTTTAAATTTACATTAAATAAAGTTACAACTATTTTTTCCTGCCATAGTACTACTTTATTTATTCTTCAACAGGCTTACCAAACAAGCTGGATGTTCATATCAAATACTTATTTCCAAGTAGGAATTTAAATATTAATTTCATATTTTTAATGTGAAAAAGTATACTCAAAATAGAATGAAGATTATCTAACTGCTTAAAGATCTACAAAAGTTTACAGGAGAAAGCTTGTTTTCAGCTTTTCAAGATAATTCAAGCTATACAGTAAGTAAACTGCCAACTATAATGCCCAAAGCATTAACAACATTCAAGGGTGAGACCAAATGTTACATATCAGTACTAAAACACTCAAGAAATACCACAGCTACCCTTTAAAACAATACTGCCCAACAGACTTTCTACAGTGATGCTCCTGGGCACTTAAAATGTGGCTAAAGTGATTAAGAAACTGACTCTCTTCAGTAGCTGGTATCTACTACATTGGAAACAAAGTTTTACAATCTTAACCATCCTTTAATATGGTTCAAAAAGAGGAAATGTGGTAAGAGTACTGAAATAAAAGCTCTTTTAAAAATTGAGAAAAAGAATCTTAAGTTTGTAGAATACTGCTGTCATTAACATGTCTTACATACTTCTAATGATAAATTATAGACTAGCTTGCTATCTAATGTATAAAAATGTCTAAAATGTAAAAATGTATTAAAACGACTGTGTAGTAATATTCTAGGTATTATAATTGGGAAAATGTTTAAGGTCCTTTTCCTAGGACTTGTTCTTAAAAGGCAAAATCTGCATAAAACATCTTGAATTACAATTCTCGCATTAATGAAACCACCCAGTTCTTTAATCTCTATTTCACCACCAAAGCAGATTACTACTACTTCCAAAACGTGTCAGATATAATGAAATACACAGTGTAGTTGGCACCATGTAACACACATTTCGTGACCTATTATTATATACATGTAGGTGTACCTTTTTAATGTTTATTTTTCATTTTAAAAATCATTCTAAACCAATTTGCTCCCCTTTTGTTAACCCAATGTTCACATAAATATCTTGACAAAAACTTCACGTCACTGAAAGGATGTAGAAGAGCTAAAGATAACTGTCATGATTGGTGAAATCAGGTAAGAAAAATAACTCCTAACAAGAAAATTAATTTCTACACAAGTAATTGTAGACATCTCAAAAGAAGACATAAAAAGAAATTTGTAATAAGGAAACAATTGAAGAAAAAGCAAAATTATTTAAATATAGTAGTTCATAAATAACAAAATTGTTGACAACTTTGTGGGAAAAAAACCCACACGAAATTCAGAACTGCCTAGCTACTGTGTTGGATTGGTTTTAAAAAGTGAGTTCTCTTTTTGTATCATACACAATTCTCTACCATAGCTCTTAATTTAAATGACTATAAGGGGAAAACAAATAACCTATTTTAAGTAGTTCAGAAAAATTCAGTTAACCACCTAGGAGACTCTAGGGAGAAAATAACAAGGCTGTACATTACACAATCTAGTGTGTAATTCTAGGGTGATATATTTAATTTCCAGTTAAGATTTCTGTCCTACCCCAAGATGTTAGCTTTCCTAAACTTTATAAACTCAGGAGCTTCTAAATCTAAGCAGATCTCATTTTCAATGAGATGTAGACCTGATTCAGTACAAACCTAGCATACTGCTTGAAAAGAAATGATACTAACATCTAAGTAATCACTACAGCTGGACCCCTAAAAGATTTATAATTGTTATTAAATCTGCAAAAACTCCAGACCAGTGGTTATAAATGTAGTTATTACTCCACTTATACTTATGTCAAAGAATACATTTAAAACTTTCAACCAATAAGCCTTTGCACTTCATTAACAAGAATTAACGTCCTTGAGGACTATTTTTAAAATATTATCTGACTTTTTTTCATTGTGTATAAATCAAATTCACACAAATATGGTTAAAGTTCTGCAGTCGCTTCTTACTGAAGGTGATGCTGCCTGGTTTCAGGGTAGGAAGACGATGTTATGGCAGTGTGGTGAGTTGTTTTCAATAAGATATGGATTTACGATGCTTCGTCTGCATCTACTCATGTCAAAAAGCACTCTCGTGCAAGACAATCAGAGGTAGTAGGAATTATAATAAAGATAATTCAGCCCTTTGAAGATAAAAATCTTTCCTCTTTGCCTGAGTGTTTCATGGTCAGGACTAAAGAACCACAAACTCCATTTACATTTATTAAAACAAAAAAGACTGATACATAGTAAAAATGGTACTCGTTTAAAAAGTTGACCATTTAAAATAACTTTCCTTTTATTCTATGAAGCCTTTATTTCAAAAGCCTTAATGGAATTAAAAGGGTCAATGCTCCCATAAAATGTCAGCCAAGTATTCCACAAGATTGTTAATTTTATAAATATAATAGGCCACTTAGAAGGTACCTAAATAACAGAAACTGAATATTTTATATTGTGAACATTTCCTTTGGGTGTAACATTATTGTAAGTGCAAATTTGAAAACAAAACACAATTCTGTCCATTTCTCCCTAAAATTTTGGGATTATTTCAAACTAAAGATAACATATTCCTTGAGTCTAATCCTGTACCTACGTAGCTTAGGGTCCTGGTATTAAATTGCTGTATATAATGTCCACAGACGAGACATCTGCTTCACTCATTTACTCAATAGAACTTCCTTCTGTTTAAATAAAAGATTCCTTTTTCTATCAGTACTGCCTCCTGTATTTCTTCAGAGTAATTCATCTCAACTTTTAATTAGTATCAGACAACCACCTTTGATGAGAGACAAGGTTAAGGCATCACACTTTCAGTATCAAGACTGAAAATGACTAACTAGTCAACTTTAATACATAAACACATCTTGATCAAAAAGCGTAATCAAGATGTGTTAAGCACTTTCCCCATGTTCAACTAAAAGTTTAAACAGTTATGGTCACTTATCTTCTCAGGAAAATCTCTTAGAATTTTGCAACATTTGCAAATCTTCAATCTAAAGGAGAATCTCACTATGTTTTGTCCAATTTTATTTAATTGCTTAATCTGCAACAAATTAATTACTAAAAGCATACGTATCAGGATTTTTAAGTACGTCTATAAAGCCCTCTTATCATGGTTTATATCCAGCTACTATAAGAAGATTAAGCCAACCTCGAATGTCAGTTCACCTTTCGGTCTTGAGATGTGCAGCCTATTTGGGGATTAGTTAAAGGAGCACTCCAAACTGGTTTCACTAAGGTAATTGTCTAAACCAGGTATCCCTCTCCTCACTGATGAAGGGATAACTTGCTTCATCTGTTGAACTCCATGTGACTACAGAGCACATGTAAATTAGCTGCACTGGCTAGATATGTCCAGCTTTACTATATAGAACTTGTTCCCTCTCAAAATGCCACACATCAAGAAAACACAGTGAAAACATCATCTGTGAATAGGTCATGGGGCAAAAATACCATCAAAAAGTTTCTGATTTGGGTTCTGTTTACTTTCTGATCTTACCAACAGGATTTATTTGTAGAATTAAGTGTTTACTGGAAGATGGTGGACAATGTAGGGAACCTCAAGTGAAAAGTATAGGTCTCTCAGACTTACACATCCCAGAACTACAAGAAAAAATCCAAAGGGAATCAGATATCTATCTAGTCCTTAAGGCAAATGTCAAGGCTTTGGAAACCAAGGGCAAGAGGTGATGACAACTAGCCTATGGTATCATTTAAAACTCCCACCTCCCCTAGGTAAGTCTCCACCCTCCCAGATCCCCCAAGCGTGATTTTGCACAACAAGTTAAATAAAAGTAAACTGTTTATTAAAAGATACAGCAAAGGTACAGATACAGAGATACATACAAAGATACAGATATATATATATATATATTTACATATATATACAGTCTTGCTGTTCTTGTGTGCACTGTATTTAGCAGCACATTATTTAATCAGGCGGCATTTTAAGGGGGGTTGTTTTGACACTTGGCATTGATACTGCGTCATTTTGACAAGATACAACTATAGCCTTGTGGAAATTTCAATGTGTAAATTCCACTTCTCCAACTTTTAATAGGAGCAAAGAGGGAAAGGAGAAGGGAATGGAGTACCAAGGCTGAACATTAGGTTAAACACAAGAATTCAAAAGGGCCAAGGTAGCACAGGGAAGGGAAATGATTAAAATTAAAAGATATCTGACAAACAACCTAGAGAAATAGCAAGAAACTGTCATTTAAGGGCAATTTAGTATGTACCCAAGATGTTCACATCAGCCTATAATGACCTTTTCCAATCCAGTTCTTGTGTTGAACCTGAGGATCTGCCTCTTTCTGTTTAATCCCTCCACCCAATAATTTTGCTACCACCAAAATCTAGAGCTATACAGCCTAGAAGCAAAACGGGAAGCTAAATAGTTGTACCTTGGACTACCTTCCCACAAGTGCAAGGAGGGCCCAATGTTGGGTAGGGTTGTGATAACACTGTTCTCTGCAATTCGATGCTTTTCACTTTGTGGCTTGGTTCCACAAAGTGAACTGCATCGAGTTACTGTCAAATGAGAAGCTGCGGGTTGTTTCATCTGTCGTTTAACCCGGCCCTGCCGTTTAACCCGGCCCTAAGAAGAGTGAAACAGAATCCAAATCAGACATAAAGTAACAATAAAATGGCAGATTTAGGTATTAAAAAGGAAAAATACATAATATTCCTCTTACTTACCTCTGAGGGCAAACTGCTGCTGAAAACATTATCATCATCTTTGTTTTCTTCACCATTTTTCTCTACAGGAACCCACTCTCCATAGACACTATCTGCTTCTTTTTTTCGATGCTGAGATCCAGATGACACAGGAAATTCTTTTGTTAATGTTACCTGGCTTTTTGGTGGAGTTGGTTTTGCCGCAGCAATCTAAAAGATAATGTTTCTTAATTAAAACTTAATATAACACGTACTGTTTCTGAAGACTTTCCACATAATCTTAAGGAAATGTTTACTTTTGGAAGAAATTATTTTATTCATTACTTCTCATGGCCTTTAAATCAGAACTAATACACTAAATAGAGTTTTATTTAAGTGGTTCCATGAGCTGTGCCATTTCATCAATCCATAAGCACTAATACTTACATTCAGATTGAAAAATATGGGCTTGGGTTCACTGAGTTTAAAGGGATGATGATAAAAAGGAGGTTCTTCTTCCTCTTCATCCGAAACATGCGGTTTATTCACTATTACATCATCATCTTCTTTACTCTGTGCAATCTGTTTGCATTTCTTTAAAGTAAAAACAAAAGATAAATCTTATGGTTGATGTGAAATAACAGTTTTTTAAAGAAATCACCGCCACATAAAATCAATTTTCAAAAGTAAACAAGATTAACGATAGGTTATGTAAAGGTAATTTAGCTTATTAGCTACTAAACACACTCTGGCTGATCAGTCAGTCAACAACATTTATTGAGCACCTACTATGTGCAGAGCACTGTACTGGGCACTGTCTTGGGAATACAAAAAAAAAAAAAAAAAAAAAAAAGGTAGAAGACATGGTCCCTGCTCCCAAGGAGCTTACAATCTAATACAAGAGACAGAGTACATATACTGAAATAACTGAAGAATGTTTTTACAGAGCAACACAATAACAAGTGCAAACTGATATAATACAAACTGAGTACATAAGTGCTAAAAGAACAAAGTCTTAAGAAAGAATAGTCAGGCAGAGTTTGAGAATCAAAGAATATTCCTTCACGAATTCAAAGCCAGATTTTGATAGTGAAGAATAAGAACTGGTAGGGAAAGGAAAGGAAAGTCATTTTGGTCAGATGATAGTAAAAAGGTAAGAAAAAGCTTGGTAGAAGGGACAAGAGTGCTGAAGATGAGGCTAAAAACATAGTAAGTGTTCATACGGTTTTAAATAATGAGCTTGGATTTGGTAAGTAAGCAACAGAAGCTTTTGCTATGTCTTTATTTTTTTTTAAGTTATAATTCATGTTGAAATGAATCTAAACAAGGAAACAAATTAAGAAACTTTATGATCTCAATGTATGGCAAAATAAAAGACTTGAAACATTTGTGGTAGGGTTAAATAGTAACATGTCTCTCCATAAAATGTTTTATAGAATGAGTCTCTTAACAAACAGAACTTAAGAATGGAAAATAAGGCATGATGGAGAGGGTGCAATTGATGCAGTCAAACACACAAGCAGTCAATTCCTTCCTGAGAAGTAAAGGAACAGACTCTATTACCTGGCTTTATAAAAAGGTCAGAGTAAATTTGGGTAGACCTGTCTCTATACAAGCAGAATTTGTCACATCTATTATCAATTGAAAATATTACAATAGGATTAAAAAGCTCATTTAGCCAAAAACACAGAGTATATCAAGCATGTAACCAATGGGAACAGAATATATTGACAGTGGCAGGCTGGCATAAGGCTAGCCAATAACAAGTTTCAATATTTGAAACAGTGTGGTATTTCTGGATCCTAGCAGCAGTATTTCAGCGTCTCCCCCCAAAAAAACTAATAAAATAAAACAAAGCCTCCCAAAAAAGCCTCAATTGAAAAGATCAAATTTTTAAAAACAAAAATATGTATATTTAAAATATATGTTAACTGCCAAAACCCGAACCGCAGGAAGAACTGATAATGGCCGGCCATTATCGCTAATGGCTGGTACCAAACAGCCAAAACCCGAAATGTTGATGCGAAAGAAGTTCCTTTCAGGCAATGGCCAGCTATTCTCATTAATTTCCAAGCTCCGGTGGCAAAAGATCATTTCTGAAGATTGTCTGTGTCTTTGCGTATATGCAGTACACTCGTGGCGATCAGTGAACACGTCGTGAATGGAAACGAAACTGTAGGCGAGCTTCCGCGTGTTGCTCACTCAACACCTCCTCCATTCAAACGAACCGTCCCACTCCTCAGTCAGTTTGGCTTCTAAAACTGGAAAGCAAAAGTAATGGGAAGTAACTTTTAGCTAGCGGAGCTTAGCCATCCCGGATAATGGCCTGCTAAACAGAGCTTCTGCCGCTGCCACATCTGTATTTCGGGTTTTGGGCACTCGGTGCCAGCCATTATCAGTTCAGCCCACAATTCAGGTTTTGGCACGCTCCAGAGTCAACATCCCTGGAGTAATCCATTTAAGAATGAAAACAAATTCTCTCTAGCTTACCTCAGTTAGTTCTTCTATAGTAGCTCCTCCTGACTTTTTAGCCACTTTCTCTTCTATTGTAGGTGGAGGTGCAGGCTTTAGATTTGGCGGTAAAGGAACACCAGCCTTAGCACACATGGCAGCTGCATTCGCTTTGGCTATTTCAAGTAGTTGAGCCTTATCTGTAAGAGGAAAAATGTAACAAGCAGTTTTCCTGAAAGCTGTACATCTTGTGTTATCAAAAGTTTCATATGCTAGTAAAATGAAAACACATCCATTTTTCTGCCCTAAGTTACAGCTATGATCAAACTACTCACTGGCTCACAGTTCTTAAGTTGGTGGTCCTTTTTAAAGAATTAAGTCCAAAAAACTTTAAAAAATAAAAGAATTAGGTCTACATTGAGTTGCCCACTCAAATACTACACAAAATCACCCTGTCACACATTCTAAGACACAAACGTGTCAAAGCCAACTTTATTTCCTAAAATTATGACCTCAAAACTATTCTTGTTCTAATCTAACAACAGCTTAAATCACTCTTTGACCTCAAACTAAAGTGCCACCTCTTCTCCCAAGTCTTCGTTAAGTCAGAATTAACATTCCTCTCTACTATGCTAACATGTCTCTACAGCAGTACTACAGCAACTATAACATCCTACTGTTTTTTGGAAGTTTTACCATTTGGTAAAAAAAGATCAGCATTTTACCCATGTCTCCTTCACTAACTTGTAATGACACTGGGAATTATACACTGTTCCTCTATTTTGAGTAAGAGAGACCCCAGAAAACTTTAACTGAATGCACATTGTGCTGTACTTCTTATTGTCTTTTTCTTAATCCCGATTTGAGATTTTCCACCGACAGGCATAATGATAAACTATCCAGGAAGTGCCGGCCACGGTGGCTCACACCTGTAATCCCACCAATTTGGGAGGCAGAGACAGGAGGATTGTAGGTTCAAGGTCAGAGCCAGCCTGTGTAACTTAACAAAACCCTTTCTCGATAAAAATTTAAAAATGGGCTGGGGATGTAGCTCAGTGGTAGAGCACTTGCAAAGTGTACAAAAGACTATGGGTTCAACCCCCAAGTACTGCAGAAGGAAAAAAAAAATTCCAGCAAGTAATTATGCAAACATCCATCAAGTTTTAAACATCTTTGCATACTACTTAAAACCAGAGCCTTTACTTTTAAAGGCAGAACAGATTCTAAAAATTTTTCACTTTATTCAGATATCACTCAGTTAACTCCCCAGATACAAATTTCCTCTTCACTTTCATTACTAACTATATTAATCAGAATCACCTTCACATCTACCAATTCTAGATTGCCATCTTGATATGCTAACTTATTAAATGAGAAACATTAAATTTTTGCTTATTTGCAAGGATGTATGAGATATGTTATAAAATGAGCATCTAATGGCCTTGTTTTTAATTTAACAGAGCTGTTTCATCTGCCTCTGCTTTCCATTTTTAGTTAAGGCAAGATGGCTCACGCAAAATAAAACATTTAAGTATACAAGCACTTTGGCTCTAATACACTCCAAACAAAGTCTTCTTAACTCCAGTTCCATGTATTTTCTAAACATGTTGTTGTTGTTAGGTGCCGTCGAGTCAGTATCCGACTCATAGCGACCCTCATAGGGTTTTCAATGGCTGAGTGCTTCGGGATTGCCTTGGGAGTGGGTTGCCAGGCCCTTCTCCCATTTTTGCGGTGCTGGGAATTGAACTCAGGACCTCAGAGACTGCAGTGCAGCGCTCTACCCACTGAGCTAAATCCCAGCCCTTTCTAAGCATAGGATAATCTAATCTTATCGAAACCAATAACCCAAAATATTCCATTTAACTTGAGATCACAAAAAACCTACATTTACTATTACAGTAACATTAAATTTTAAAACAATGACTCACCCAAATCTGTTAGACGTTTGGGTGATCTGCCTCTTTCAGAAGACCTGGACCTCTTGCGACGGATGGGAGATCTACTAAACCTTCTTCTCAAGGGTGTTCTGGATCGCCTTAATCTGACTGGTGATATACTGAAGCTTCGTCTTCTTACCACAGACCTTGATCTTCTCCGACGGCTGGGGGTGCGGCTCCTTCGACTGGGGGTGCGGCTCCTTCGGCTGGGGGTGCGGCTCCTTCGGCTGGGGGTGCGGCTCCTTCGGCTAGGGGTGCGGCTCCTTCGGCTAGGGGTGCGGCTCCGACGGCTTGGGGAAATGCTGTAACTCCTCCGCCTACCCACAGATCTAGACCTCCTTCGCCGACTGGGAGTGTGACTCCTACTCCGACGACTTGGGGTTCGACTTCGAGCTCTACCTGTTTTTCGGTTGTCCCGGGAGCTTGATCTTTTCCTTTTTCTTTCCCTGGACTTAGATCTGTGCTTCGGAGATCTTTTGCGCTTCTCTTTTGATACAGATCGCCTTCCTCTAGACTTCGATCTTGACCTGCTGCTCCTTCTCCTGCGTCTCGAACGTGACCGTGAACGTGTTTGAGAGCGATGAGACTTGGACTTTGATGACCTCTTCCTTGCCCTAGAACGAGACTCACTGGTACGCTTCCGGGACTTGTGTTCAGAAGACTTGGAACGCTTACTCCGAGACCTTAAGGAAGAGTCTCTTTTCTTCTCTTTCTCACCTTTGTCTCGGTTCTTATTTTTCTTGCTTTTTTCATGTGTGTCCTTAACTTTTACAAAAATTTCATAATCATCTTTTTCCTCTGAAGAAGACTCTGATGCTCTTTCTGGTATACTAATTACAACTGGACTGGCAGCAGATTTGTCCCGCTCAACTTCACCTGGGAGTAAAGGTCCTTCAATACCAGCTCTAAGGCTTGTAAGACGTTCCATGTCCTTAGGAAGTAATGGTCTCACTAAGTCTGCTTCATTAATTTCATCAATACTGGCAGGAAATCCTGATTCAGGCAATGTTTCTTTAGTAGGGAGAGGCACTTCTTTGTCCTCTCCACTACTTTGTTTAGGGCTGACAGCAACTGCTAATGTCTGGTCACTCTCTTTTATAGGTAACAGGTCTTCTGCATCTTTAGCAACAAGATTACTAGATGGTAAATCAAGATGAATGTCTTTAGCAGGCAAAGGTCCCTCTATGTCACCTTCACTAACACCACCAGGGCTGGTGGAAATTACCATGTCATGCTCCATATCTTGAGTAGTCAAAGATACTTCATCATATTTACTAACTGAACTGACAGAAGATGCTGTGACAATTTCAACACCCTTATTAGTTCCCACTGTATCAGGTTCCAGAGCAAGAGGACCTGTAGAAGACAGAATTCCTCCTACGTCAGGTTCACCAACACTAGGGCAAGTATCCAATACTGTGCATTGTTCAGTCTCATTGACAGGCAAAATTTTGTCATCACCAATTTCAACTACAGCACCACAGCTAGCAGCAGACACTATATTACGTTCCATATCTTTAGCAATTAGGTGATTATTTATGTTATAGTTTGTATTTCCACCATGTTCACTTTCATAGCAGTCACTTTTCAGGTGTCCTTCAGCATGTGGCTCTTCACCTGAATGCAACGGAATCTCCTGCACACCCATCTCTGGAGCAAGATTCTGATCACTAGATAGTAAATTCATCCCTTTCATAACATGCGATGACACAACACTAGACTCCACCATCATTGGTGTAGACTCTAAAGTCATTTCAGTTGCTGTTTGAGTAAGATCTGAGACAGTGACAGCAGGATCTGAAATTGTCACAGTGGACTCCTGGACAGAAACACATGGTTCTGCAATCACAGCAGGCTGAAGGACTGACACTGCTGGTTCCAAGATAGGCACAGGAGGCTCCAGGGCAGAAACTACTGATGCACGAATAGTAACCTGCTCTGACTCAGTCACAGTTGGAAGCTCCAGGACAGCCATAGCTGGTGGTTCTGGAACAGCCTCAGCAGTAGGCTCTGGGGTGGCCACAGGAGGGGGCTCTGGGACAGTCACAGCAGGAGGTTCTGGGACAGCCATAGCAGGAGGTTCTGGAACAGCCGTGGGAGGAGGTTCTGGAACAGCCATGGCAGGAGGTTCTGGAACAGCCATGGCGGGAGGTTCTGGGACAGCCACAGTTGGGGGCTCTGGTACGGCCATGGCTGGCAGCTCCAAAACGTGCTCTGCTGGCTCTGGAATAGTTCCTGTTGGCTCCAGCAGGGGTGCAGATACCCCTGAGACGACATGTCCTGAAGCTCTCAAGGAATCATATGTTTCTGCTGTTTCTGCTATAAGAGAAGGCTCTGATGTTAACACACTTGACTCAGCTGACATGGGAGTTTCAGACACCATACAAGTCACTGGTCCCTCTGGAACAATTTCATGTTCTGCTACTATTGCAGACTCAATAGGTGTTGATGCAACTGAAGACTCTGGCTCTTGTGGTGGTTCTGGAACAGTCACAATAGCCTCTGATGTTAACACTGAAGGCTCTGATCCTGACAGTGAATAATTAGGTATTGCAGAAGGCTCGGAAATCTCACTTTGACTCACGGGAGGCTCAGGTTGTGATACAGACTCTTCAGGAGGTAATGCTGACACCTCTGTAGGCCACGTGTTTTCAGCTGTTAATGCAGACTGCTCAGTGGGTAATGCTGGACCCTCCGGTGGTTCCTCAGGAGGCAGTGGCGGTGTCATTGGTGGTTCCTCAGGTGGCAATGGTGGCATTGTTGGGGGCTCTTCAGGAGGCAAAGGTGGCACCATATATGCCTCTGTATATGTATCGGTGTAAGAATCAGTATAAGAATCAGCTGCCATAGACATCATTGAACGATCAGTATAAGATGACATCATAGATCGGTCAGCAGCAGAGTACGATGACATCATAGACCGGTCAGCAGCAGAGTATGAGGACATCATAGACCGGTCAGCACCCATGGACATCATAGATCGATCAGCCATAGGAGACATCATGGAGCGCTCGTAAGCTGACATCATAGAGCGTTCATAAGCTGACATCATAGAGCGCTCAGCCATAGGAGACATCATAGAGCGTTCATAGGCTGACATCATGGAGCGCTCATAGGCTGACATCATAGAGCGCTCAGCCATAGGGGACATCATAGACCGCTCATACGACATCATAGAGCGTTCATAAGATGACATCATGGAACGCTCTGCAGCATAGGACATCATCATAGAACGTCTAGATGCTAACATCAGGGGCCTAGGTGCTAACCTATATGGCCTAGGTGCTATTCTATAGGACCTAGGTGCTATTCTATAGGGTCTAGGTGACATCCTATAGGGATCAGGAGTTAGTCTGTAGGGATCATGGCCTAATCTATAGGGGTCCTGTCCTAACCTATAGGCATCATGACCTAACCTGTAAGGGTCATGACCCAACCTATAGGGATCTTGAGCTAACCTGTAAGGATCCTGAGCTAACCTATAAGGATCAGGAGATTTGGAACCCAACATAGCAGAATCTTGGGTGCTAGATGCTAACATCTGGGCATCCATGGTACCAGACGCTAACATCTGGGCATCCATGGTGCCAGAAGCTAACATTTGAGAATCCATAGTGCCAGATGCTAACATCTGGGAATCCATAGAGCTAGTTGCTAACATCTGAGAGTCCATGGAGCTGGTCGCTAACATCTGGGAGTCCATGGTGCTGGTCGCTAACATCTGGGAGTCCATGGTGCTGGTCGCTAACATCTGGGAGTCCATGGAGCTGGTCGCTAACATCTGGGAGTCCATGGAGCTGGTCGCTAACATCTGGGAGTCCATGGAGCTGGTCGCTAACATCTGGGAGTCCATGGTGCTAGTTGCTAACATCTGGGAGTCCATGGAGCTAGTTGCTAACATCTGGGAGTCCATGGAACTAGTTGCTAACATCTGGGAGTCCATGGTGCTAGAGGCTAACATCTGGGAGTCCATAGTGTTGGACGCTAGCATCTGGGAATCCATGGTGTTGGACGCTAGCATCTGGGAGTCCATGGTGTTGGTAGCTAACATATGGGTCTCCATGGTGTTAGAAGCTAACATATGGGATTCTTGGGCCATCAGGGGATCCACTCCTACTGTTACAGAAGTCTCCCCCACTAATGTAGTAGGCAGCTCCTGTGCTACCGTATTATAGGATTCCAGCGCTGTCGTCGAGGGCACCTCCAAGGACTGCGACACGGTCATCGTTGACAGCTCCGATGTTGTCACCACAGACTGCACAGAGATCTCCAGCGCCACAGTTGCCACAGGCTGCCCAGGCAACTCTGGCGCCCCAGGCTGCCCTGGCAACTCCAGTACCCCTGTTGCCAGAGGCTGCCCCAAAAGCTCCAATGCTCCAGCTGCCCCAGCCTGCCCCGAGAACTCCAGTGCCCCAGCTGCCATGAGCTGCCCAGGCAACTCTAGTGCCCCAGCTGCCACAGACTGCCCCGACAACTCAAGTGCCCTAGTTGCCGAAGGCAGCCCTGACAACTCTGGCACCCCAGTCACTGAAGATTGCCCAGACAACTCCAGCGCTGTCGTTGCCACTGCCTGTCCTGGCAACTCCAGCACCATTGTTGCCTCAGGCTGCCCCAGCAACCCTGTTGCCGTTGTCACCTCAGGATGCCCAGGATGTTCCACCGCTGTCATCCCCACAGGCTGCTCGAACTCTGTAGTCGTCACAGGTTGTTCGGTCAACTCCATTGCTACTGTTACCGCAGGCTGCCCTGGCAGCTCTACTGCCGCTGACACGGCAGGCAGCCCTGGCAACTCTTGTGCCATCACAGGTGGCTCTGGAACCTCCTGTGATGGCTCCAACCCTATGGATGGTGCTGGAGGCCCCGGCAATTCCTGCAACAACTGTGGCACTGGTGTCACAGAGGGGCCCGGCAACTCGGGCACTGCTGTCGCAGGGGGCCCTGGCAACTCAGGCACTGGGGTAGAAAGGGGCCCTGACAACTCTGGCACTGGGGTAGCAGAGGGCCCGGGTAACTCCAGCACTGGAGTCACAGGGGGCCCCTGCAACTCTGGCATGGAGATTGCAGGTGGCCCCGGCAACTCCAGCGCTGAGGCCACTGACGTCTCCGGCAACTCCAACGCCGTGGTCTTAGGCAGCTCCAGCGACTCCTGTGGTCTTGTCATGGATGAATCTGCAATCTCCGATGGTACTTCGACCGGCTGCTCTGGAAATCTTAGCACTTCAGTTGCAGATGACTCTGGAAAATCCATGGTTGTTGATGTGCTTGGTTCAGGATGCACCTCAGTAGGTGTATCTGATGCTATCATAAGGGGTTCTGATGGCTCTAGCACTTTTGTCATGGGAGGCTCTACCAACATGCTCTTTGATGGTTCTGGAGATGTTCTCTCTGAAGATTTCAGCACAGACTTCATCTGATACTCCACTGACATTGTTACAACTGGCTCAGATGACTTCAGCACTACTGTTGTAGTAGGCGCTGTTGCTGCTGCAAAGGAATCCAGAATCTTTGTCACAGATGGCTCCAATGTTACTGACACAGATTGCCCTGACTGCTCTGAGATTACTGATGCTGACCCAACTGACAGTTCTGCAGTTTTTGTGGGTGGCTTCAGAGTTTCTAAGATGTGTGGCTCTGATATCTCCATTGATACTACTGGAGGTTCTAGCACAACTGCAGAGGGTTCACTGGTCTCAGAGAAGCCAAATGCTCTTATAGGATGCTCCAGTTCCATCGCTGAAGGTTCAGAATCAAACTTTAAAAAGGAATCAGATTCTAAATCTACATTCCCATCATGATGAGATTTGGGCTTTGACTCAGAATCTTCTGGCTGTCTTTTATATTTTTTTTCCTTTTCTTTCTTCTTTTTCTTCTTTTTATTTTTGTGCTTTTTATGCTTCTTTGATTTTTTGGCGGGAACTTCATCAGTAGGATCTGTTTGTACAGATACACATCTACTTTTTCTGGAGGCCTCTTTCATGTCTGAAAGTAATGGAAATTGATTTTGTCAGATATTCCCCAAAGCAGATATAAACAAATCATGTAAATCTGTATTTTCATTCCACATTAAGCACCACAGTATGGCACCTCACATTAAATGAAGTTACCAAGTACACTACTTCCTATAAAGCAGTTTATCTATCTGAAGACCAAAACTTTTCCTATTTTCGTTTCACAACTAAAGCCTGAATTAAAAACAAATTCTTAATTTAATCACAAAAACTTACTGAAAATTACATTAAGATATGTTTTAGGCTGAGGGAGTTGCTCAGTGGTAGTGCACTCTCCCAGTATGCACAAGGCCCTGGGTTTGAGTCTCAGTACTTAGTCCCCCCCCCAAAAAGGAGATAAAGAAAAGATATTTTACTGAATTCTATTACAATGATTATTTTTTTCCAGTTCTCAAACTTTAGCAAGTTTTTCTAAACATTTATCAATGAATAGACTTTATAGTTAATTGCTAAAATTCCTACTAAAAATATCCACATTAAATAAATTTTACAATTATTAAACCCATTATGTAGGAAGCACCAGAGAACCAGCTCTGGAACAGAATGCCTGCTTTTGGAACCTGATTCAATCCATCACTCAGTAGATGAATGACCTTGGCTGAATTATGAACATATTGGACCCAGTGGAGTTAGACGACAAAGTGAGTTAAAACATGGAAAGAAGGAACTGAATGTGGTGTTGCACTGTGATCCCAGAACTTAGGAGGCTGAGGCAGGAGGATTCTAGGCTACATAGCAAGTCTGAGACCACCCTGGGTAACATAATAAGACCGTGTCTTTAAAAAATGAAAAAAGAGGCTGTTCTCATTTTCGGAGGCAGCCACTCTGCCTTTCCGCTTATTAAAAATCTCTTGTGCAAAGAAAAAAATAATAAAAAGAAAAGAAAGAAAAAGAAAAAAAGAAAAAATCAGCAAATGGCTAGGGACATGGCTCAATGGGACAGCATCTGCGTAGCATGTACAAGTTCAATCCCCAGCAATGGGAACGACAGCCACATAGTAAGCTCTCAGCAATGGTCAGTGATTATTTCTAAATAGCATGCAAACATCTGAACAATGAATGTAAATCATCAACACAGAACTCAAATTTTTATCTTATTACATGCATCTGTTACATTCTGATAAAAACAGCAATTTCCCTGAACAATCTTCTAAAATTACAAAAAAATAGGAAGCAAATTCTTACAGTTCTTTACATGTAACTTAAGAACACTTCAATTTGCATATCCTAGAGAAGGTAGTTTATATTCCACCTTTCAACCAGATGAGGTTTACCCGAATGCCAATATTAAATTAGACAAATCTCAAGAATACTCGAAAATGTAATCAGACATTGTGGCCATTACCCTTGTAGAAATAAACCAAGACATGCCAAGACATAGGTCCCCGCTAAAAACCCTATTATCATTTCTATTGTTTCACATTACCAAATGTGAATTAAATTTTACCTTAAGGTTGCTAGACCCACAAATCTAAGCAAAGCTAAAGTGTATATATTTTAAATCACATCCTATAAAGGAGAAAAGGAGAGAGAACCATACCACACACCTAATCCTTAAATGTAATGAATGACTGGTATTTTTGTAATTAATCATAAACCTGTCATTTCTAAACACCAATTATTTAATTTCAGAAAAGCTGAATTCCCATGCAATGACTCCTCTACACGACACTTTTAAATGGGGTAGATGTCTAAACAAGACAATTTCTAAACTTGGACTTTAAAATCTCCCAGGTTATGTCTTAAAAATTACTACCAATTTGGTCCAGAGTACTGCACCTTCCAAAAGTGACACTACACAATTTTTTGTTTGTTTGTTTTTTGCGGTCCTGGGGGTTGAGCCCAGGGGCTTGTGCTTGCATGCTTTGCAAGTGCTGGACCACTGAGCAGCAGCCCCAGCCTTTTTTTTTTTCTTTACTTTTTTGAGACAGGGTCTCACTAAATTATGCAGACTGCCTCTGGTCTCGAACTTGAAATCCTCCTGCCCCTGCCTCCCAAGATGCTGGGATTACAGGTGCGCCACCACGCCCGGCACTACACACAACTGTTTAATGAAAACTCACAAGCAAAAACCCTGTCACTGGGACACCACAAAATTCAATCAAACAGAGGCAAAAATTATATTCTACCAGCAAATCAAGTAAGTGCATTAATGCTCATGTTTCAATACAATTTTGTTCTCCAGAGATTTTAGCAAGGAAAGTCTCGAGTAAGCTGGGTATTGTGGCACATGACTATAATCCCAGCTACTTGAGAGGCTGAAAGGAGCATCAAAACTTTTGAGACCAAAAGCTGCCTGCGTAACCTAGTGAGACTGTCTCAAAATAAAAAATAAAAAAGGGGCTGAGGGTGAAGCTCAGTGACACAGCACATGCCTAGCATGAGCAAGGCCCTGGATTCAACCCTGCAGTACTGCAACAAAAAAGAAAAAATAAAAGAAACAAAAGTCTTTAAAAAATCAATTAAATAAAAACTTAACAATACTATTAACTTCCAAATTCCAAAAAAAATCTTAAAGTTGTTTTAAAGACAGACAAGTACATGCAACTTACCTGGTTTGTATCGTAGTTCTGTATCTAAGACCCCAGAAAGTACTTCCTCTATCTTCTGCACTATTTCTTCATTTGGTAGGCTCCTGGCAGAGGCAGCTGCATCACCTGCCTGGTTTCCTTCAATAGGTGTATTTGTTTCACCATTCAGCTGGCCTTCACTCCTTCCACTTGGCAAGAAAAATTTTCAAATTCATTAATACTTTGTTACATCATTATAAATCAGTATTATTAGTAATATAATTAATCTTACATAATACCATCTATACATTTCACCCTTTCCCATGTCAAATGTTTGCATTTTGTCCTCCTTAACACTATACTCTTATAGTTTTTCATATTTATCAAAGTTTAAAGAAAAGCCTTTAAAACCAGGTTCTAAGCACAACTTTTTCTTAAATAAAATAATTACAGGAATATAACATGAGGCTTTCAGTTACTGACATATTTCTCCCGAGAGTAAAATTATTAAGAGCCCAAACCCAAATACAAAGAAAAACAAATGACCTGTTAGAAACTATGGTCACCATAAAGCCACACCTGTACATAGATCACAATCATAATCAACAATATCAAGAAACACCAAAGTTTGCCAGACACACTGAGTAAAAAAGAGTAAACTTGTTGCTTCTGTTCAGGTTTAGATTGTTACTGAAATGCCATGAAATCAAGTATATTTATATAATTTATACCTAATTACCAAAAATCCTGGTATTAAATTTCTGGTGTTCAAAAAGTTTACATACAAGTGGCAATTCACTTATACTAATAATAAAACGATGGATGGCTTAATATATTGTCAATTCAGAGGCAGAAATAATGTTTACGAACATGTCACTAATGTAGCTATATTTACTATTTCTGGGTAAATTTGCAAATTTTTGAAAAATCAAATAACTTCAACAACATGCTCAATCTTAACTTCAATTTTAGCTAACTGCAAACACATAAAATAACTACTTGATAAAAGTCTGAATGGTCAAAAAACTAAAAAATTTCAGTAGTGAACTATTACAGAATGTCTAATGTTCTAATACAATGAATCATGTAATAATAATTAACATTTGAGTACAAACCAGAGCCACATTGTTCTGTATTTTTTAACTCATTTCATCCTAACAAAACTCTAATATCAACAGTATCATTCTAATCTTACAAATGAGGGAAAGAAAGCACAAAGACAAGAAACTTAGCTGAAGGTCACACAACTACTAAGAGGTGAAGCTGGTATTCAAAACCAGGGGCCATACTCTTAAAACACACGTATGTACACCAGATCACTTACTTTAACTATCTAAATAACAGCCTCATTACCGGCAGTGATGAATGTAAAAGCAGATGGGGGGAAAAGAAAAGAAAAAAATAGCTCGCTGAAATGGCAAATAATAAAAGGTCTGTTTTTAGGCTGAAATGCACTAAGACACTAAGCGAAAGGTGTGTATTTCTTTACTAGTAAGTTGCTTTGTCTAAAACTCCTTTTAGAGTTTATGGAACAATTTACGTTTTTACTAACTTATAAATACTTATGTTTTAAATGGTAAAACTAACTGCAATTTTTAAAAAGTCAATCTATAAGAAAATAATCATGATTTCATCTTAAAGCTACCAGGATATTAACTGCAATTCTTAAAAGCAATGAGAATTTCAAAGCACCAGGATACCAACAACATATTCCTACAAAGAAATTGTGCGTTGCCATGAAGAATGTCCAACATATTGAGGCTGCAATGAACTTCTTCCCAATATATTAGATTGAAAAACAATATAAAACAAAATGATCACATTAACAAAACCCATCTTTATACAAATGAAAGAACACAACATCAGTACTGGTAGTTTTTGTTTTCTCCTTTTTTACAGTTTCTAAATTTTCTAAATGTGAGCCCAAACCTCACATTTTGTTTAAAAAAAAAAAAAAACACGGACTCTTAGGATCAACAAAAACAAGGCTTATTAAACGAAGCAAATACAATTACTTATAACATCCATTACTTATTGCATGCAACTATTAGAAGTCTCCAGAAAATTTCCCTTAGCTCAGGTCTCTTATCCTAAAAAACCGTAGCAATATCACAAAATGTTTAAAAAAAAAAAAACCACAATGTAGTGAGTGGGTGTGTTTCCCTTTTAAACATATGCAAAAATAAAAATTCCAGCAACAACACATCATTGCCCCAATAACCTATCAGCGTAGGCACCTAATTTACAATTGCATTTTCAGCTAATTTTCAAACTCATATATTACTCTCACTCAACAATTATCAAAAACATTTGAACTCGGAAAGAATATTTACTTTTCAAGATCTCTTTCCTACCTCTATAATTTAAACGAATGAGTATTAAAGGACTGAGTATACAAAGCAAAACTACTAAAAGACAACCGCTTAACAACACGACCCACACTACTTTCCTTTCTGAGTAAACTTCTTTGGAAATCTCTTCCCTTTCAATTTTCAAGGAACTAAACGCAACATAAGCAAAGTCTACCTACAATGGCAAAAATAGAGTTGGTCAAATACATTTACTGGGGCCAGGGCAGCAACAAAAAAATAGATCTATACACAAAGTCCCACTTAACAAAAAAAAAAAAAAATTAAGTCCTCCTAGGTTCAAAGCCCCCTTCCATCCTCCTGTCGAATATTTCATCAAGTCATTAATATTATTCTGAAATGTTTCAATTTAAGTCTCTATTAGAATGCTGACTATTGGGAACCACAGGGGCACTAGGGCCTGAACAGTCTTAACTAATGGATCCCGACCTCCAAACGGTCTGAAGCTTGCAATAATAAAGAGGATATAAGATTACCCTAGAAACGGCCGTTAGAGACCCTTTCCGGTCATAGACACGGGCCAGCGAAATCCGCGAAGGCGGAGAGGGGGAGGGGAAAGGCGGCGGCGGAGGAGGAGCCGAGGACGGAACTAGGCCCGTCCCCGGTGCACATCCAGGCCCCCAAGTAGCTGAAGGGTAGGGGGTGGCCAAGCCGGAGAGAAGGGTGAGCATCTTAACACGGCCCAAAGGAGTGGAGCCCGGGAATCCCACGGAAAGGGCCGAATCTGGGGGCGGGGGGAGCGGATGGAGGGTTTGGGAGGAGGGCCCGGAAAATGGATCCCAGGCCCAGGCGGGGCCGTAGCGGAGCCTGAACCGAGAAACGACGGCGTCCCTGAAATACGATGCCACGGAAGGCTGGATGGGGCCCTAACAGCCCTTCGGGAGCAGAAGCGGCTGGGAGGTGTTTACCTGGAAAGCTCCTGTTGGATTTCCCGGAATTTACTGACCACGAAAGACCTAAAAACCTGCTCGATGTCGGCCGCCATGGCGTCCGCTCCCTTCTCGCAACTCCTCCTCGCTAGTCCTCCAGGCTCCCAGAATGCCTCGGGAGGAGGCGCCGCAGCCAATTCCTTTTCTCGCCTTCCTCATTGGCTGGCGTGGGAGCGTCTGGCCCAGCACGCTCCGCCGCTGAGCCAATCAGTGCGCACGGCACCGCTCTCCTCCGCTGTTTCTGAGCTGCCGGGGTAGAGGTGCTGACGTTTGCGCCGCGCACGACTGGGTCCGCCATGTTAGTGTCTGACGCAGGCGCCATTACAGGAGGCGCATCTCGAGGCGGCTGTTGTCAACTTTAGTTGTCGGTCCCCAACAGTGTTCGGGCGCTCTTAAGAGGCTTAACCGTGGCGACTAAGTGCCCGAGATGAAACCCCATGAGGAGAGGGAGTTATGTGGACCTCATGGCGCTTGACGTAGGACCTCCAAGCGGTGGCGCCGAGTTGAGTTTCACCAGGGAGACGCTCACGGGGAAGAACTAGGCTGCCCCCGTCTCCTCTGGCGGTGTGGACACGAGCAGGGCGTTTCGATCCCCTCTCTCCCGTCACCTTCTATAACCAGCCTCATTTATTTAGCAAAAAGGCGGGGGGTCCTGAGCGACCTGCGTTCAGAGCTTGGTGGATTCTGGAGGCGAGCGGGACGCGAGACTCTTTTGCCCCCAGCGTAGCCGCTCGGTAGCCCTGACCGGTTAGTAGCACGCCATTAGCTAAACGTGCGTTCCACGTCCCGGCGCCCCGACTCCTCGGGGCGGGATGGGAACATTACGTGGCACCCCGCACGACAGGGTTAGGTTATAGAGAGGGGCCAGGGATTCAGACGCGCTGCTCGGGAGCCGGCTTAAGGTGCGCCCCGAGGCGGGAGGGACTCGCACTGAGTACCCCGCCGGGCCTGAGGCCGGGCTGACCAATGGGCAGGGGCGGGCGGGGCGGCCGCCGGGGGCGGGGACGGCGGGGAGGGCGGAGCGGGCGGCCGCCGGGGGCGGGGATAGAGGGGTAGAAGGCCGGCCGCGCGTCGGATCCCCGGAGCCAGCTTCCGGCGGGCGAGCGGGCGTGTGCGAGTGGCGCGGCCGCTGCTGCAGGTGCGCACCTCCCCCTTGGCTTTTAAACATTTACGCTTTGGCTCCGGGCTCTCGTGTCAAGGACCCCGTGAAACTTCCGTAAGTTGGTTCGGGTGTAGAACACTTCGTCTCCTCTTAAAACACGGTGGGTGGGGGCGGGCCATGTGCTTTCCGCTGCCTTCCCCGAGGTTGCCCTGTGAGTTACCACTGACCCTGCTGCTGCCGAGAGGTCCAGGCCTGTGTGTGTCTGTGCTTTTTCGGCCCATAACCCTCAGTTGGTGTACGTATCTTGTCGTTTTCTTGTTATGCATTCATTGTCGTTGGCAGATGATTCGATCTACTTTTTTTTTTTTTTTTTTTTTGCGGTACTGAGGGTTGAACCCAGGGCCTCACGCTTGCATGCTCTGCACGTGCTGCACCACTGAGCTGCACCCCCAGCCCATTTTTTTTTTTTTACTTTTTGAGACAGGGTCTCGCTAAATTACATAGACTGTCTCTGGTCTTGAACTTGCTATCCTCCTGCCTCTGCCTCCCGAGCCGCTGGGATTACAGGCGTGCGCCACCGCGCCCGGCGGCTCGGTCTACTTTTGTATTTGATTTTTGCTTCATTCTCCCCGTCCTTTGAAATGGCTTTTTACCTGGCTCTCTTGCTATCTCTTAAATTACTCGTTCGGATCACTGAAGCCCCAGAAACTTTTAAGTCCTCCAGGTCTCCCAGCTGGTTAAGAGCAGGAGCTATGACTCTGGCCCAGGCCTCCTAATCACACTCCCTGATGTAGATTCCGTCAGGCTGGCTAGTACCGTTATTTCAGTGACTGTTTGTTGTTAGGTGCCGTCGAGTCGAGTCCGACTCATGGCGACCCTCATAGGATTTTCAATGGCTGACTGTTTCGAGATTGCCTTGGGAGTGGGTTGCCACGTCCTTCTCCCATTTTGCGGTGGCGGGAACCGAACTCCGGTCCTCAGAGACCGTAGAGCGGCGCTCTACCAACTGAGCTAAATCCCAGCCCCAGTGACTGTTTAGAGAAAGGAAATTTTTGCTATGTTGCTGATGGGGGGGTGTGGGTAGCACTGTCACTGTTGCTCAAACTGTGTAATATTTTCTGTAGACTTGAAGATACATTTGCTTCAGGTATTTCAGTATACGTGGTACATAAAATGTATGTCTTCCATTGAGCTGTTCTTCAAAGGCTATCATTTAGCAGAGTTTTTAATTTTTATTTCCTCAAAATTTTAATGGTTATAATCTCAGTTGAGTATCTGAAGCAAAATGGCTTCAGTTGGGATCCAGGCTCTGTGCCCCTTGGCTGTGTGACTTGCAACAAAAGTTAAGTGAGGTAACCCAGCTTCCCTTCATTTAGCCTTAAAGTAGCAATAATAACAGTGCCTACCTCACAATTCTTAAGAGGGTCGAGTGAGGTACTTCATGAAAAGCGTTTAGGATGCCCCTTAGCACAAGGGTAAGTGTTCAGAAACTGTTTAATTTTTTTTTTCCCCACGGTACTGGGGGTTGAACCCAGGGCCTCACACTTGCATGGTTTGCAAGTGCTGGACCTCTGAGCTGCATCCTCAGGCCATTTTTTTTTTTTTTTTTTACTTTTTGAGACAGGGTCTCGCTAAGTTACACAGACTGCACTCCCAGCCCCCTTTTTATTTTTTGAGACAGGGTCTCAATAAGTTGTGCTGTCTCTGGCCTTGAACCTGAGATCCTCCTGCCTCCACCTCCCGAACCAGAGCCATTGGGATTACAGACATGCACCACCACACCTGGCTTAAAAAGTGTGGTGGTGGTGGTGGTGGTGGGTGCTGTCGAGTTGGTATCCAACTCATAGCGACCCTCATAGGGTTTTCAATGGCTGACTGTTTCGGGATTGCCTTGGGAGTGGATTGCCAGGCCCTTCTCCCATTTTTGCGGTGCTGGGAATTGAACTCGGGACCTCAGAGACTGCAGCGCAGCGCTCTACCAACTGAGCCAAATCCCAGTCCACAAAACGTGTGTAGCTTTTTTATATTACCAGCTCACATTTTCCTTAAATATGTAATCCTATCACAAGCAGTAACCTATCAGCAGCTTGCCTTCTGCACGGGTAAATGTCTTGTCTTTTCTTGTCTTGTTTTTTTGTTTGTTTGTTTGTATTTTGTTTTTTGTTTTTTTGTTTTTGGTACAGGAGACTGAACCCAGGGTCTCACAGGTGCAAAGCAAGAGCTCTTTTATTTTCTGTTAATGACTTCATAATTTGTTTCTATTGATTCTATATCTGAAATATCAATTTAGGTAAAGGCAATAACAAAATGCAACAAGTTAGCATTTCCCTGTGTTGAGTGCTGTATATATTTTTTAATAAATGTCATTTGAATTCATCCTGATGTAGCCAACATCACACAAATGTCAGAACTAAAGTGCTACATGTTTGATTTTGGTTTTTGCCTTCTCTAACAGATTCTAATATATCTCACAAACTGCTTTAAATCAGAGGTCAACAAAACTACAGAACACATGCCAAATCTTTTTGCCACCTGTTTTTGTACAGTCTACCAAACAAGAATGGTTTGGTGGAAAATGTTTTTAGCAAATAGGAAAGTCAGATTGCAGTATCCATACATAAAATTTTACTGAAACGCAGTCATGCTTATTTTGTTGCACACCTCTGGTGCCTTCCTATTGACTTACATGCAAATAATGACCTCTGTCTGCCATTTTATGTAAATTAAGTTTTTCTGGATGTTGGCATGTTCACCCATTTTGTCTGCAGCTCCTTTTATGCTACCATAGATAAGGAGTTCTGCAAGTGCAAGTCAAGGAGCCCGGTCTGAGGATCAGCTTCTTCCCATGTCAAGCAAGTGTTGATTGCCCTCAGGAAATTCATGTGTATGTATGTGTGTCTGTCTCTGGTGTCTCTCCCTCTTATAAAACCACCAGGATTCAATTATAGGGCTCCACCATAATGACCTTATCTAAACCTAATCATCTTCCAGAAGCCCCACCTCCAAATACAAGTTAGATTAAGTTTCCACTCTCTTAATACCTGACAATGAGGATTAAATTTCAACAAATGAAACCTTGAGGGACATTCAAACCAAAGCAAGACCTAAATCACCATTCATTCCTTAAACCTAGATCTCTCGGCAGGTCTGGCTTATTTTTAAAATACCCTTTTTACCCTTATGACTCTATTCATATTTCTCAAATTATAAATCCTAATTTTTAAAAATTGATTCACTAGGTGGAAATGTCATTTATGTAAGTGCCGATGATTAGTTAAAAATCATATTTAGAAGCCAGGCACTGTCATGCATGCCTGTAATCTCAGCAGCTCAGGAGGCTGAGGCAGGAGGATCTCAGGTTAAAGGCCAGAGACAGCACAACTTATTGAGACCCTGTCTCAAAAAGGGGGGGGCCACTGGGAGTGCAGCTCAGTGGTAGAGCACTTGACTAGCATGTGCAAAACTCTGCGTTCAACCCCTAGTACTCAAAAAAAAAAAAAAAGGAAAATGTATTTTGAACTTTTGATTTTTAAAGTATGTACCTTCTAAAATACCAACTGGTTTTCTTTCTGCAGTTCCTTGTTGAATTCCTGCTTTACAAACAACAATGACAGCCCGAGTACTTGTAATTGGCAGTGGAGGAAGGGAACATACGCTGGCCTGGAAACTTGCACAGTCTCATCATGTCAAACAAGTGTTGGTCGCCCCAGGAAATGCAGGCACTGCCTGCTCTGGAAAGATTTCAAATACTGGTAATTATATTTCAAAATGAAGAATAATAGTTACTGTTTGTTAAGAGTAAACTGTAGGTCACATCTCCAGTTTTAAGTAGAAAATGGTAGATTGCTATTCAGATTTAAATGTTTTCCTCAACTTTAAATTTTTATTTGATAACTTGAATACTTGCATACGTTGCAAACTTAAGGTAGTATATTGTTCAAAATGTGGCATTTCCTTATGTCAAATTATATTAAACCTTAGCAAACACATCAATTGAAAAGGTAACAAATGGTTAGTATAGGTTAAAGGCATTTTGATGTGTATTTTTATAAATAAAAAGTAGAACAGTATTATCAAATGTAAGTCATAGCAGTTCTGTAATAGATCTCAACCCTTATTTCTTTAGTAAGAATGAAGAAATGATGAGTTCATACACTACGTTAAATTCTCTGTAGTACTTAGAATAAAACCCAGACTTCTGACTTTGCTTTACAAAGCCCTGTATGCAATCTGGCTTCCCCTTGCCTTTCCAGCCTAATCTTTTGCATCTTTTTTTCTCTTTTCACTGTATTCTATCCATGCCATCCTGCCAATTTCCCAAACATGGCTAGCAGTCTTTGACTTTGTATTTGTTTCCACACTTAGCATGATAGGCTCTTCATCATTTAGGGCTCAACTTAAATGTTAACCCCCTTGAGAGGTCTTTCTTAAAGTTTCTAAGTAAAGTACCCATCTTCCATGCCTCATGTTTTCAGTCTTGAACCATTGTCTAAATTTTTTCACTTTTCTATTACGGATCTCCTATCTTTGTGGCAGCTGGGATTTAGCTCAGTTGGTAGAGTGCTGCGCTGCAGTCTCTGAGGTCCCGAGTTCGATTCCCAGCACCGCAAAAATGGGAGAAGGACCTGGCAATCCACTCCCAAGGCAATCCTGAAACAGTCAGCCATTGAAAACCCTATGAGGATCGCTATGAGTCGGATACTGACTCGACGGCACCTAACAACAACAACATCTTTGTGGCACGTCCCCTCCCTCCAACTAGAAAAGAAGCCCTAGGATATAAACCCTGGAAGGGCAAGGAACTCACCTGTCTTGTTTCACTTTGTGTGGCGCATAATATTTAGGGAGAGAAGAACATACTCACAACAAACCACAAACTGGGAGAAGGAATTGCATGTAGATAAGGCCAAAAATAGGAAGAAAAGGGAATACCTCCATTCCTGGGATGTTAACTTTAGAGGCAATGTATTGCATCTATTTTTTGAAGAACCGGCACATTATATCTATGGGCAGTTGAGGTCTTAGAGGCAAGCCAGTCAGAGACTCCCAAGATTGTCATGAGTCCGCTGCCATTTGCAGCAACTGAGGTTAGGTATATTCTCTTGTCACCCTTTGCTGTATTGATTTAGCTGATCCTCCTCAGCCCAGTTGTATTTGGAGCTACTAATCCAAGAGACATAGTACTCCATCCTTACTACACTCAACTTGTTGTTGTTGTTAAGTGCCCGTCAAGTCGGTATCCGACTCATAGCGACCCTCATAGGGTTTTTGATGGCTGTTTCAGGATTGCCTTGGGAGTGGATTGCCAGGCCCTTCTCCCATGTTTGCAGTGCTGGGAACTGAACTCGACCTCAGAGACTGCAACGCAGCGCTCTACCAACTGAGCTAAACCCCCAGCCCACTACTCTCAACTAGTTTCTATAAATTGGAAACCTGACCTTCTCTGGACTTGGAGAAGAGAGTTGGATCTTACATAAAATCATTTAACAATACCACAGAAACACTTCCCAACTCAACCAGAAATAGCTTCCCAATTTACCTTGTAACAAATTTGTTTAACTTGTTCATATGTGCTAGGGTGGTGGTTGTTGTTGTTATTGTTGTTGTTGTATATTATCCAACATTCCCACAGTGCACTATAAGCATCCTAAATGTAGGAACCCTACTTGTGTCAGCATCTTAATGGCATGGCTTATGACAGTTCCTACCAATTGTGAGTTTTTAGTAAATCTTGAATGAAAGACATTTAAAAAAAAAAAAGTTTCTGACTACGTTCTATGGTATTATGTTTGTTTACAACTAATATTGGTGACACGGACAACCATGATTTATAGCTCTGCAGGAAGTTCACTGATAACTGTCATTTAACTGGCTACAGTGGTAGCAGACAACTGAGCTTGTTGCATTCTATTCGGAATTCTCATGGTGAAAATACTAACTGTACCAATAAAAGAAAACCAACAATTAGCCAGCTAAAGTACAGTACTTAGGTTTTAGTTGACTTAGTTCATTTTGTTAAATGAAGTAGAATGTTTTTGTAAGGAGTGAGTTTATTCTTTCTGTTCACAGTTATCTCCATCAATGATCACACTGCCCTTGCTCAATTCTGCAAAGATGAAAAAATTGAATTTGTAGTTGTTGGACCAGAAGCACCTCTGGCTGCTGGTAAAGTTCATTTCTGTTTATTGTTATAATACATGCAATGCCATCAGAAGTTTAGGGATCATCTAATCCGATTCATTTTATAAATGAGGACTTAGTATAATATAATGAAAAAAGAGCTTTCATTCTCTTGAAATTTACAGATTGTAGACTTTTTTCCCCAAAAATACCTCAGTAATTTGATAAGGTAGTGATCAAATTTGCAGCTGTGAGAACATTTTCCATGTACTTACTCTGCTAGATCTATTCTGTTGTCTGTTTAATAATCCATATATTCAAATATAGCAACTGTCTTTTGCTGGGTTATTTTTTAGAGACAAGATCTTGCTCTGTTCCCCGGGCTGATCTCCATCTTGTAGGCTCCAGCAGTCCTCCCATCTTAGCCTCCTGAGTAGCTGGGACTTTAGACATGCTCTGCATTATCCAGCTCTTTTGCAGTACGTAGTCACCTCTTAGTAACATTTTGTTAATGAATAGCAGACAACATGAAAAACTTAGTTGTTCCCCTGCCACCAGTCATCTGGTTTCTGTAAACACAGATTTAGTCTAATCATAATTCATATCAGTCTAAAAAGTTCCCAAAGAGAGCCTGGGTCTCCTAAGTGACTGTTTGCATCTATAGGAATTGTTGGTGACCTCACCTCTGCTGGAGTGAGATGCTTTGGCCCCACAGCAGAAGCAGCTCAGTTAGAGTCCAGCAAAAGGTTTGCCAAAGAGTTTATGGACCGACACAGAATCCCAACTGCACAATGGAAAGCTTTCACCAAATCTGAAGAGGCCTGCAGCTTCATTATGACGTAAGTGGAAGGCTGCCTGTGAAGGGCGTTGTTTTGTAATGATATTTAATTATAAAGTCACTTTTATGTTGAAAACATAACGCCTGGTTCTTAGGCTATCACAAGTTCATGGAAAGATAATTGTGGAAAAAATATTCTTAATAAATATTAGGTAAGTTACCTTTTTCCAACACCAAAGTAATATGGAAATCTGTGTGTATCTAGTTAACATAATCTTGTAGCATTGCAGAAAGATGAAATTTTGACATTTATTACTGAGTAGTTTCTAGACAGGAAATTACGCTTGGATCTGCAACTCTTATACTTTTTCCAAACACAGTGGCATTTTCTTTTTTTGTCCCCAATAGTAGGAAGTTGAACCCAGGGCCTATGCATGTGAGGCAAGTGCTATACCACTGAGCCATACCCCAAGCTCCTTTTTTTATTTTTTTATTTTGAGACAGGGTCTCACTGAATTGTGCAATCTGCTTGTATACTCAAACTCACAATCTTCCTGCCTCAGCCTGCCAAGTCACTGGGATTACAGATGTATGTCACAGTACCTGGCTTAATGGTGGCATTTTGCAACATAAAGGTTAGTGACTTCTGTCACAAAAAAAAAATTAACCATAGCAAAGAATGATTTGCTCATCTGCCACCACTGCTCCCTTCTAAACCTTAAAGTTAAAATCCTTTTTTCCTTTTATATATTTTTTTCCATATATATGGAAAACATTGAGTAATGTTGATACACACATGCCTTTGCCCTTTTTTTGTTGACACTCTCTGATACTTGGTGTGCCTATCTTTCAGTTGTGTCAAGTTCGTTCTTCATTCGTTCTTCATCTTACAGGGTTTCTTAGACACTGAGTATTATCATTTCCTAGTAGCCAGATGCCTTAGGTATGTAACAGTTTTGTTACTTACTTTGAGTAAGCCTCCTTCCAGTTCCCTCATCCCACTCCATAGTTTCTAGTCTGTGCTTCCAGAAATGGTATGTGTGTCCATGCTTACGTTGGTCTTACACAGCCATATCTTTTACCTAAATGAGAGTTCACTGTTTTGTATCTTAAAGGTCATTCCATATCTCTATAATCTGCTTATTCTTCCTAGATTTTGCCTGTGGGATCTCAGTATAAGTCAAAAAAGCAAAATTGTATGTACCATATGATGGAAACTATAATAGAATGTGTAAGAAAAATTGTGGCAGGAGGTACATCAAAATGGTATTGGATTCAGTTGTATTCAGTTATTGATGTAGCACACTGTTACAGAGTCCAAAAACAGTTTAAAATTTTGAGTTATAAGAGGCTATTATTGGGTGATAAGGGTTGCTCTGTCTTTATAGTGCGGACTTCCCTGCTTTGGTCGTGAAGAGTAGTGGTCTTGCAGCTGGGAAAGGGGTGATTGTTGCGAAGAACAAAGAGGAGGCCTGCAAAGCTGTACGGGAGATCATGCAGGTAGGTTGATTTCTGAACGTTTCATTTTCTATTTACACTGGATAAATAGTCTTTTAAGTTTACAAAATGTTGCTCAAAATAACAAAAATCTACCTACCAAACACGCAGGTAAGTTATTTTTTATAGTATTATGCACTATAATCTATCTCTTAAAGTGGTTATTACAGATGCGCACTGATGACTGAACCTATTCATTCTTTTGACGAAGTTTTAACATCCTATATTATCTGCTGCCGAAAAGTAAAAAATCCTCAGACTAGCCATACATGATGATGCATACCTGTAATCTCAGCACTGGGAAGGCTGGAGCAGGAGAATCAACATGAGTTTGGGACCATACTGGGCTATATAGTGAGACTCTGTCTCAAAAAAGCATTAAAAAAGAAAAACCTTCAGACTATGTTGTTGTTAGGTCCAACTCAGCGACCCTCATCGAGTTTTTAATGGCTGGTTATTTTTGGATTGCTTTGGGGGTGGATTCCCACATTCTTCTCCCATTCTTGCAGTGCTCAGGATTGAACCTGGATCTTCAGAGAGTGGAGCAGCACTCTAACAACTGAGCTAAACCCCAGCCTGAGACTATAGCACATAGAAATAAATTCTCAAACTATCCATGAGTACAAAAGTATTTGTCCGATGTGTCCTGGGCCTAAGAGAAGTGGAACAATGAATGGATTATAAGTTTTCTTTCATGATCCATCTTGGTGATTGTGCTTTCTCCCTCTTAGCAAAATCTATTTTTAATAGACATGTTTTAGTATAATTTTTGTAGACAAGTATATATGATCCATAATCAGGAATAAAGATTAAATGGTGATCATGAAACTGTTTTTCCTTTATTTGAAGCTGGAAGGCCAAATCCTTAAAAGAGTATTAGTAAGGTGCTCATTCGTTTGTACCAATGTTAACTGTATGCCATTGCCGTATTAAAAGTAGGAATCATTTTAATGTTCTTTTGAGTCTTCCATAATGGAAAGAGAAATTACAGTGTTCACTTGTTTTCCCATAATTCAAAAAGTAGAGGTTATAAAAGTCAAATAAATATTAAAAGCTTCCAATTTACCAAGTCTCTCACTTATTTTTTATTTTTTTAATCTATAATTAGGAGAAAGTTTTTGGAGCAGCTGGAGAAACAATTGTTGTTGAAGAACTTCTTGAAGGAGAAGAGGTGTCTGTATGTATATTCATCTTTTTGGCTGTTGTTGTTGCTGTTAGGTGGCATCAAGTTGGGTCCAACTCATAACAACCCTATGTATCACTGAACAAAACGCTCTCTGACACTATGCCTGCCCAGGACTATGTCAATGCTTCTCTGCTATTCTGCTATATGGTATTCAATGGTTGATTATTTGGGGATTGCTTTTAGAATGTATTGCCACGTGCTTCTCCCATCTTTGCAGTGCTAGGGATCAAACCCAGGGCTTCAGAGAGCACAGAGCAGCACTCTTCCAACTGAACTAATCCCCAGCCCTTGGTGGCTTTTATATTGTTGTTGCTGCTGTTGTTGTTAGGGGCCATCAAGTTGAGGCCGACTCATAGCTACCCTCGTAGGGTTTTCAGTGGCTGATTCTTAACAGGATTGCTTCAGGAGTAGATTCCCATGTCCTTTTCCTATTTTTGCGATGCTGGGGATCAAACCCAGGTCCTCAGAGAATGCAGAGCTGCACTCTACCAACTGAGATAAACACCAGCCCATTGGCTTTTATAGCACATAAGAAACTATTACTGACCAGTGCACCCAAAAAAGATTTGATTTACTCTGGTTGCGTTAGCTGAAAACATAGACTCAGCACTTTCAAAGGGATTTATATACATTTAGTACTTAGGATTCAAATGAAAAAAGAATGGATCCTCTTTTAGTCATCCCAAGTATTATTGGGGGCACTTGGACTTATACATTAAGGTTGTAGATTAATTCAAACATTCAGTTTTCCCTTCACGTACATAAATAGTGAAATAAAGTCATCCTAAAGTTTTAGTGTCCAGAAACTTCAAGAGTAGAAAGGTTGAAACGTTTTACCCAACACTGCGCCATGCCCAGCATTATTGTCAGTGCTTCTCTGCTATTTGTAGGGTTTTCAGTGGCTAATTGTTTTGGGAATGGGCTGCTGGGTTCTTCTCCAAGTCTATAGCATACATAATCCCATAATCCCCATCTCCCATCCAAAGACTAACCAAGCCCAACCCTGCTTAGCTTCTAAGATCTGACAAGATCAGATGATAGGATGGTACACCTGTAGGCACCTAAGAAGAGTTAAGGACTTATAATTCACCTTCTTAAGTTATTATTATTACCATTATAACTTTTTTGTTTAACCTTGATGGGCTATTTTATTTTCTCCATAGTGTCTGTGTTTCACTGATGGGACAACAGTGGCTCCCATGCCTGCGGCACAAGACCATAAGCGATTACTGGACGGAGATCAGGGCCCCAACACAGGGGGAATGGGAGCCTATTGTCCAGCACCTCAGGTACTTTCCAGGGTCTCAGCTCAATTTCAATAGTAATTGTTTGGGCTTCTCAAAGAGCTCTTAGATGATGTTCTTTTGTTTTGATTTTTTACTTCTATAAATGATACTACCAATCAGCAATTTGACTTTCTATCAAATGAAAAGTCTCTCTTCTGGTCTCTAAAACTAAGCTTTTCTACAAGCCTTTGAAGTACTCAGATAAATTTTTTAACCAATTTGAGAAACAGTGAAGATCAATAGATCTTCTTGTATCTTCTCTACACCCAATTTTTAAGCCATGAGAGTCTGTTAGTCTAAAATTACATTTTTATCTCTGGACATCTGTAGTCCACCACATAAATTGTGTGTGCTGATGTGTGTGCATGTGAGAGAGAGAGTGATGAGCTGAGAACCAGGTCAAACTGTAATTTGTTCTTCTGGTCTTTGTACTTCATCATTGACAGATAATTTACAAGTAATTTCTGCATAGTTTTTTTTAGAAGATCTGTATTGTTGAAGTGTGAATAGATTGACACTCCAGAAACTCACCCAATTCTTTTCATTGATGATAGTTATTATTGCTTGTGCTAATATAATGCCTTTTACATATTTTTCTTGATTAAAAGATTAAAACCAAACTTCATCTTTTTGGAGGCATTGTAAATGTCGAAACCACTCTTTGAGGTGGACACAATAGTGTACGCCTGTTATCCCAGTGACTAGGGAGGCTGAGGTGAGAAAATCATGAATTTGAGACCAGACACAGTCTGTATAGCTTAGACCCAATGCCAAAATAAAAAACGAAAAAGGGGTTGGAGGTGCAGCGCAGTGGTAGAACACTTGCCTAGCATGTGTGAGGCCCTGAATTCAATTCCCCAGTACTGAAAGAAAAAAGGGAAAACAAAGGAGAAAAAAAAAAAAAAAAACAGAAACTGCCCTTTGTTAATAGTGATTTTTAACGTAAGAACTGTATCTGGCTCTAATTATCACAAACTTATAAACTCAGATTCACAAGTATATCAGCTTATGAAATACGCATATAGTATATTGGAAGGATGTGCAAGGGAGCATCAGAATGGGAGCAGACTCTTCAGGAAATTATTTGGAGTGAGCTACTTTAAAGATATATATTTGAAGAATTTGTAGGTTTAGTAATAAGAGGTAATTTAACAAGTTACTTGTGAAATGGTGGTTGGCACTGATCTCTTGTTTGACAGTGAACACATAATCCAGCCTCCACTTACGATAATTTGCCAGACTCAAAGCACTTATTATGTAACAATAAAAATGATATTTGCTTGGTATAGCATTGGGGCATGGCTTTTTTTAAAGAAAAAAATGAACATGTATATATGTAGGCAAGAGGAAAGTGTATATCCTTGAGTATGGAATATATTTGAGGTCCTATCTTGTAAAAATAAGCTTAAATATATATTAGGTAGGGTAATTATATTTAAAAGGTTGAGTTTGAGGCACTCAGCCTGTCTCAGGTAGTAAAAATATTACCGTTTTCCTCATCCCATTTGTTGTGATACCTACAAGCTGATTTTTTTTAACACCAGTTATATTTAAGTATTTCCGTTATGTTCCCCAGGTTCCCAAGGATTTGTTACTAGAGATTAAAAACACTATTCTTCAAAGAACAGTAGATGGCATGCGGCAGGAAGGTACTCCATACAAAGGTAAGTACATTAACCTTATCTATATCCTTTATAGAGTCACTTTCCATTTTTGATTTAACTTACCTGTTTTCTGTTTTTTCCAGCACGTTTCAATTGCCCATTATTGTACTGTTTATTTTTATTTCAAAACTTCTAGTATTAGAAGTTTATGTTCTAGGCTTTATAGTCATAATGTTGTTGCTGTTAGGTGCTGTCGAGTCCAACTCATAGCGACCCTATGTACAACAGAATAATACACTCTCCAACACTGCCTTTCTGGCACTATTGTCAGTGCTTCTCTACTATTCATAGAGTTTTCAACAGTGGATTGTTTCAGGAGTGGATTGCCAGGTCCTTCTCCCTAGCCTGTAGCACCTGCTATTCCCAGATGGTCTCCTATCCAAGGACTAACCAGGCCAACCCTGCTTAGCTTCCAAGATCAGATGGGATCAGATGCTAGGGTGCTGTGGCTGCAAACAAAGTCATAATACAATGTCATTATTACAGATTTCCTTTCTCACTCACTCTTCTTCTTTTTTTAATAAAGGAGTTCTTTATGCTGGCATCATGCTGACCAAGGATAGCCCAAAAGTTCTGGAGTTTAATTGCCGTTTTGGTGATCCAGAGTGCCAAGTAGGTAACGATAATTAAAGGTAGTAAGTATTACCCTGTAGAAGATGTCCATTGTTTTGATCTTAAGGTTCATTAGCTTTTAAATAATTATCTTTGAGAAACACATGCAAATTTTGCTAGTATTCCAGTGAGTAAAATGTCTAATAAGGGAAGCTAAAATTTTTCACATGTGCCTTTAATTTTTCCAGGTAATTCTTCCACTTCTTAAAAGTGATCTTTATGAAGTGATTCAATCTACCTTAGATGGCCTGCTGATTACATCTCTGCCAATTTGGCTAGAAAACCACACTGCCGTAACTGTCGTCATGGCAAGTAAAGGTTATCCTGGAGCCTACACCAAGGGTGTAGAGATAACGGGTGAGTAGCAGGGAACATGAAGTTGGATTACAACGTGACAAGTGACTGGTGTCTTTCCTTTTTAAGGGTGCCAAGCCATCAAACCTTTCAGGGGTTCTTTATATATCCAAAGTTACTGTTTTCCATCCATTTCCACCACCCCAGAGCCAGGATGAGAGTGAGAGGAACATTAGTATAAACCACATAAATAAGATGTACTTTAAAGCAGCACTTCATACCCCCCAAAAATTGGGTTCAGGTTCTGGTGGGCATTTAATATATTAAAATCAGAAGGGTTCACGTTCAGTTCGGGTTCAGGTTTAAGATTTTAGTCCTAAACTGGGCGCAGTGGCACATGCCTTTAATCCCAGCAACTCAGGAAGCAGAGGCAGAAAGATCACCAGTTGAGACCAGAGGCAGTCTGTATAATTTAGCAAGACCCTGTCTCAAAAAGTAAAAAAAAAAAAAAAAAAGCAAGGGCGGGGTTGGGGGTGCAGCTCAGTGGTCCAGCACTTGCAAAGCATGCAAGCAAGAGGCCCTGGGTTCAACCCCCAGTACCACAATAAAAAAGAAAAAAAATTATATGCATAGATAAACAAAATTTCTTTTCAATGCTTTTTTTTTTTTCAATTTTTAAATAATGAAAAAAAACAAAAAAAAAAAAAAAAAAGAAGAAGAAGAAAAGAAAAGAACACTAAAAGTTGGGCCCAAACCCAACTTTTCACTGGGTTCAGATTCAGAAAAAAGTTTTTTAAATGCTTGAAGCAGGGTTCGAGTTCAGGTTCATTTTGAAGCCCTACTATCTACACGTAGGATCTAATTCTCAACCTGAACCAAACCTTATGCCTTGAAATTTTATTTTTCTTCCTTTGTTGTTAAATGATGGTGGGGTGCCAAGTAATACAGCACTGGTTTTTTTCCATTATGCGACTATTACATCCCTTTTGGTTACACTTTATCAACTTACAAAATTTATGGAACTTTTTGACTAATATGTAGTAATACTCATGCATATTTGGGTTATATTCCCCTGTTTTTCTAATGTACTCATGAAGTTACATCATCTACATTGAGATTATCCTCTCCCCCTTTATCCCTCTTTGTTGATTCTCTTTCCCCTTCCCCCTTCCAAAATCTTCAGTTCCCTTTGTTATTTCCCTCCCTCCTTTCTACTCTTTAAATTATCTCTTCTTCACTAAGCTTAATTATGCATTTTTTATATGAACTTATGTATAGGTTTTTTTCTTCCTTTAAGTAAGATTCAGCTCCCACATATGAGTGAAAACATATATTTTTCTTTTTGAGCTTATGTTCATTCGCTTAAGATGATGTTCTCCAGTTCCATCCATTTTGCTGTAAATGACATTATCTCCTTTCTTTTAATTGCTGAGTAGTGTTCCATTGTATATGTGTACCATGTCTGCAGCTGTACCAATGTGGCATCCCATCCCATCAGATCTCTAAAGCTAAACAGGATTGGGCCTGTTTACTTGGATGGGAGACTGCCTGGAAACATCAGGTGCTATAGACTTGGGAGGAGGACCTGGCAACCCACTCCCAAAAAACAATCAGCCATTGAAAACCCTATCAGTAGAAGAGAAGCACTAACAGTAGTGTTTTGTCTGTTGTATGTAGGATCACTGTGAGTCAGACATTGACTCAATAGCATCTAACAACAACAGATGTGCCTTAATTTTTTTATCTATCTTCTGTTGATGAGTACCTTGGTTGTTTCCATATCCTTGCTATTGTGAAGAGTGCTGCATTGAATATAGAGATGCAGGCATCTCTGTAGTATGATGACTCGTCTCCCTTTGGGTATATACCCTGTAGTGGTATAGCTGGGTTGTATGGCAGTTCTATTTTTAGTTTTCTGAGGTATCTCCATATTGATTTCCAAAGTGGTTGAAACAATTTACAGTCCTACCAACAGTGTAAGAGGGTTGCTTTTTCTACACAACCTCACCAGCATTTGTTGTTATTTGTTTTGTTGATCTTGGACATTCTTACGGGAGTTAGGTGGAATTTCAGAGTTGTTTTGATTTGCATTTTCCCAATGGCTAGGGATATTGAACATTTTTTCATTTGCTTCTTAGCCTTATAAAATTCTTCATTTGAGAACTGTCCAGTTCCTTTGCCCACTTGTATACTGGATTATTTGTTGTCCTGGGATTTGCTTTTTTGAATTCTTTGTAAATTCTAGAGAGTAGTCCTCTGTCAAATGTATGATGCGAGGATTTTCTCCCATTCTGTGGGGTCTTCCTTAACTCTGTTGATTATTTCCTTTGCTGTGCAGAAGCTTTTTAATGTAATCCCATTTGTCTGTTCCTAGTGCTATTTCCTGAGCAATTGGAATCTTATTATGGAAATACTTTCCTATGCCTATGTGTTGGAGGGTGTTTCCTATGTTTTCTTCTAGTAGTTTTAAGGTTTCTGGTTTTATGTTGAGGCCTTTTATCAATTTTGAGTTGACTCTCATGCAAATTGAGAGGTATGGGTCTGTTTTCATTTTTCTGCAGGTAGAAATCCAAGTTTCTCAGCACCATGCATTGAAGAGGCTTTTCTCCAGTTTGCATGCTTAGCTCCTTTGCCAAAGATCAGGTGGCTATAGATGCATTGGTGTATCTCTGGGTCTTCAGTTCTTTTCCACTGGTTTTCAGGCCTGTTTTTGTGCCCAGTACCAACCTGTTTTTGGTACTGTTATCCTATAAAGTCGAGGATTGTTATCCCACCTGCACTGGTTTTGCAGTTTAAGATTGTTTTGGCTGTACGTGGTCCTTTGTATTTCCACGTGAATTTTTGGATTATTTTTTCTATTTATACAAAGTCTGTCACTGCAATTTTAATGGAGATTGCATTAAATCTATAAATTGCTTTTGGTAGTATAGCCATCTTTACAGTATTGATTCTCCCAACCCATGAGCAGGGGAGGTCCGTCCACCTTTGAGTATCCTTTGTGATTCCTTTCTTTAATGTTTTGAAGTTTTTCTTGTGGAGATCCTCGAAGTCTTTGGATGGATTGATTGCTAAGTATTTAAGTTTTGGGTAGGCTATTGTGAAAGGGATTGTTGCCTTAATTTCCTTCTTTCATACTCACAGTTGGTATGAGGGAAGGCTACTGATTTTTGAGTGTTAATTTTGTATCCTGCTACTTTGCTGAAGGAATTAGGTCTAAATATTTTCTAAGGGAGTTTTTGGGGTCCTTTAGGTAAAGGAACATGTCATCCGTAGATAAGGATAATTTGACCTCTTCTTTGCCTTTCTGTAGCCTGCAGCCGTACCACTGTGGCATCTGATCCTATCAGATCTCAGAAGCTAAGCAGGGTCAGGCCTGATTAGTAGTTGGATGGGAGACCGACTGGGAACACGAGGTGCTATAGGCTTGGGAGGACTCAGCAACACACTCCCAAAAACCAATCAGCCATTAAAAACCCTATGAGAAGCAAAGAAGCACTTGTAATAGTGTTTTGTCTGTTGTACATACGGTCGCTATGAGTCAGACACTGACTTGATGGCACCTAACAACAACAACAACTTGCCTATCTGTATCCCTTTGATTTCTTTCTCTTGTCTGATTGCTCTGGCTAGGACTTTGATCACAAATTAAAATAAGATAGGAAGAGAGTGGACATCTTGTCGTGTTCCTGATCTTAGAGGAAGTGATTTCAGTTTTTCTCCATTTAATACACTGGTTGTAGGTCTGTCATAAATGGCCTTTATGATGTTGAGGTAATTTCCCTATTATGCTTATCTTCTCCAAGATTTTTATCATGAAAGAGTGTTATACTTTGTCAATGGCCTTCTCAGCATCAATCAAGATGATCATGTGTTTTTTGTTTGCAAGTCTCTTGATATGTTAAATTACACTGATTAATTTTTGTGTGTTGAACTCCCTTTGTATCTGTGGAATAAAGTCCACTTGATTAAGATGTCTGACCTTTTTTCTGTGTTGCTGAATTCAGTTTGCCAGGATTTTGTTAAGAATTTCTGCATCTATGTTCATCAAGAAAATTGGTCTGTAGTTCTCTTTTTTAGATGTTTCTTGCCTGATTTAGGTATCAGTGTGATGGTGGTTTCATAGAATGGGTTTGAGAGTGCCCCTTCCTTTCCTACTTTTTGAAATAGTTTGAGGAGAATGGGTATTAATTCCTCTTGGAAGGTTTGATAGAATTCTGCTTGTGAACCTGTCAGGGACTGGGCTCTTTGTTGGGAGGCTCTTTATTACCTTCTCTATTTCAGAGTATGTAATGTGTCTGTTTAGATTGCTTGTGTCCTCCGTGCATAATTTTGGTAAATCATGTTTTAATAAATTTATCCATGTATTATGTATTTTCAGTTTTGGGGGAATACAATTTCTCAAAGTATTCCCTGATGATTTTCTGGGTTTCATTGGTATCAGTGGTTATGACTCCTTTCTCATCTCTTTTTCAATTTTGGCCTTTTCTTTCTTTTGGTGAGACTGGCTAGAAGGGCATCTATTTTATTAGTCTTTTCAAAGAATCAGCTCATAGTCTCATTAATTCTTTGAATTATCTTTTTACATTCTAGTTGGGATGTCTCTACCTTGATCTTGATAATTTCTGTTTGAGTGCTGCTTTTGGGATTAGTTTGTTGTTGGCTTTCTAATGCCTTGAGATGTGTCATTAAGTTACCTAGTTAGGCCTTCCCTACCTTATTGATGAAGGCACTCACTGCTGTGAACTTCCCTCTTAAAACAGCCTTTGCAGTATTCCATAAATGTTGATAGGATATATTCTCATCCTCATTTGATTGCAGGAATTTTTAAATTTCTGCTTTAGTTTCTTCAGTAACCCATTAATCATTCAGCACTGTATTATTTAGTCTCCATGAATTTGTAAAATTTCTAAAATTTTTTCTGTTTTTGAATTCTAATTTTATTCCTTTGAGATCTGATAAGTACAGGGAATGATTTCTACTTTTTTTGTGTTTGTTGAGGTTGTATTTGTGGATTAAAATGTGGTCTATCTTAGAAAAAGTTCCAAGTGGTGCTGAAGTTCCAGTTGGTCTGTGGTGCAATTTAAGTTCATCATTTCTCTGCTGATTTTTTTGTTTTGGTGACCTGTCTCTTGGGGAAAGTGGGGTGTTGAAATCTCCTATATTTATTGTGTCTGGTCCAGAGTGTTCCTTTATTTCCAGTAAAGCTTGTTTTATGAAGCTAGGTGGGCCTGCATTTGGAGAATATATATTAAGTAATGTTATGGGTTCCTGGTTGATTGTTCCTTTTAGTAATATATAGTGTCCTTTGTCTCTTCTGATCGTTTTGGATGTGTAATCTGTGCCAAATTAGTATTCCAACTCCTGCTTTGTTTGTTTTCCCCCTCCTTGGTATATTGTTTTCCAAGCTTTAATTCTCACACCTTTTATAGTCTTTATGGGTTAAGTGAGTTTCTTGGATGCCACAATTGGCCAGTCTATGTCTCTTAATTGGTGAGTTAAGACCATTTACAGTGAGAGTAATTATTGAGAGTTCCTTACTATTATGTATCAGTTTGGTATTTGTTACTGGTTTCTGATTCATATTTATCTTATTTCTTAATTTCCTCTCGTATTTATTCATTTCTTTGATCTTGTATATGGAGTTGTCTTACCCCTCCTTTATGCAGTGTTTCATTGAGGATCTTCTGCAATGCTGGCTTGATGGCTGCAAATAGTTTGAACAAGGCAATATTGTGGAATGTTTTGTACTCACCATCTGTTTTGAAGGATAACTTCTCTGGATAATGTAATCTTGGCTGGCAGTTATTCTTTCTCAGAGGTTGAATGATGTCTGTCCAACCTTTCCTTGCCTTTAGTGTTGAGAAGTCCACTGTTATTCTGATGGATTTGCCTTTGTAGGTGTGTTGGCATTTTTCCCTTACAGATTACAGAATAGCTTCTTTGCACTGTAAATTTAGCATCCCAGTTATACTGTGTCATGGGAAGGATTTGTTTTGGTCTACCCTGTTTGATGTTCTGAAAGATTCATTTGTATAGGTATCCAGCTCTTGCCTTAGGCTTGGGAAGTTTTCATCTAATATTTCTTTGAATAAATTTCCTAATCCTCTCTTGTTTTCTGCTCCTTCATGGACCCTTTCAATTCTTCGGTTTTGTTTTCTCATTTTATCAGAAATCTCTTGAAGATCTTGTTGATATTGTTTCATCATTCTGTGTTGGCTTGTGAGTAGTTAGTATCTTGTACTTGCTCTTCTGTTATGGCAATCCTATTTTGTGTTTCATCCATTCTGGAGACTGGAAATTCTAATAAAACGCTGAGTTGGTTTAACTTTCCTTGCATCTCAAGGATCACTGTTTGGTTTTTCTCTTTAGGTTTTCAAGTCCTCTGGAGAACTTCCCCAAATGAGATACCCTTTTGATCCAGTGTGTCACTAGATTTTGTGGTAGTGTCTTCGAGGTGTTTTAGCATATTCATAAGCAAGGTTCTGAGTTCTCCTTCAGGCATCTCCAGAAATCCAGTTTCCCTGATGTTATCTGTGGAGGTGCCTTGGTTTATAGGATCTTCCCATCCAGCATGTCCTTTCATGTTTTGTGTGTTTTTCTGCTGAGGCTTGTCCATTGCTTGGTGTGGTGCTAGGTCCCACCTCCTCTGTGTGTAAAGAAATTCTCCTCCACTCAGTGGTTTGCAGCCTCGGTGCCCAGTGCCTGGCTTCTGCTGCAAACTCCGTATTCAGCACTGCCCCTCAGTTTCTTTCCATCACCTGCATTCCCAGCCCCTAATTGGTCCACAGCTTAAACCATGTGTCTTAGGTTCTGCAGACCATGACACTATTTCTCCATGTCACAAGGGCTTGTGACCAGGTCCCAGATGCGCCTTGTTCTGAACAAGGTTTCCTAGGCTTGGAGAACCAGCAGCGCCTGCCACTCTTCACTGTGCCCTGGCTTCTCCACCCCTCAGTTTCCCTATCTCCAGCTCACAGTTCCAATGGCACTCGGAGCCAGGGTGGCGACTGAGGAGAGGTGGGAGAGAGGAAAAGTTAAAAAACACCACTCACACACTTACAGACCCTCGTTGGGCTTCTTCCACAGAAAGTCCTAAAGACCTCCACTTTGACCACCTTCCCTCCTACCAGCCGCGAGCGACTGAGGGGGGCCCCCCGCCACTCTTTGCTCAGAGTGTCCTTGCCAGGCTCCATGCAGTGCCTCCTTCCTGCCTCTTGTGTTGGGAAGCCATCCTGGGTCTTGGTTCAGCCACGTCCCTGCTGGTGCCTCCACGTGTAGTCCAATTTTCATTATTCTCTGATATAAAATTTCCTAAGCGGTGATGACAGCTTTATTTTGAACTTTCTCAATTCCTCCACGTGGAAAGGGATTTTCCCATACAATCTTTCACTGAAAGCCAGTGGGACTAGGGGACGGGTTTCTGCTCAGCATCCCTCCGACCAGGATGGTGGTGGGAAGTCCATGCTGCTCCCTCTTGCTGGACCAGCTTTCAGGGTGCACTCAGTGACCCACCCTGAGGGATGCACCAGCAGGGTGGCAATGTCACCTCCAGTTTTGAGCCTCACGTGCCAAGGTCTCATCTCAGATGATGGCCTCAGATGGAGGCTCTGATGCTACCCTCTCTGGTGCATCCCGACCTCGGGGTTCATGTGCTGAGTCCACCCTGCAGTGGGCAGGATGATGGTGTGTCACCCCCAGTAGATCTGAGGCCTGCACTCCCACACAGAACTCACACCACACTGCTTCTGTCACAAACTGCAACCAGGACCTCCATGGTGGGGAGATAGTGGACCACCAACCCTCTAGATTAACATATTGAACCTGCACGCAAATCTGAACCCAATTTTTTACAACTTTAAACCTCCTTTTAAAGGCATGCTCTCTGAATGATCACAGGTGTGTACAATCCTGTGTGGTGTGACACTTTAGTATACTCTGGAGACCTATGGATGGCAGAATTCAAACAGTTTGAAAAGTAAAGTTTTCTCTTCCCTTTTTCTTTACAGGAGGTTAAGCATGTCGTTAAATGATGTCAAATCCATGTTTAAAATGCCAAATGAGTTCCAGTGCTACAGCACCTTCCTCCATTGAAACAAATTTTTATGAGTTTTTTGCCATAACAAAATTTGAGGGATATAGTTGGCATCCTAAAGTAGGAGATACTGTTCTTAGGAGAAATTATTTGTTTACTATTTAGTTGCCTTAATTCGTGCATGAGAGGATTTTTTAATTGTGGAAATTGCAAATCACTTCACAGTGTGAAACACTGTTATTTCAAATTGTACATCAAATCTGCTCTTTTGCAGGGTTTCCTGAGGCTCAAGCTTTAGGACTAGAGGTGTTCCACGCAGGCACTGCCCTTAAAGATGGCAAAGTAGTGACCAGTGGGGGTAGAGTCCTTACAGTAACAGCTATCCAGGAAAACCTCATATCAGCCCTTGAAGAAGCCAAGAAAGGACTCGCCGTTATAAAGTTTGAGGGAGCAGTTTATAGGAAGGACATCGGCTTTCGCGCCATAGCTTTCCTCCAGCAGCCCAGGTAAAATTCTTCCCCATGGCAGTTAAGGGCACAGTTTCAGGACTCACTTGAGTTGCTGTAGAGGAAGTTCTGTTATCCTCATACTAAGTAATTCAATATTCTTTTGTCTCTGTGAGACTAATCTGATCTTGGTTTGTATTTTGTTTGAGTCAAAACTGTTGATAGCAGTGTTCAAATTAAATGGAAAAAAAACTCATGGTAGCTCCTATCTTTGAAAAATTTAGCAACATCACAATGATAAGGATTTTTATTCCTTGAGTTATCACATGGTTAAATACTGTTGTATTTGAATCACAGTTCCTAGTTTTGTCAAAGAACTCAAAATGAGAATATTGGTCATCTAACTTTTTAACTTAATTTGATTACTCTCTAAATTTTGGCAATTTTGTCTTGTCACTGCTTCTTTATCCATGATTGAAATGTAGTTTTAGCCCCTTGTTAATTCATTTGTTGATATGTATAGCTTTCCTTATAAAATCAATAAATTATTGGTTGCAATTTGAGTGTTTGGGTTTCCTAAGAATATGGCAGTGCCCAGCACTGTGGTGTCTGTCTGTAATCCCATCAACTTGGGAGGCAAAAGTAGAAGGAAAGAGGAGTGGGGCCTGGTAGTGCCACTCAGAGGTAAGACATTTGCCTAGCAACCCCTAGGACTCCCTGCTAAAAAAAAAACTCACATTTACTATTGTTCATTAAATTATTCTATGGGTTATAAATATATTTTAGAACAAAAATAAGTTTTTAGCACCTTAATTTAAGCTTTACTATTAGTGAGAGGTGAGTTTTTTTATTAAAGTTTAAAAACTGGATTTTTTTTTAAGAATGAATAACATTAAAATGCTATGCTCAAAATTGACTTTTCATTTTCAAATGACTTATTAGGTGTCAGAGTCGGGTTCAATGCATAGGGACATTATGTACAATAGAATAAAACGATACCTAACACAGTGCCATACCCGGCACTATTGTCAGTGCTTCTCTGCTATTCATAGGGTTTTCAATAGCTGCTTGTTTCAGGAGTGCACTGTCAGGTCCTTTTCCCAAGCCAGCACCCAATATCCCCAGGCAGTTTCCCCATCCAAGTACTAACGAGGCCCAACCCTGCTTAACTTCCAAGATCAGATGAGACTGAATGCCACGGTGGAATGGCTATAGATTTCAAATGACTAGATTCCACTGAGGTGACCTGTTTCAAGGGACTATATTTCTAGTCTGTATTACATTAAAGATGAAGACAATGTGATGCCACAATGCCTGTTGGTAACTGAGAAGGTTTTTTTAAACCATTAAAAATTTGTTTTTTACCTGAAAGTGACATGGGGCTACAGACTTTGAGTTAATTACCAGTGCTGTCAACTCTAGTTGTATCCTGATGTCTTGTTTTTGACAAAACTTCACATATTTCTTCATCTCTCACTATATCCCTGTAAGCCAAAGTTCTCATTTTTGCAAGGCAAGACTACTGAATTCACAATACAGTACACAAACTTGGTTTCTGAAAATGCTGCATTGACTATTGTTATCTAGTTTTGCCTTTTTTATGTGTTAAGATTGTTTCTCAGCTAAGGCAGGAGGATCACGAGTTCATGAGACCCTATCTCAAAATAAAACGTTAAAACAGGGGGGCTGAGATTGTGGCTTGGTGGGAGAGCACTTGCCCAGCAAGTACAAGGCCCAGATTCAATCCCAAGCACCACAAAATTTTAGAACATAAAACCATTATATATTCCTGCAATAGCTTTGACTATTTAGTGATATTTTTACGGGACTTCTTACAATCCTGGTTTCACTTTTTTGAGTTGGTTTTGTCACTCCTGCCCATGCTGAAATTGAACTTTGTAGCAAAATATCAGTATATTTAAAAGTAGAATGGAAGGCAGGTGTGGGGATTCACACCTATATCTTAGTGCTGGAGAGGCTGAGGCTAGAGGATTGAGAGTTTGAGGCCAATCTGGGCTACATAGCAAGATCCTGTCTCAAAAAAATAAAGCAGAATAGTGCTTTCCAGATAAAAGAGAAAGGAGAATGGAGAATTATTATTTAATGGATACATGGTTTCAGTTTTATAAGATGAAAAGAGTTAAGGAGATGGATGGTGGTAATAGCACTATGAGTGTTTAATACCATTGAACTACACAATGGTATTAAAATGGTTAAGATGGTAAATTTTCTGTGAACATTACCACAATAAAAAATTTCATTTAATAAAATGAATATATTACAAGCCTGTGAGAAATATTTCTGGAGGAACTAGGTAATTAAGTTAAGGCAGTGGTTCTCAATAGGGATAATGCAATCAAAGCAACCTGGAAAGGTGTTTAAGTGCATTTCAGTTCTCAGAACAGTTAAATCACAATCTGTATGGATAGAGTCCAGACATTGGCTTTGAAAAAACTTTAAGCACCTTAAGGGATGTGAAAATCACTTGGGATGTCTTCTGCTTTAAATACTGTTTGTAAGATTACAATAATGTCCCCCAGCATTAAGGTGATGTCTAAGTTATTTTCATTCCTTTAGGGGGCTGACCTATAAGGAATCTGGGGTAGACATTGCAGCTGGCAACATGCTGGTTAAGAAAATTCAGCCTTTTGCAAAAGCCACTTCCAGACCAGGTGAGTCAGACCCTGTACTTAGCTAATTCATTAACTTTGACAGGCATTGTGAGTTGATTTGAGCTTTAATTTAACTGAGGAAAAAATTCCAAATTAATACCAGATTCCTCTAAGTCTTGTCCTTGTTTTTGTTGTTAGGTACTGTCGAGTCAGGTCCAACTCAGAGTCAATCATAGGGTTTTCAATGGCTGATAATTTCAAGATTGTTTTGGGAGTAGATTGCCATATCCCTCTCCCATTTTTGCAGTGCTGGGGATCAAACCCAGGGCCTTAGAGAGCACAGAACAGCACTCCACCAACTGAGCTAAACTCTAGGCCCCTAAGCCAAATGCATAATCTTCTGCCTTCTTGATCAGTTTGAACACCTATTCTCTTCCATTTTCAGGAAAGGCTGCTCTTGTTTTAGTCATTTTTCTGAAGAAGTAACAGGAATATTCATGTTTAACTGGTCTTAAGAACGCAGCAAGTAAATTAGTTTCCTCTCCAACAGGCTGTGATGTTGACCTTGGAGGTTTTGCTGGTCTTTTCGATTTGAAAGCAGCCGGTTTCAAAGATCCTCTTCTGGCCTCTGGAACAGATGGTGTTGGGACTAAACTGAAGGTAATCAGACACTGTTCTGAATAAAGGTTTTGTGAAAGATAGGGAAGAATTTACTGTTTATCAAATACATATTTTTCCTCTCTTACATCTGAGTTAAAAAGAACTATGCCAGATAACCATGTATCTTAACCATATGGCTGAAATGTATGCACCTTTTTAACAAAATACTGTTGAGATAATATTTGAGATGAAGGTTGTTTTAGAGGATATAAAAGGATAGTTTTGGACCACATAGATTATTACAGTTTAGTATTCTTTTCATCCTGAAGTGTTGTGAGTAGCTAGTGAAGTCAGTGGTATTTGGTAGCCTCTGGATAAATTGACAAGATATGATACGTAGCCTTTTCTCTGCTGCAGATATTTGTATTGTTCTTCTATAGATTGCCCAGCTATGCAATAAACACGATACCATTGGTCAAGATTTGGTTGCAATGTGTGTAAACGACATTCTGGCTCAAGGAGCAGAGCCCCTCTTCTTCCTCGATTACTTTTCCTGTGGAAAACTTGACCTCAGTACAGCTGAAGCTGTTGTTGCTGGAGTCGCTGCAGCTTGTAGACAAGCTGGATGTGCTCTCCTTGGTATGATCATCCCCCTTAACCGTGGCTCCTCCTTGTTTGTTAGTCTCATGTATATATGTGATTAGTGCTGGTATAGGTTGGGGGAGACTATCACAAGATGTGGCAAATGAAATAGTGATAAAACTACCTGAATTAATCTTAGACCTTGTGCCTAAAACCCCTCCTCAGGGATCTGTATTCCTAAACTGTTAGGCAGGCTAATTTTTCTCCCCGCTCTTGGGCCACCTTTTCTATCTCCATCTTTCTTAGGAGTCTTAACAGACAGACTTAGGATTTTTCCCCTCCTTACTGGGCGCACAGCAGGACAGAAGGGTTCCTGGCATTTCAGATGCTAAGCCATATTTTCCTACAAAAGTGATGAGGAGAACAAAGTGTGCCCAGGTTTTATGGAAATACTGCTTAACTATATATGGGATTTTTTTAGCAAATAAATTTGTAGGTGGACCAAAGAACAGAACCATTTCTTTCATATTACCATTTCCAGAGAAATAATCTATAAAGTCCAAAGATTACCCTCAACCATCTTTTAGTATACAGTTTCTAATTTGGGGTCTGCCTGCCTCTACCTTCTGTCTTCATGTGATATGATCATAAAATGTATTTTACTGTACCTTGAGAGCCAGGACACTTGGAATTGGGCAGTCCTGGTTAAATTACTTTTCCAAGGCTATACTATTAAATGGAGAATGGAGTGATTATAGAAGTCAAATTAATATTAAAGCATTTCTGAAACCAAGCTGCTACAGAAATGATATTATATTCAACTGAGTATTCATCTATGAAAGTAGTGATGTGTGGAGGCTATATATAGACTTGCAGACATGTTACTTTATCTTGCCCTTTATGGAAATTAGTGCTGTTGCCTTGAAAAAGATGGTTGATTAAATGTTCTTTTAGGCAGCTAAAAGGATACAGGATATGGCCACATGTTAAGTTGTTGGTATTAGAGTAGCTGGCATCACCATTTCCTAAGCAGATTTATGAACGTGATGTGATGTATTTGCTCTCATCTTACCCCGTCAGGAGGGGAAACAGCAGAAATGCCTGACATGTATCCTCCCGGCGAGTATGACCTTGCTGGGTTTGCCGTCGGTGCCATGGAGCGGGATCAGAAACTCCCTTACCTGGAAAGGATCACCGAAGGGGATGTTGTTATTGGCATAGCTTCCTCTGGTCTTCACAGCAATGGATTTAGCCTTGTAAGGAAAATTGTGGCAAAGTCTTCCCTCCAGTACTCCTCTCCAGCACCTGATGGCTGTGGTGACCAGACTTTAGGTAAACTAAGCTGTTTTCCTATTTGGAAATATCTGAGCAACCACTTCATAAAAGGGTTTAATCTGTCATTTACTACTTAAATCCAGGAATGGAATTTTCTTTGATTTTCTCGCTTGAACATTATTATAGAACTGGGGTGTCTGTGCAGGGTCACAGTCACTGTCCACTTCAGAATTGTTTGTATGTTTTGGTTTTGTATTTGTAGGCTAAAATTTTGTCTTGCCTCTCTTATCTACAGGGGATGTACTTCTGGCTCCAACCAGAATCTACAGCCATTCACTATTACCTGTCATACGTTCAGGGCTTGTCAAAGCCTTTGCTCATATTACTGGTGGAGGATTGATAGAAAACATACCAAGAGTCCTCCCTCAGAAATTCGGGGTGGATTTAGGTAAGATCATGAAAGGGAACTTTTGTTTTAAAGATTATTGAGGGAAAAAACTATACTGTGGGAGATAGCTCCCTGGGTAGTTGGTACACCTGTAATTACACATGAGAAGTTCCAAATCATCAAGATTCCTTGGGGGAAAAGTTGTTGTTGTTAGGTGCCATCGAGTCGGTATCTGACTCATAGCGACCCTCGTGGGGTTTTCAGTGGCTGACTGTTTCGGGATTGCCTTGGGAGTAGATTGCCAGGCCCTTCTCCCATTTTTACGATGCTGGGAATTGAACTCTGGACCTCAGAGACTGCAGTGCAGTGCTCTACCCACTGAGCTAAATCTCAGCTCTGGGGGAAGAGTAGGCTGACCTTTTTTATGCCTCTTGGTACTTCATTATCCATATATAAAAGTCCTAAAATCCTGTCATGAAATTGCCTTACATGAAGTGCCATAAGCAGATCCTCCAAAGGGGTTGGTAGCCTTAAATCCTCCCCCGCCCCGTGCTGAAAGGTTGAACCCTCTCGTGCATGCCAAGCAAGTGCTTTACCACTGAGCACCACTCCCAGCCCCCAACTGCTTTTGTATTTTTTTATTTTGAAACAGGGTCTCACTAAGTTGTGTAGGCTGCTTGTGGCCTTGAGCTTGGAATCCTGCTTTAGTCTCCCGGGTAGCTGGGATTGTAGGTGTGTGCCATGGCACCTGGCTTGTGTCTGCATATATAAATAGCCCTTTTCCTAAAAATTGTTATTAGACTTTTTCTTACATTGTTTGTGATAATGGAGGATGGATTCCTACAGTAGACCTAAGTCTAAATTTTAAAGTAGAGGGACAGGGTATTGATCATAAACCTTTCCTGTAGCATGACTTTTCTTGAATGATGTATGTACTTCCTGTTTACATATAAGCCGCCTAGTTTTTCATGATACTTAGGGCACACTTTGGTTATCACTAAGACCCAGCTAAACATTCACAGAAAAGGGTAGTGTGCTAGTCTCTACTGGAATTCAGCTTGTAGCACATCTAATCCTTTAGGGAATTTCTGAAGCTCTCGTGTGTTAATGCAGCATAAAACCTCACTCAAGTGTCAGCGTGGGTCAATTGTTTCTCATGTCTTTAAATGGATCAAAAATAAATGAATAACTTCAGGAAGGCCAATTTGTAGTTTTATTCTATACACAATAGCAGGGTGTGATTTTGGTTTCTATATCTTTGTATATATGCGTTCTTATATTCTTTGTCTGAGAAAGTAGGTTAATCAAATGACTGTTTCTTATTTTCAGATGCCCGCACCTGGAGAATCCCCAAGGTCTTCTCATGGTTATGGAAGGAAGGACAGCTCTCTGAGGAAGAGATGGCCAGAACATTTAACTGTGGAGTTGGAGCTGCCCTTGTGGTGTCCAAAGACCATACAGAGCAGGTTCTGAGTGACATTCAGCAGCACCAGGAGGAAGCCTGGGTGATTGGCCGTGTGGTTGCATGTCCTGAAGGTAGTCACTCCTTGTTTGCTTTTAGACACACAATCTTAAATATAGCTGAGCCCTGCCTCCCACACACTCTGCACCTTCCAGTCCAGCTGCTGCTGCAGCCTCTATCTTTACCCAGATGTAGTGTGATGCACCCACCTCAGTGCCAGCACATCTCTCTAAATTTCCACCCCGGGACTCTGACAGCTCTTGTGTAGTATTCACATATGCACAACTGCACCCCACGTGATCAGTTCCCAGAGTGATCTCATTGCACATAAAACCTTGTGACTCTGGTTTGTGGGGGACTGGTGAGCACCCTGATCAATTCTGTGTATTAGTCAGGACCCTGTTAGAAGTGCTAGAACTTGGCAGAGTGGCAGAAAATCCACTAGGGTAGCTGACAAAGGTGTCAGGTCTTGTTGACCTCGCCACTGTCTGCCTTTCCTCTCCAAAAACTGGAAAGTTAACGTCCTTCAACTCACATTGCAGTAAGAAACCCTCCCTTTTCTCAGTGTCTAATATCCAGTCTTTGAATGGCCTTGCTGGTCACGTACCTCCCCCCGAGGCCAGGAGGTTATAGGAATATCCTGAGTGGTCTCACGAGGAAGATTAGGGATTGGGGCAGAACGCTGGCGGGCAGGGTTATAGCTCCATATGCTCCAATACAGTGATGTGTTCTGTAGCTCTTGGTTGAGGTAGATGATTGCACATGCTCACCTTCGGGAAGTTTTTGTGAACTTGTAATGGTAAGTGATGCAAACCTGTTGTTTTAGTTCCTACATATTTTAGAAACTAAATACAGTATTCTGAAGTTTTCATAAAATATTTTGCTTTCCACTATCCCAGTTAATTCATAATTGTTCATTATTTATTTATGGGTATCTTTTTAAAATGAAGGTTCTCCACGTGTGAAAGTCAAGAATCTAATTGAAACCATGCAAATAAATGGGTCGCTTTTGGCAAATGGCTCCCTGAAAAGTCATTTCCCTACCCCACCAAAAAGGGCAAGAGTGGCTGTCCTAATATCTGGAACAGGTAAGCTGCAGCTTCCCCTCCACAGCAGAGCTAGAGAGTTCTGCCCTTCCTCCTGGCCTCCTCCCCCGCACCAAAAAATCTAACTTGGGTTGTAAGGATACTCCTAGCAAAGTCTGGGGTGAGGGGATTATTAAGGGGTATCTTTTTAACATCCTTAGTCTTTCCACTTTGCTTGTGAATTTGAGACAGCTCCCTTAGAAAAAGAGAATTGAGAAAAATAGTTAAAGAGAAAGAAACTAGACAAGAAAGGAAGTGTAGAAATTCCACCTTCTTTTGTGTCATACCTTGGTAGTTAAAAAGTCTTAAAATCTTGAGAGTTTTTAATTATTAATCATATTAAGAAGAAATTTGTTTGACATTTATGGGTAGAAGGGTAAAGTACTAAGAGCATTCAGTATATTCTCTCAGGTGGATATATTGTTATTGTTAAGTGCCCTCGAGTTGGTATCCGACTCATAGTGACCCTACATACAACAGGTGAAACACTATTGTCAGTGCTTCTCTGCTGTTCATAGGGTTTCCAATGGCAGATTGATTGGGGCGGGGAAGGGTTGCCGGGTCCTTCTGTCAAGCCTACAGTATCTGGTGTTCCCAGGCGGTCTCCCATCCAAGTACTAACCAGGCCCGACCCTGCGTAGCTTCCGAGATCTGACGGGATTGGATGCTACAGGGCTACAGCTGCAGGCTAAATGGATATAGCATGACTCTTTTCTATTGTCAAAGAAGTGTCAGTGTCAATGTCAAAGAAGTGACATTGCTGTGAACATTGTAAATACACTATATATTGTTAAGTACATATGTGATTATTTCTTTAGGACGCTGTCCAGTGGTGTAATTGCTTTACACTGTAATCTTACAGTTTTAATATATTTAATATTTAATATATCTTAGGCCCAAGTTTATGATAAAGCAAAGAAACCATTTTAAGAGCCAAAGAGGTTTATTATGCTTAAGAGGATTGATTTTCTTGAGCTTACTTTTAAAATCATGTTATAAAGTTTCTACTACAGACCTGGATGATGTTATTTTGTAGAAGCAATTATATATTCTAGAACCAGGAATGACTGGTTTTTCCACAAGTTATTAAACCACTATCCCAACAGGAAGGGAATTTAGAAGCCTAATGTGTGTTGCAATCTTTTCCAAGATACCTATTCAGAAAATGTGACCCCTCCCTTTTTGAAGTGGTGTGTCTCTTTATAAGAAGCATGAGCTTACTCGCTTTTCCCTGCCTTTTCAGGGTCAAACCTGCAAGCACTCATAGACAGCACTCAGGACCCACATAGCTCCGCACACATTGTTCTCGTTATCTCCAACAAAGCTGCTGTGGCTGGGTTAGAGAAAGCAGAACGAGCTGGGATCCCCACCAGAGTAAGTTCCTTGGGCAGGTAGCTCTCCTGCAGTGGGTTCGCTTTTTGTCATTCGGATTTTTTGGTTTGTTTGTTTTGGTGCTCAGGACTTAACCCAGAGCCTCAGGTGTACCACTGAGCTATACCGCCAGCATCCTGCAGGCTGTACTTAAACTCTGGTATCATGGGACTCAGATCACTGAGACACATATTCTTTGGACTTTGGTAGTTTGGGTGGGTGCTGGGCTTACACTCCCACTCAGTACTATCCATGCTGCAGTCCTCTCTCTATTGAATATGTCTTTATAAGAAAGCAAATTATGGTCTAGGTAAAGACTTCATTTTAAATTACCTTTGATAATTCGTTGATTGTGCTTATCTTTTTCTGTTATAGGTAATTAATCACAAATTATATAAAAGTCGTGTAGATTTTGACAATGCGGTCGACCAAGTCCTTGAAGAGTTCTTCACAGACATAGTGTGTCTTGCAGGCTTCATGAGAATTCTTTCTGGCCCCTTTGTCAGAAAATGGAATGGTAAGCAAAAGTTATTTGACATCACATTGAGAAATCAACTGAAAGTGGACTCGAGAGTAGTCAGCTTGCCAAACAATCCTAGTGGTGAAATGTTTACTGTGACATTTTACTTTAACACAGCTCATAATTTAATTGACATTGTTTTAATCCAAAGAATGGCCCAGTGATGATGTGTTGACCTCTTCTCTATCAGTTTTATTTGACATGCCTTAATCACTTTTTCCAATATTGCCTAGTTCTGTTTCACATTACTGCAAAGATAGTATTTCATCTTCTGAATAAATAGTCAGAAGACCCTTTTACTTGTTTAGATGCAAGAAAAAAGTGATTTTCTATATCCCAAAATGAAGAATCAGCCAGACATGCAGGCATAAGCCTGTAATCTCAGTACTCAAGAACTGGAGGCAGGAGGCTTACAAATTCGATGCCAACCTAGTCCACATAGTGAATTAAAGGCCACCTTGAACAATGTAGCAAGACCTTGTCTCCAAAAAACAAGAGCTGGGGAGTTTTTAGCTCAGTGATAGAGCACTTGCCTAGCACACAGAAAGCCCTGGATTTGATCCCCAGCACCTCTCACCAAAAAAAAGAAAAAACCATATGAGAAGTCATCCTTTCCTAGGACACACAGACCATGGCCAGAAGATGTCAAGAAAGGGGTTGCAAGAGAACATAGACTACCTTGTGTTCTTACCTTTTTCCCTGAAAGCTTTGACTACATCCCGTTTCCTTTTTTCTTTGTTTGGGTTTGGTTTTGGTTTCGGGCAATAAATGCATTTTTGTTCCAAAGAGTTTATTCTTTGTTAGGTGAATATAGTTAGAGCACTTGCGGTATAATATATAAAACGGGCAGTTCCTTTGTTGGCAGAGGCTCGCAGAACTCACCCAGCATTGAGCTGGTGTACACATTGCCTTGTGGTTCGAAGTGAAGCTCATAGAAACTATGCAAGAACCTCTTGCCTCTTAACAGTGTGTGCCAGCAACATGCTGGATTTTCTTCAAAAGCCCTTCCATCCATGCCTCCCCCAACCTCCTGTCACTGTGGATACTTTCTCAGAGCCCCTTCCCTGCCATTGATTGTGCAAGGCAGCCAGGATCTCCTGGGGCAAGATCTGTATTTCCATTTTGCTCATTTCTGTATTTGGCAAAGTGTCGATCCCAGAAATCCATCTCCTGTTGACTTCTGATTCTGGACAGAGAAAAAAAAAAAAAAACATATAATCCATTAACAGAACAAACAGGATTTGCGAATTCTGACTACTATGGTTTTTTTTTTTTTGTTTTTTTAATTTCTAGGGAAAATGCTCAACATCCACCCGTCCTTGCTCCCTTCTTTTAAGGGTTCAAATGCTCATGAGCAAGCCCTGGAAGCTGGAGTCACAATCACCGGGTGCACTGTACACTTTGTGGCTGTGAGTGTCTTTTTCTACCAAAATAGTAGTATTGGTGTTTAGAGGTAAACTGCACCGACTAGAAAGTAAGGTTCAAAACTTCTGCTTTCTTTTCCAGGAAGATGTAGATGCTGGACAAATAATTTTACAAGAAGCTGTCCCTGTGAAGAGGGGTGACACTGTGGCAACTTTGTCTGAAAGAGTAAAACTAGCAGAACATAAAATATTTCCTGCAGCCCTTCAGCTAGTGGCCAGTGGAACTGTGCAGCTGGGAGAAAATGGCAAGATCTGTTGGGTCAAAGAAGAATGAAGCCTCCTAGTTCAGGAAAGGGACCAGTTTTGAAAGAATTATGGGCCGGGTGCTGTGGCGTATGCCTGTAATCCCAGCAGCTCAGGAGGCAGAGGCAGGAGGATCACAAGTTCGAGACCAGACTCAGTCTGCGTAATTTAACAAGACCCTGTCTCAAAAGAAAAGTTTAAAAAAAAAAAAAAAAAGGCTGGGGGTGCAGCTCAGTGGTCCAGCACTTGCAGAGCATGCAAGCGTGAGGCCCTGGGTTCAACCCCTACTACCGCCAAAAAAAAAAAAAAAACTGCTAACAAAAAAGATTTTATCCTTCCCTTTCCACCTTTTTTTAATAAACAGATTCATTAAAAACCAGACTTGTATAACATACCTAAGACATTACCTGTGATTTTCAGTTCTGTTGAGGACTTTGTTTATAATCAGACTTGTCATTCAGAATCCCATTAACTCACCCAAACAAGGTACTAAAACTCTTAGTCTTTCTTGTCCCCTTTTTCTGCCTAACAAGTAAGTTACTCTCTTACCTTCGATTACATGCATTCAAGCCATAGCTGCTGAATGTGTTCACCTTACAGGGGGCAAGGAAGTATGGAGAGACACCAAGATTATCACCTGGCTTCTCTTCATTCTCTTGTATGCTCCCAGTATGTCAAAGTAGCCCAGTCTCCTTTGGATGAGGGTCAAGTGCCATTTCTCTTCCTTATCTATCGATATGTACCTACTGAATTGAGACTTCTCCATTGATCCTGACCATAATTAGCTATCATTCAGATACTGTCCTTTAGGTTTTGAAATATTAAATATTCCACTAGTGCTTGACAGTTTCTGGAATACTCAGATGTTAGCCTCACAATTTTACAAATCACTAGAGGATTAAAAGGAGAGTTTGATTACTTCTAGATTTAAGCATAAGCTTTAGCACATCACTTGTGTGTCCCTCTGCAGTTCCTCAGTACAAGTATGCAAATGTGTATCAGTCATTTTGATAACCAGCTTTAATGCATGTGAAGTGCTAAAAACAAGGCTTAGCATGGGGAGACACTCACAGGTTAGTACTTATTTCATAGTTCCATGGTGCACACCTGTAATCCCAGCAACTTGCGAAACTGAGGCAAGAGAATCACAGTTGCCAGAGGCAGCTTGTGCATCTTAGCAAGAACCTGTCTCAAAAAGTAAGATCTTACCTAGCAAGAGCCAAGATAGGTCTGTTCAGATCCCAGAAGTTTTACTGTGAGCATAGCAAGAACTCAGGGCATGATGTAGAAAAAGGAGAAGCTACATTCCATAGTGCCTGCAGCTGAACCAGTGTTGCATCAGATCCCGGAAGCTAAGCAGGGTGGGGCCTTGTTAGTACTTGGATGAGAGACTGCCTGGGAACACCAGATACTGTAGGCTTGGGAGAAGGACCCAGCAGCCCACTCCCAAAAAACAGCCATCGAAAACCCTATGAATAGCAGAGAAGCACTAAATACCGTTTCACCTATTGTACATAGGGTCACTGTGAGTCAAACATCGACTTGGCAGCACCTAACAACACATTCCATAATGCAGAGTTTCTGGCAACAGACACAGACTGGGAACTTCAGGTGTGTTCTCTGCATCTCTGGAAGACTGCAAGCCTCTTAGCCGTAACCTGCCTTTAGCAAGGCTGTCATGACAGCATGGTGTGTGTCGTCCTTTACTCCCCCCCACCTCTCCCTCACCCCACAACCCATTGCTGTTCTCGTGGCACCTCAGAATTTGGCCTTATTTGGAAACAGATAACATGATTAGCTAACGATTCTCAGATGAAACCATCCAGGATTTGAGGTAGGCCCTAAATCCAGTAACTAGTGGCACATTATGGGCTGGGATTTAGCTCAGTTGGTAGAGCACCGCTCTGCAGTCTCTGAGGGCCCTGGTTCAATTCCCAGCACTGCAAAAATGGGAGAAGGATGTGGCAATCCACTCCCAAGGCAATCCTGAAACAATCAGCGATTGAAAACCCTGTAAGGGTCACTATGAGTCGGCATGACTCGATTGGATCTAGAGATAACCACTTGTCTAGAGGCAGCTTAAGACAACAACAGTGTCATGTTAAGAAAAGATGAGAAAGCTGGGCGTGGTGGTGCACACCTGTAATCCCAGCAGCTCAGGAGGCGGAGACAGGAGGATCGCAAGTTTGAGACCAGAGGCAGCCTACATAACTTCGCAAGACCCTGTCACAAAAAGTAAAAAAATGGGCTGGGGGTGCAGCTTCAGCGGACCAGCACCTGCAAAGCATGCAGGTGCAAGGCCCTGGGTTCAACCCCCAGTACTGAAAAAAAAAAAAGATGAGAAACAGTGGAGGCAGAGGTTGGAGTACTGCTGCCTGGACTGAGGAAGGCTACGGGCATCCAGGAACTAGAAGAGGCCAGGAGGGGGTCTTCCAGAGATGTCGGAGGGAGCATGGCCCTGCTGACCTTTATTTCAGACTTCTAGCAACAAATAGTTGGAGAAGCTAGACTTTAAGAAGAAGAAGAATGTGGCAAAGGACAGGAAGACTCATTAACAATGTGCGATATGCAGATGGCACAATTTACTTGCTGAAAGTGAAGAGGAATTGAAACGCTTGATGAAGATCAAAGAACACAGCCTGCAGTACGAATTGCCCCTCAACATTAAGAAAACAAAAGTTCTTGCAACTGAGTCAGTAAGCAACTTCATGATGAGTGGAGAAAAGATTGAGCCTGTCCAAGATTTTGTTTGATTGAATAGTCAACACTCACAGAAGAAATCAAAAGATACATTGCATTGGGAAAAGCTGTTGTAAAAGATTTCTTAAGTGCTGAAAGGGGCTAGAGTTTAGCTTAGTCGGTAGAGTACTTGATCCTAGCACCACAAAAAATGGGAGAAGGACCTGGCAGCCTACTCCTGACACAATCAGTCTACAAATAGCAGAGAAGCATTGACATAGTGCCATGCATGGCAGAGTGTCAGGGAGTGTTTTGTTCTGCTCTATATAGGGTCACTATGAGTTGGAATGGACTCCAACCACTCACCTAACAACAAAAAGTGTTGAAAAGTAAAAATGTCACATTGAAGACAAAGGTGCACTTCACTTCTGCCATGGTATTTTCAGTCCCATCATATGCTTGTGAAAGCTAAATGTTGATAAGGGAGACAAGAGAAGAATTGATGCTTTTGAATTATGGTGCTGGAACTGAGTACTACGGATGGCCAAAAGAACCAACGGATCCATCCTAGAAGAAGTGCAACCAGAATGCACCTTGGAAGCAAGGATAGTTAGACTGTGTCTTATATATTTTGGGCATGTCAGAGGAACCAATCCCTAGAGAAGGATACCATGTTTGGGAGAGTGACACATCAGCAATAAAAAGGAAGACCTACTAGATCAATTGACACAGTGGCTGCAACAACGGGCTTAAGCATAAAAAGGATCATGTGCATGGCAGTGTAGTGTTTCATTCTGTTGTACATAGAGTTACTATGAATCAGACCCAACTTGATGGCACTTAATGAGAACACCAAAGCCTCCAAAACTACAACAGAACGACTGCCAGTCATCTGAAGTTACCTAGCTTGCTGCGCCTTTGTTAAGCAGCCCTTTCACATGGAAGCATTGCAGAAGAGGGGCCGAGCAGGTGCTGGACCTAATCTCCTATTTACTCGACCACTGCCTGTAGAATTGGCATCACACAGCCCCAGTGAACACACAGATATGTTGAGCAGGTGTAGAGAAGAGCCCAAGATTAGGACAAGGGAGCCCATGGAGGAAGGCTGGAGACCCAGAGCTTCAGTCTCGGGACAGTGTTCCAGACCGAGGGTGATTGGCAGGAAGCAGTGGGCCCCACAATAGGACATCAGGGTCCAGATGGGACAAGAAGCACCTCAGTCGTGGCCAGGGGGTAGTGTGTGGTCCGCAGCGCTCATGTTTGGGGTGATCCTCAAAGGAAGGTCTGCTGTACAAGTCATCATCCTGGGAAAAAGAAGGAAGAAGGACTGATAGGGAACTTGAACTAGGAAGGTGAATGAATATTTACCCAAAAGAAACCAGTCCAACCTAGCAGAGCCTAAGTTATTTTTTATCAAAAATGTTAAGCTTTGTGTTGTAAAAGGGGGAATATGTGTGTGTGTGTGCTATCACTAGAGATTGAATGCAAGATAAGAGCAGATGTGAGAAATACATAATTTTTGCCTATTTGAGCTGTCATATATAGTGTCAGCCTGCAGCTGTAGCCCTGTGGCATCCAATCCTGTCAGATCTTGGAAGCTAAGCAGGGTCAGGCCTGGTTAGTGTTTGGATGGGAGACCGCCTGGGAACACCAGAAGCTGTAGGCTTGGGAGAAGGACCTGGCAACCCCCTCCCAAAAATCAATCTGCCATTGAAAACCCTATGAACACCAAAGAGGCACTGACAATAGTGTTTTGCCTGTTGTACACAGGGTCGCTATGAGTCCGATACTGACTCGACAGCACCTAACAACAACATATAGTGTCAACTTGAATCCCAGTCAGGCATCCTCAGACTGCTGAGCAGCCTAAGTGATAAGATTTAAGGGCTCAGCCTACAAAACAGTGTGCATCTTATGGAAGGGTCCTGCAGGTTGTGCTCCAAACCCTGAGAGTGAGGAGCTTACTGCTCTAGGCTTTAGAAGCCAGAGACTTATGGCTCTAGGCACTCAGATTGGAGGCTTACTGCTCTGGGCTTTAACCACCAGCGGCCCTGACACTTGGCAGCTATTGCAATCCTTGGCTGTCAGCAGCAGTGAGTGGCAGTAACAGACAGCTATAAGCAGCAGCAGGTGGCACCTGCTAGTGTTACCGGTCTTGAGCTGGCCTTGGGTGCTAGGTCCCTCACTCAGTCCTTATAGCTCTAAGGCCTAGGGCATTGCGATCCTCAACGTTCAACATGAGCTAATGGTACAGCTCTCAGGCCTCGTATGTCTAAAATCCTTGGCCCTTACTATGGCAGCTTCCTGGAGCTCTTCCAGTAACTGGGACCCAAAGTTTCTCATCTTCAGCTCTTCATAACCCTCAAAAGCCGTCATTGTCTCTGTCACCTTGGCTCCTCATCATTGCTGCCCCAGATGCTCTCTGGAACTCTTCAGCTGCCCTCTCATTGCTATTGTTGCTGTTTCCACTGCCACTGTTAGGGTGGCAGCTGCTGCCACCTTTACCACTGTTGCAGCTTCCACCGTGCTCTCTTCATGTCACCTGCATGGCCCATTCCGTGAATGATAAAAATAGGCAAGAAAAATCCACTGGAGAGAAGCCTTTTATTAGGCCTAATGTTGCAACAATAGGGACAGCACAAGGGGAGGACAAGAGGATACCTCCTCGCTGACTTGAAAAATGAGTTGAACAGCCACCTTATATAGCCAGAAAGGGAGTACGGCAAGGGTGCTGCATCAATTACAGCAGACCTTCATACAAATGAAGAACTGTATTTGCACCAGTCATGACACAGTCCCTCATGCAAATGAAAGATCCTTTATGCATCAATCATAGCACCGTCTCGCATGCAAATGAAAGACTATATTTGCACCACCACAGGCCTTCTGCTGGGCCATCAGGGAAGGTGCCCCCCCTTGCCCTAAGTGACGGTGGCTACAGAGTCTGCTAGAGTTCAAGTTCACTGAGGCTTGTCTTGCTTCCAATGCTGCTCTCCAAGGTTGATGTCATTAGCCCTGGTTGTCGCAGTCCTCTGTAGCTGCTGCAGTGTCCTCAGAGTGATTATAAAGTGTCCAAAACAGCTGGGCTGCCATGAGGGTTGCTTAGCTGATAGTTCTTCACTCAAGGTAGCCAGCCTACCAGGAAAGGGTAAAACAGCTGATAATTAGGGTCAAATCATTCTCCCTCCCAACATCTTAGCTCATTTAAAGGAAAAAACAATCATTAAAAGAAGTGTTTACAATAAAAGCCCATCATTAACGTTAACAGTGATTTACTATACTTACCAGTGCTCCCTATAACAATGCTTAACTCCTGCCCCAGTGCCCCAGGGAGAGACAAGTCCCTCTAATCTCTCCCACTGTCTGTGGCTTTCCTCACACTACCCCATAATCAACAACTGGCCTATGGGAATTGAGCAGTGATCTAGAGTTAATCCAGGATCTAGAGATAACCACTTGTCTAGAGGTAGCCATGGACTATGACTCAGCCACTGATCTAGACCAGACTACAGACCCACGACCTACTTTTTACCACCTCTCAATAATGCCATCATCTTATGAATCCAACAAGAGATTAATCCATTGATTAGATTAGATCCCCGGGGATGCAATCACTTCCTGAAAACCTATCAGCTGGTAACTAAACCCCCAGTAATGACTTGTGGGGAGCATTTCAAACATAAACCTAATATATGACATCTAAATGAACACATGATCCTAGATTCGATTCTGGATCAGGAAAAAAAAAAAAATCCTATAAAGACATTGTTGGGGCCGGGCGTGATGGCGCATGCCTGTAATCCCAGTGGCTCTGGAGGCGGAGGCGGGAGGATCACAAGTTCGAGACCAGAGGCAGTCTGCATAACTTAGCGAGACCCTGTCTCAAAAAGTAAAAAAAAATGGGCTGAGGTGCAGCTCAGTGGTCCAGCACTTGCAGAGCATGCAGGTGCGAGGCCCTGGGTTCAACCCCCAGTACTGCAAAAATAAATAAATAAATAAATAAAAAATAAAGACATTGTTGGGTAAATTGTTCCAATTCATCATCCGATACATTAGCTAATCTTGATATTCAAGTTAAATAAATTAATATTCTCTGGTATTTATAGTAAATTTCCTCAATCTGGTAGCTAAATTGTAGTTACATAAGAAAATGTTGTAAACTAGGCGCGGTGGCACACGCCTGTAATCCCAGCGGCTCCGGAGGCAGATGCAGAAGGATTGCAAATTTGAGACCAGAGGCAGTGTGCATAACTTAGCGAGACCCTGTCTCAAAAAAGCAAAGAAATGGGGTGAGGGTGCAGCTCAGTGGTCCAGCACCTGCAAAGCATGCAAGCGCAAGGCCCTGGGTTCAACCCCCAGTACCGCCAAAAAAATAAATAAATAAGTGTTCTTAGAACGAAAATGGTAAAATAGTAAGGAGTATAAATCATCAGGTCTACAATTTAAATGGTTCAATAAAATTTTAGTTGACATATATACATGCATACATACATATGTACGTGCATACACATACAACTCTAAGACTTCTATGTATGTGTGTGCCTATAAAGCAAATGCGGTAAAATATTGACAGTGATCCCTGAAGAGTATATTAATTTAGCATATTATTCTTATCACTTTTCTGTAGGCTTGAATTTTTTTTAAATATACAACTTTAAAATTAACAAAATAAGTGTGCAAAATCCTTCTCCTTGCAGATAGGTCTAGGCTTAAGCTTCTGTGATTTATCCAAAGTCCCCCAAGTGCTAACTTTTTAAAAGTTGTGACCTGTGATTTCAGAAATCATTGAAGTTACAACATAGTTTTGCCAGATATGAAATGAAAAAAATTAAGTATCATTTCTGGGAGTGTCTATAATTTCAAAATATACCACATTCCAATGACACATTACCAATTCAAGTGAAGAACAAATGTAAGAGGAGTTGCCATTGTGTGTGTGTGCTCTGCTGAGAATCAAACCCAGTGTCTTGCCAGCCAAGGTGGCTTCTTAAAGAAAAAGTCACTAACTTTTGAGGGGGTGCTGTGAGGATCAAACCCAAGGCCTCTAGCACACCAGGTAGACACTCTACCACGGAGCTACAACCACAGCACAACTTGTCAAAAGCTTTTTAAAAATTGCAGTGGCAGGGTAGGTTTTGAGATGGGATTTTTCTAAGTAGCCCAGGCTGGCCTGGAACTTTTCATGCTCCTGCCCCAGCCTTCAAGTTCTAGGATTGCAAGGTATGTCACCACGCCTGGCTTAAATTTTTAATTAACATGTATTGGGCTTTAATGGGACTCAGTGTGGTATTTCCATACACGCATACAGTGTGTCTTGATCAAATACAACTTTCCTTAATCTTCCCTCCTCCACACACGCTTCCCAAACTTTATTAATCAGCGTTCAACATTCACTGTCTCATTTTTTAGCTTCCCCGTACGGGAGAGATCTTGCACTACTTGTCTTTCTGTGTCTGGCTTATTTCACTTAACGTAATGTCCTCCAGTTCTATCCAGTTTGCTACAAGTGAGAGGAAAATCCCTACCTCTGGCACTGGGGGAAAGGTGGAGTTGCAGAGAACAGTTCAGTTTTGCACAAAGTGAGTGTGAGGTATGGAAGATACTCAAAGGAAGGTGACAATAGGGTTTCTGGGTGTGGAGCCTGGGAGAGGGCTGTGGGCCAGGACTCCTAACAGGCCAAGTATTATACTTTCCAGCTAACTGCACCTCCTAGAGTGCTCAGAGTACCAGCTACTCTCATAGTCTGCTGCTAGGGAAGGAGTCCCAACCTATAATTTAGGCAAAGATATCCTTGTTCTGTTGTCACATAATACCATCTCACTGGCCACAACTGCTTGGGGTAGGAGTGGGCCCATAATCCAAGGCAGCGATTCCATGGGCTGCCTTGTGTATAGGAGTTAACCTAACATACAGGTTCCACCTTCAGCCTAGCCTATATAATGAATGAGGACTGGTGCATCCCATCAGATACTATTTTGGAGGATATTGAATATAAAACAAAAACATATTTTGATAGATAAGGTGAAGCAGTTGGATATAATTGAAGAAAAGAGACTGGACTGGGCATGGTGGTGCAAGCCTGTAATCCCAGCAGTTTAGGAGGCAGAGATAGGAGGATTGCAAGTTCAAGACCAGAGGCAGTCTGTGTAATTTAGGGAGACCCTGTCTCAAAAGGGGAAAAAATGGGCTGGGGGCACAGCTCAGTGGGCCAGCACTTGCAAAGCATGCAGGCGCCAGGCCCTGGGTTCAACCCCCAGTACCGCAAAAAAAAAAAAAAAAAGAGAGAGAGAGAGAGAGCCTGGGATGGGACAAACCATGTCCTCCTTGGAGGGCCTTCCCTGACCCTCTCTAAAGTGGCATCCCTATCTTGTCTCAACTACTCTGTCTTCAACACTGATTTCATTCCTGCACTTCCCTCAGTCTATAATGATTGACTGTGTCTCCTCTTTTCCTCTCTCCCTAGAAAGTGGATGTGAGGGGAGGGCCATGTTAGGCCATTCGCACTACATGTACTGCTGGCATAAAACTTGGCGCAAGTGCAGGCATTCTCTCTCTCTGCTTCCTGGATCCCATGATGTGAGCTGCTCCGCCATGCCCTGCCTGCTATGATGGAGGATCATAACTGGGATCCTTAGAGGTACAACCAAAAGGCTGCTGCTCAACACCAGCACGTGGGCTTTGGGAATCCTAAAGAAAGTGTCGAGTGTAAACCCCTAAAAGGCACCAAAAGTCTCCAGTCACTGTCTTGGACCTGCAGTCACTTTGGATTTCAGGATCAGCAGAGCCTCACAGACAGATCACTCCATGATAAGATCACCTCCAAGCACAGGCAATCATGGGAACTGGATTGTCCCCTCAGAGCCACTTTGCAGAACCTCAACAGAGATAATGATGAACCAAACCACACTTTTGACTGAGACTGCTTAATTATGCAGACTTCTTACTGCCTGCCCAATTCTTCCTCTCTTTAAACCTAATGCCCATGTCTATACCCTAAAAATGGGTTGAAATGATTAATTTCTGTGTCAAGATGGCCATTTAGATCAAAACCTTTCCTCTCCTTTCAAACAATGAGAACCAAAAATAAAATAAAATGAAATAACAACAATTTGGGGCATGGAAAAGTTTTGATAAATATTCATGTAGTCCCAAGAACTGGTTTGGGGATACTAGAGATATTGATCTTTCCTAAATATGTTCCCAAAAGGCTTGGCTGTGTCACCAGTACCCCCACCTCCTTGGTTCCATAAGCACCCTCGGTTAACCACCCATGAATCAAGGTGAACTTGAGAGTGTTCTTGCTTCTGAAACCTACCAGAGTCAAAACAAATCTACAAGAGGGACCTGGGACCCATGATCTCTGAGACAGGCACTGAAGTCACAGCCCAGAGACAGGACCCAAGAGGAGAAGAGGCAGGTCCTCAGGCTGAGAAAGAGGGGCCCAAAAGGGTCAGATGAGCTATGCGGGAGCCCACATTAGGGGATCTCATTCTTAACATCCAGCCAGGGATCTATAGTAAGACTCTGTCTCAATAAAACATATCACATTCCAAATATGAAGTCTTTTCAATTGTACAAATTGAACTTCCAGGCTTAATAACAGAAATCTTATTAAAGACGCTCTATCTGAGCAGCAAGTCGAATCCTCAAATCCTTCATTTGCTAACCTGTAATCCTCATGAGCAAGCTATTAAAAATGTTAACTCCTGAGCCCTGACTGCCTTCTTTGCATTAAAATGAAGATGTTGTTATGATTTGGATATGAAATGGACACCTCTAAAAGGCTCACGTTTGTTGAAGACTTTGTTCCCCAGTTGGTAGCACTACTCGGATGTAATTGGATCATAAGGGCAATAACTTCATTAATGGATTAAACCTCTGATGAATTCATAGGGGAATGGACTATTAGAAGGTAAGCCCTACTTGGAGAAAGTAGGTCACTGGGTGTGTGGTTTTGAAAGGTGTGTATTCTCCCTGGACCCTTTCTTTCTGTCTCCTTCTGTCTCTTGTCCGCCATGAGGTAAGGAGCTTTCTTCCACTGCACCCTTCCTCCATGATACCTCACCACAGGACCAGAAATGCAGAACCAAGTGGACTGAGACCTCTGAAACCGTGAGCCACAATAAATTCTTTCTCCTTTAAGTTGGTGTCACAGGTATTCTATCACAGTGACAAAAAGTGACAAATACAGATCAGAAGAATCTAATATTCTGAATTGATTTTATTTTACAACAAAAAATTCTTGTGTTTGTCAGTTTTTCATCGCTGTGACAAGTTACCTGGGAGAAACAATTTAAAAGGAGGAAGCTTTTATTTGGGCTCATGATTTCAGTCCATAGTCAACTGACTTCACTGTGTCTGGGCCTCTGGTGAGGCCAAATGTCATGGTGGAAGGGTATGGTGGAGCAAAGCTACTCATCTCATGGTGCCCAGGAAGCAACGAGAAAGACAGAAGAGGGCCCTGGACAAGATACAGCCCCCATGGACCCACCCTCCCAAAGGTAACATTTTGTTCCCAGCTGTGAGCACCGTTTGTGGAGGCTATGGAACTTTGGCAGGTGGAATACAGCTTTGTGGAAATAACTCACTGAGTGGGACTTTGGAGGCATTTACTTACTTACTTACTTACAGTACTGGTGGTAATTTACAGACTTAATATCCTACCCATAAATATTTCCACATATATTTCCTAAGAATAAGGACAGACCCAAATACTCACTGTGGCAGAACAAATAGTTAAACCTCAGCTGTCAAGGAAAGAACAGAAATGATATGATTCCTTGACTTCATTTAATACAAGAGTTTTCATTTATTTGGTCAGGAGAGGCCTCTTCTAAGAGCATTTAAGTAAAAAAAAAAAAAAAGAAAGAAAGAAAGAAAGAAACTGGATTTATATGTGTATTTTCTATGCTGTTCAACTGAGCATATCACTGGATATGTGATCCAGTATTATCTCACACAGAGCGTAAGGTCTCTCTGGACAAGCCCTAAAGTGAAAGGGTCTTTCAGAGGCAGCCCTTGGGTTTGTTTCTTGTTTCTTGGGTGGTAGGCTTTTTGAATGGAACTGCCCTGACATGTAATTACAAAGCTGTATTTGGGCCTGGCGCAGTGGAGCACGCCTGTCATCCCAGCGGCTGGGGAGGCAGAGGCGGGAGTATCGCAAGTTTGGGACCAGAGGCAGTCTGCGTAACTTAGTGAAACCCTGTCTCAAAAAGTTTAAAAAAAAAAAGGGCTGAGGGTGCAGCTCAGTGGTCCAGCACTTGCAGAGCATGCAAGCACGAGGCCCTGGGTTCAACCCCCAGTACTGCAAAAAAAAAAAAAAAAAAAAAAAGTATTTGGAGTTATATTTGCCTTAAAAACAATTTTCTCAGGCTGGGTGGTAAGTCAGTGGTAGGGTGCTTGCCCATCATGGGCAAGGCCCTGGGTTCCACCCCCACCTGTAGTACTGCAAAGAAAAAGAGAAAAAGAGAGAACTCTGGCCAGGCCTGTTGTTCACACATGCCTATAATCCCAGTGAGTAAGGAGGCGGAGGCAAGAGGATTTGAGTTGCAAGCTGCATAACGTAGCAAGACTTCTGTCCCAAATTTAAAAATAAACCATGGTCCAGGGGTGCAGTTAAGTGGGACAGCACTTGCAAAATGTGTGTGAGGCTCTGGGTTCAACCACCAAGGAACATAAAACCAAAAAGATTATCTCTGCTGAAACATCTTGGATGGTTTTCTAGCAAATAGTGTTAACAGGGTTGGTTTGTTTCTTGTTTTTGGTTTTTTTGAGGCAAGATCCCAGTGTGTTTCCGAGGTTGGCCTCAAATTCCTGGACTCAAGAGATCACACTGTCTCAGCTTCCCAAGTAACTGGGACCACAGGTGCACCCAGCTTTTTGTTTTATTTTTTATTTTTTATTTTTTGGTACTGGGGGTTGAACCCAGGGCGTGGCGCTTTCATGCTTTGCAAGTGCTGGACCTCTGAGCTGCGCCCCCAGCCCTTTTTTATTATTATTATTTAATTTTTTGAGACAGGATCTTGCTAAATTATGCAGACTGTATCTGGTTTCGAACTTGTGATCCTCCTGCCTCCGCCTCCGGAGCTGCTGGGATTACAGGTGTGTGCCACCGTGCCCGGCCTCCCAGCTTTTTATTGACAATTTTAAGTACGTAGAGTTTTGTTGCTAAAATCTTTGATAATTGGGGAACATAGAGAAAAAAGAGGCAAATCTCCACGTCCTGGTCATTCTAAGTTACCAAAACATTTTGAAGGTTGAGAGAAGCAAAGGGTATCTGTAAGGGTGCCGTAAACTAGTGATTTCAATAAACAAGTTGGGTTAATGTGATAGGGGCTGGCAACAATTCCGATCTTGATCCCTGGGTGGCCAGCGTGCATTTGTTTTTCCCAGAAGCCTGCAATTAGAGGGAGGTGCATACATTATTCATAATTTCAAGGAACAGAAAGTGCCAGAGGGCAGCACCAGGCAAATGCAGGTAATTCAGGCTTAAGTGACAAATCACTTCAAAGCTAGAAATGCAAATGAGACTGCTTGGGCAGGAGAGGGCAATTTACCATCTGGTAGGTTCCAAAATCCCACGCAGGGTCCTTCCGGAGCCAGGCAGTGCCTGGTTAACCCAAACAGGAGAAGGGGAAGGGCAAAGCCCCCAGCGAGTGTGATTCTTCTGTTTTCCCCACTGTTCCCTACCCGGTTTTGTTGTTGTTGTTGTTGTTGTTGTTGTTGTTGTTTGTTTTGTTTTTGGGTTTTGGGTTTTGTTTTGTTTTTTGTTTTGCGGTAGTGGGGGTTGGACCCAGGGCCTTGCGCTTCATGCTTTGCAAGTGCTGGACCACTGAGCTGCACCCTCAGCCCATTGTTTTTTGTTTTTTGTTTTTTGTTTTTTGTTTTTACTTTTTGAGACAGGGTCTCTCTAAATTAGGTAGACTGCCTCTGGTGTCAAACTTGCGATCCTCCTGGCTGCGGAGGCGGAACCGCTGGGATTTCAGGTTTGCGCCACTGCACCTGGCCCTACCCCCTGTATTTTAAGCATTCTCCTTCAGCAGGCCCTGCTTTATCCACGGCTTCGCTTTCCATGGTTTCAGTTATCCGTGGTCAGCCACAGTCTGAAAATATTAAAATGGAAAATTCCAGAAATAATTCATAAATTTTAAATTTCATGTGATTCTGAGTCATATGATGAAATCTCTCACTTCCCTGCGCCATTCCACCTGGGACATGAATCATCTCTTCGTCCAGGGTATACAAAAACCTGCCCTAGCCACCTAGGGGCTGATTTGTTTATCAAAATGACTGCTGTGGTTTTGCAATGCTTATGTTCAAGTAAATTACTTTATTAATATGGCCTCAAAGCATAAGAGTTGAGATGCTGATAATTTTATTAAGTGGTTATAATTATTCCATCATTAGGTACTATTGTTTATCTCTTACTGTGCCTACTTCACAAATTAAACTTTATCTTAGGTATGCCTGTGTAGGAAAAAACACAGTATATATAGAGTGCAGCCTGCAGCTGTGCCACTGTGGTGTCCGATCCTGTTAGAGCTCAGAAGCTGAACCTGGTTAATACTTGGATGGGAGACCACCTGGGAACACCACGTGTTGCAGGCTTGGGAGACAGATCCGGCAATCCACTCCCAAAACTCAATCTGCCATTGAAAACCCTGTGAATAGCAGAGAAGCACTGATAATAGTTGCACATAGGGTCACTATGAATCAGACACCAACTCGACGGCACCTAACAGCAGCAAGACTCAGACAATATTCAGGGATGATAGAAGCCCTTTCCTTTCCATGTCTCCAAAATGTTTCCCTGTCTTTCTATCCTACCTCGGAATCATGATGCTCTCAACTACGAAAGCTCACTTATATTGAATACAACAGACTTTCACTTAAAACGAGTCCTTCCTTCTATGTAAGATGACTGATAAACCCAAGGTAATAATGACTAATTTTGGTTCAAGCATGTTGATTTTAATGATGGCATAACCTTAACAATGTTCACTGAAAAGTGGTATGTTTTTAAAAGACTATGGGGCTGGGATTTAGCTCAGTTGGTAGAGCACTGTGCTGCAGTCTCTGAAGTCCTGAGTTCAATTCCCAGCACCGCAAAAATGGGAGAAGGACCTGGCAATCCACTCCCAAGGTAATCCCGAAACAGTCAGCCATTGAAAACCCTATAAGGGTCACTATGAGTCAGAAACCTATTTGATGGCACCTAACAACAACAATGGAGTTTAATTATGGAAACTAACATATTAACATTCAGAATGCTAGCATAGGGGTTGGAGGTGCAGCTCAGTGGTAGAGCGTGAGTGGCTTGTACAAGACACTGGGTTTGATCTCCACCACCAAAGACGTGAAAAAAGCTAGCATATCTGTTTGGTTCTGACCCTAAATTTGATCTTTTTGCAACATCTTAATGTAACCACTGGGATTGCTAACTATAGGAACCTTTCTCTACCCTCCCTGAATTGGGGTGGGAGTTGAAGTGGGCCCTTGTTCATGCTAGGAACCTGCTCTACCACTGAACTGCACCTTCAGCCCCCTTTTTATTATTCTGTTTTGAGACTAGGTCTCACTAAGATGAACAGGTTACCTTTGGGCTCAAACTCATGATCCTCCTGCCTCAACCCTCCGGAGCCACTGCGATTATAGACATCGCAGGTATGCACGACCACACCCGGCCTGTAGTAACCTTTTTAAAAGGAAAGGAGCCATATTTAAAATGGTGGACTCTTTCTGCTCATAACCGAACTGGACAAGAATACTTTGGCTTATCACTCATGTAAACTGCTCATACGTAAGTCTGTGTGATGCTCTGAAGGACATCATTAAGGCAATTAGTGAAACTGGAATACAACAAAGTAGATGAAGACTTTATATCTATGTTAAATTTGCTGAATCTGATGACAGTACTATGGTGATATAAGAAAGGTGCCTTGTTTTATGGAAATACATACTGAAGTTTTTTGGGTAAAGGGACACAATGCATGCAGTTAATGCTTAAATTACTTAGTAAAAATTATATGTGTATATATAATATGTATTAATATAATATATATTATGTATTACATATATTATATTAATATATTATGTTATACTATATTATAACTGCAGCAAAGGATAGCCAGACTATGTCTTACATATTTTGGACATGTGGTCAGGAGAGACCAATCCCTGGAGAAAGACGTCATGTTTGGGAGAGTGGCAGGTCAACACAAAAAAGGAAAACCTTCCACCAGATGGATTGACACAGTGTCTGCAACAATGGGCTTAAACATAAATAAGATCATATCCCTGGCACAGAATTGGGGAGTATTTCAATCTGCTGTACATAGGGTCGCTATGAGCTAGACTCAACTCAATGGCACCTAACAACAACTATATATATATACATATACATATACATATATATGTTGTTGTTGTTGTTGTTGGGTGCTGTTGAGTCGTCTCCGACTCATAGCGACCCTTATAGGGTTTTCAATGGCTGATTATTTCTGGAATGCCTGGGGAGTGGGTTGCCACATCCTTCTCCCATTTTTGTGGTGCTGGAAATCCAACTCAGGACCTGAGAGATTGCAGAGCGGCACTCTCCCAACTGAGCTAAATCCCAGCCTATACACACACACACACACACACACACACACACACACACACACACGCACACACACACATATGTATGTATGTGTGTATGTGTGTGTATATATGTATATTATATATATTATATATATATATAATATATATATATATATGAACAGAGCAAATGTGTTAACTCCTGGCAATTGAAACAATATCACCAAATGCAGACCTCCACATTTCTTATTGTCACGTGGTGCATCATGTTTCTACAATGATGGACTGTGTATCGCACAGTGAGCCCATAAGATTATAATGGAGCTGCTGGGTGTGGTGGCGCACGCCTATAATTCCAGTGGCTCGGGAGGCAGAGACAGGAGGATCACAAGTTCAAGACCAGAGGCAGTCTGTGTAATTTAGCAAAGCCCTGTCTCAAAAAGTAAAAAAACGGGCTGGGGTGCAGCTCAGTTGTCCAGAACTTGCAAAGCGTGCAAGCGCGAGTCCCTGGGCTCAACACCCAGTACAACAACAACAAAAAGATTATAATGGAGCTGAAAAATTCCTATCTACTGACATCCTAGCCATTGCTAACATCATAGCACACCACATGACTTATGTGTTTGTTGTGGTGCTAGTATAAACAAACCTTCTGTACTGCCCTTTCTATAAAGTATATCCATACAATTAGGTATAGTACGTAATGCTTGCCTGCAGCTGTGGCACTGTGGCATTCGATCCGTCAGATCTCAGAAGTAAAGCAGGGCTGCACCTGGTTAGTACTTGGATGGGAGACCGCCTGGGAACACCAGGTGCTGTAGGCCTGGGACACAGACCTGGCAACCCACTCCCAAAAATCAACCTGCCATTGAAAACCCTATGAACAGCAGAGACGCACTGACAATAGTGTTTTGCCTGTTGCACGCAGGCTCGCTATGAGTCGGATACCAACTCATGGCACCTAACAACAACAACATAATACTTGATAATGATAATGACTGCTATTGTTTTGTATTTACTATGCTATCCTTTTTATTGTTGTTCTACCGTGCACTCCTTCCATTTACTTAAAAAATACTTTTGGAAAAGTTTACTAAACAAAGGATGCCACGTTATACTGGTAGCAGCCTTATCCACGGCATTCCTATGTGCTGTGACTGCCTCCAGAAGCCATGGCCAGTGACTGGCCTATGTACCACTTAGGCTTGGCAAGTACATCTGATGTTTGCACAATGGTGAAATCATCAAATAATCAGACCTTCAAACTCATGAAAAATTGGATTCAGGTTGGCTTGCGATTTCAATGTTAAAATTTAGAAGGCTCGGGTTTGGTTCTGGTTTAAAATTTTAATCTTACGTGTAAAAGATTAATAAGTTTTTTCAATTTTTCCCCAATTTTTAAATAGATAATGATACCAAGTACATCCACTCACACAAACCCCAAAACCAAAAAACCATTAAAAGCTGAACTTGAACGCAATTTTTCAGGTTCAGGCTCAGAAAAATTTTTTTAAATGCTTGAGCCAGAATGGGTCAAGGGTTTGGGCTCCAGTTCAGTTTGAAGACCTGCTATCTGCATATAGTATTTAAACTTAAGCCCAAAACAAACCTAACCCCTCTAACTTTGAACATATTTAACTGCACTTTTACCCGAACCCACGTTTTTTGCGGGTTTGAATCCCTGCTAACAAATGCATTCTTAAGCGACACGTGGCTATACAGGAGAAACAGAATCAAAGTCAGTGTTATCTGGTTTCGACTTTGCAGATGAAAGTGTAACTCTAGCTTAAAGTGCCAGGTTCAGTGTCAATTACATTCACTGTGTGATTATCACAAAGAGATTCCTGTGAGTTTGAGGCATTATTTCATCATACGTGAATTGGGGGAAATAACAGCATTTATCTCATACTGTTGTTATAAATTGTAAGGAATAGGAATAAGGATAGAAACTAATTATGTGGAAATAAGGACAGAAATGATTGTAATAGGAATATAAGTAAATAATGGGAGAAACTGTAAGACATGAAGTGTGAAATGTTGTGACACCTCATAAGATGATGTAACCTAAGCCCCCCTGGGACTGCCCCAGGGGAGAGTGACATGTGTGCACGAGAGTGATAAGGATAGACCCCTGGCACCCGATAACCACACGGCACAGTGACGTCGATACAAGATAACCAGATGGAGCACAGACTCCACACTGAACTGTATAAAAAAAGAAGAGACCTGACAGCAGGCGGGCTTCCTCCAATCTGAGCGATGACAGACTCCATGTCACACTGAACCCCCCACGAAGAGAGGAACCATCGCCACATCGCCACTATCTCCGCTCTGTGAAAGGACATCAGGATGGAAGGCCGAGGACACTGCCCGACCAGACAGATCGCGAGGCTTACCTGCGTCATCAGGTGCGACTACAGAGGTGCCAGGTATCGATGTGCCAGGGTGAATGTGTGTGTGAACTAACCCTGTGTGTAGCAATAAAGGTTTCCTGCCAGTGACAATATCTGGCCCTCTTATTCCCGACCTCACCTTAAGTGAGGAAGAGATTCTTAGCTCTATCCCCACTTCTCAATCTCGACATAAGTATTAAAAAGAGAACATGGTACATAATGCACAGTGCTTGGAAAATGTTGTTACGTGCCATCGAGGGGGTTCTGACTCATAGCTACTCTATGTACAACAGAAGGAAACATTCCTCGATTCTGTGCCAGTCACACAATCTTTATTATGTTTAAGCCCATTGTTGCAGACACTGTGTCAATCCATCTAGTTTAGGGTTTTCTTTTTTTTCCCCTGACCTGTCACTATCCCAAACATAACATCCTTCTCCAGGGATTTGTCCTTCCTGACAACATGTCCAAAACACGTCAGGCACAGTCTAGGCATCCTTGCTTCCAAGGAGCACTCTGGTTGCACTTCATCTAGCACAGATCTGTTGGTTCTTTTGGCAGTCCATGGCATATTCAATATTCATCTCCGCCACATAATACAAAAGCATCAATTTTTCTCCTGTCTCCTTTTTTCAACATCCAGCTTTCACAACCATATCATGTGACTGGAAATACCATGGCATGAGTCAGGCACACCTTCATCTTCAGTGTGACATCTTTACTTTTCAATATTTTAAACAGGTCTCTTGCAACAGATTCTCCCAATGTGACAATGTGTCTTTTGGTTTCTTGGCTACTGCTTCCATGGGTATGGATTGTAGAAACAAGTGAAGCAAAATATTGGACAACTTTAATCTTTTCTCCGCTTATCATCAAGTTGCTTACTGACCCAGAGTCGGGGTTTTAGCTCTAGCCCGGCTAAAGTTAGGGCCAAACCCTCAACATAATAACGTGGCCGATGTCGGGAAAGAAGGACCTCGGGAGACCTTCAGATGGTTGGAGGAGGACAGGGAAGGTTTATTGGGGTGCTCCCCTTATGGAGAGCAAGGAGCAAGCAGCCCCTATAGAGCAAGGCTCTATCCCTTTAAGTGCTGGCTAAGTGCTGGTACAGCTCACCTTAAAGGCACAGCCATAGCCGCTGGTGTTTAGTTGAGGTCCGATGGTCTTGACTCTCGCGGCTCGCCTTCTTTACCCTGCTCCTTCCCAAGGATGGGAGGAGTTGGGAGGCTCTTCGTGGCTTGCTAGATGCCTTCGGCTCTTCGGGGTCCCTGGGTTTGATCTCGCGCCGGCTTGCTAGATGGTCTTGTTGGAGTAGGGAGCGCTGGTCCAGGTGATGAGGTTCAGGAGATGGCCAGAGAGGTCAGGATTGGTGGTGCTACAGGAATCATAGGGTTAAGATGGGGTCCAGGAGCCCTGCTTTTATAGGGTCCTGGAGGGGTCACATGGTGGGGTTCAGCCAATCAGGGCACACAGCTGGCAGGCACAGTGGGCAAACGGACATAACTGCCAAGTAGAGACAGTTATTACCTGCACAGTGGTGAGGGGAGCCAATCAAAATTAAGGTGGTTAAGGCTGGTCAAGCTGGCCAGGGGCCATCTTTGCTCACTCGATGGGAAGGGCTGTTTTGAGTGAGTGAGATGAGCCCTGGGGTCAACTAGGGGTCAGCCCCTCAGGCTGTCATGAGGGACCCTAGCTGGGAAATATTATTTTAAAAATCCCCAACAACCCAGGTGTAAGGATTTTTGTTTTGCTGATGTTGAGGTGTAATCCATACTGAAGGCTATGTTCTTTGGTCTTCACCAGTAAATGTTTCAAGTCCTCTTCACTTTCATCAGAGTTGTGTCATCTGCACAACACAGGTTGTTAACGAGTCTTCCTCCAATTATGATGCCACGATCTTCTTCATAAAGCCTAGCTTCTCAGATTATTTGCTCAGCATAGAGACTGAGATATACCGTGAAAGGATACAGCCCTGAGGCACAGCTTTCTTAACTTTAAACCAGGCAATGTTTCCTTGTTCTGTTTGAATGTCTGCTTCCTGGTCCATGTACAGATCCCTCATGAGTACAATTAAACGTTCTAGTATTCCCATTCTTTGCAGTGTTATCCATAATTTGTTATGACCCACACAGTCAAATGCTTTTGCATAGTCAATAAAACATAGACATCTGTTATTCTCTTCTTTTGGCTAATATCCATCTGACATCAGCAGTGATGTCCCTGGTTCCACGCCCTATCCTGGATCTGGCTTGATTTTCCTGCAGTTCTCTTTTTATATATTGCTGCAGTCACTTTTGAATGACCTTTAGCAAAAATTTGCCTGAATGTGATATTAATGATATCATTCAGTAATTTCCACATTGGGTTGGATCCTCTTTCTTGGGAATAGGCACAAATATTGATCTCTTCCAATCAGTTGGCCAGTTAGCTATTTTCCAAATCTCTTGGCATAAACAAGTTAGCACCTCCAGTGCTGCATCTGTTTATTGAAACATCTATTCGTATTCCATCAGTTCCTGGACCCTGTGTCTCGCCAATGCCTTCAAGACAGCTTCCATTTCCTTTTTCTGTACCATTGGTTCCTGATCATATGCAATCTCTTGAAATGATTGATCATTCACCAATTTTTGATATAATGACTCTCTGTATTCCTCTCATCTTCTTTTGATATTTCCTGTATGTGATTAACATTTTCCCTGTAGGACCATTCACTATTGCCACTAGAGGCTTGAATTTTTTTTCAATTCCTTAACCTTTAAAAAAACAGCATTTTCTTCCCTTTTGGTTTTCTATATCCATCTCTTTGCACATGACATTATATTTGATTTTGTCTTCTTGAGCTGCCCTTTGAAACTTTCTGCTTAGTTCCTTTTTGTTGTTGTTGTTGGCCTGGGGACTGACCCCATGGCCTTGTGCATACTTTGTACATGCTCTGCCATTGAGCTGAACCCCATACCCATTTTTTATTTTTTAAATTGAGACAGGATCTCACTAAGGTATGTAGGCTGCCTCTGACCTCAGATCTGTGATCCTCCCACCTCCACTTCCTGAGTCAATGGTATTACCGGCATGTGCCACTATGCCCTGCTATTTAGGTCCTTAACTTCATCATGTCTTCGTTTAGCCACTTGACACTTAAGGGCAAGTTTCAAAGTCTCTTTTGACATGTAATTTGTGTTGTGCCCAAGGTTCGAGTTCCCCAAAGACCCCCAGGGAGTCCGAAGTCGCATGCAATAACAAAGAGCCTTTATTAAAGCTCGAGCTTGAGGGTACCACACCTCACCAGCGCAGCGGTTCAGTGTTGGGACCCCGACTCATTGCAGGGTGAAGGCTTATATTGTGGGTTACAAGCAGGAAAGGAGGGTGTGGAGAAAGTGAAAGTCAGATAAGGTGAGGCTTTGAGTTGCTAAAGTCAGAGGGGTCTGCTATTGAAAGTCAAATAAGGTGGGGATTTGAGATAAGGTGGGGTTTTGAGTTGCTAAAGTATGCCATTTGTATTATCTTGAGGTCTGGGAGTTCTCGGAAGTTACTGCCCATATCTACAGCATTTTGTTCTGGCCCAGAGCATTCTGATGTAGTGATCTTTCAAAGGAATTTGTGGAGCAGCCCCTGTAAGACAGAATCCTAAGAAAAGGGGGTCATTTGGGCTAACTCCGGGCTCTTGGTCAGCCTGGGCATCTCAATTTGGTCTTTTTTTCCCCCTGTCTTTTAACAAACCTTTCGCTTTCCTCATAAATATCTTTGATATCATGCCACAACTCATTTGGCCTTTTGAGCATTAGGGCGTGGTCTCTGAACTCAGGTGTGATATACTCAAAGGTTGTACCTTGGCTCTCATACACTTGTTCTAATTTTCTTCAGTTTCAGTTTGAACCTGCATATGCCCAGTGGAAGGCCTGATATATAATCAACACCTGGTTTTGTTCTGACATTTGATATTGAGTTTTTCTGCCATCTCTTTCCACAAATGTAATCAATTTGGTTCCTATATGTCCCATCTGATGAATCCCATGTGTATGGTCACCATTTATATTGGTGAAAAAATGTATTTGCAATGAAAAGGTCATTGGTCTGACAAAATACTATCATGCCATCTCCAGCAGGGTTTCTATCACCAAGGCCATATTTTCCAACCACTGAGCCTTCTTTATTTCCAACTTTTGCATTCCATTCACCAGTAATTATTAGCACATTCTGGTTGCATGTTTGATTTATTTCAGATTGCAGGAACTGATAAAAGTTTTCCCTATCTTCATTTGTGGCCTTAGGGTGGGTGTGTAAATTTGAATAATAGTTATATTAACTGGCCTTCCTTACAGGTGTGTGGATATTATTCTACCACTGATAGCATTGTACTTTAGAACAGATCTTCAGATGTCTTTTTTGATGATGAATGCAACCCCATTTCTCTTTTGTCATTCCCCATTCATAGGGTTTTTGATGGCTGTTTCAGGAGTGGGCTGTCAGGTCTAACTCCCTAGTCTGTCTTAGTCTGGACGCTCAGGTGAAACTTGTCCACCACGTGTGACCCTACTGGTATCATTAATATTAGTAGCATAGCTTTCACCATCATAGCAACACACAAGCCCCCACTATTGGGAAACTGACAGATATGTTGGGGGCTTGGCAAATTGTTGCTGTTGTTACCTGCCACTGAGTCGTGTCCAACTCATAGCGACCCTCATAGGGTTTTCAATGGTTGATTGTTTTGGGATTGCCTTGGGAGTGGGTTGCCACTTCCTTCTCCCATTTTTGTGGTGCTGGAATTCGAACCCTGACCTCAGAGACTATAGAGTGGTGTTCTACCAGCTGAGCTAAATCCCAGCCCATCTTGGTACATTGTTGTTGTTGTTGTTAGGTGCCACATAGTAAATACTAAAAACCCATATTTTGCAGACAGGCATGAAGAAGTACTGTATCTTGTCTAAGGGACACATAAAGTGAAAGGAAGAGGATTTTTCCACCCAGGTCTGAAAATTCCCAGGCCTCTGCCCTATTCTTTAAAAACAACAAAAAATTGCTGCCTGTATAGCACCGGAGAGGCGGCTGGCTAATTCCCTCAGTGGTTGAACTGAAGCCCAAAGTCTTCTCTTTTGATTTTGTCCTATGGAGCATTCCCAGTTCCTACCAACGCCTGGCCCTCAAGCAGCTCAAAGAAGTCCTTGCCGATTGAAGGATCACCTTTCAAAGCCCGGGTTGCTAAGTAGCTTCCAGAACTCCATCGACCACACAGCAACGCAAGTCTCCTGCAACTTGGCAGGGGCTATGGAGGTCCGGTTGGGGCAATCGGCCTATTCTTCCCTTCCCCAAACAAGTTACAGAGGGCCACTGGCCTCCAAACCACAAAGACTTCAAGGGCCCCACACCTGCCCCAGCCGGACTCTGCGACCCACCCCACCGGCCTCCTCCGAGGTCCTGCACAGCGCTCGTGTCTGCCGCAAGGCTCAGTGCGCAGGTCGGCGCGCACAGGGCCCCAGGGCGAACTACACCTCCCACAATCCCCACCGTCCGAACCACCTCCCCTTGGGGAGGGCATGAGGGCGGAGCTGGGCGCCTTTGGGCAGGTTGGCGCCTCCCAAGATGTCCTGCTGGTGTCCTCTCGGGTAAAGATCTGTAAGGAAGATTATCGTTTTTCGTGGTAGGACCGGCCCTCTGTCGCAGTCAAGTATGATTCTACCCGCGGTGACCCACAGGGGCCCCTCAGTGTAGGGCGGCAGGTGGTCTAGGCCCGCGGAGAACCAGGCTGCGGCTGCGGGAGACGCTAGGGTAGAAGGGGTGACCCGCGCACGCATGCGCATAAGCAAGGCATGGGGCAGTAGCAGCTGTGCCCCTGGACCCGGTCTGTGAAGGTAAGGGGCGAGGCTGGGAGTGTGTGGGGTGGGGACTGACACTCTCTTGTAACCGCCCCCGTAGACCTACCCACCTCATTCCCAGCCAACTCTAAGATCCAGTGACCCCTGTTGTTCATCAGGGGCTCCCCAGAGCTTTGCTTTAGGGTTTACACATAAACTCTCTTTCAATTAAGCCCCTTCTAGTATTTCATTGCTATTGTCAGTACACAATGTACGATGTACAATGCCTTTCTCCTCTACGCAGGGAACATTTGGGGAGGGCTCTTTCACCTTTTATCTGGGTTTCCCGACATCTAGCCAACAGCTTCCTCCTAATGAGCTATGGAGTTTAAAGTTCTTTAGACACTGGATTCTGTTCAATCTAGTATCACACTACTGTTCTCTGTTTCATGTGCAGTAAAACTTAAAACTCCTTGAAACCATGAAGACCGTGTTACCGTAAAAAGTCGTGCTGATGAAATTTATTACCTGCAGAAGATATAATTAGGCAAACGTCCCTATTGTGCCCCGACCCTAAGCGTTTTGCTTATACCTTATTATATGACTTGATTAAGTTTGTCTGTTTTCTCATAAAATGAGAAGATTGGCGTAGATGATCTTTAAGAACTTTATAGCTCCAAAGTTGTGTGATTAATGAGTAGAATACAGATTATGTCACAATATGTTACTGCTAAATACCATCAGCTTCCATTTCTCAGCTAACATCAATAATACACAGTTATAAGAATTTTGGCAGCAACATTAGAAAGAGCTGTCCCTTACTGTCCCTGTAACTTCCTACCCTTCTGCTTTATTATTGAAAATAAATTAACTGATAATGCAACATCGTTCAACTTGTATTTGTTGTCTTTTTATAGATCATTGTTAGGAAGAACTCTGGCTACAATAATGAACACAATGTGCGTGGTAATGGCTCGGGTCTTAAGATCTCATCTGATAAATGCTTCACTGATTCCTAATCAGGTGAAAATGCTTCCATATCTTGGTGACACTAGAAATAGAATGATATCAACACATAAATCTAAAAAGAAAATCAGTGAATATTATAGGCTGCTGAATCTAAAAGAAGGATGCTCCGCAGATGATGTCAGGCAATCTTTTCATCAGCTTGCCAAGCAATACCATCCAGACAGCGGCTCCAGTAATGCTGATTCTGCAACATTTATAAGGATTGAAGAGGCTTACAGGATTGTGCTTTCCCACGTGATAGAACAAACAAACGCCAGACACAACAAAGCAGACGACACAGAAGAAGAAGACAAGTTCAAATATAACACACCCCAACATCGCCATTATTTAAGTTTTGAAGGTATTGGTTTTGGGACGCCAAGTCAGCGAGAAAAGCAATATAGGCAATTTAGGGCAGACCGGGCAACGGAGCAAGTGATGGAATATCGAAAGCAGAAGCTACACAGCCAGCATTTTGCTGATAGCGTAACTGTTAAAGATGTAAGACAGAGCAAAGAACAAAAGATAACTCAAGCCATAGAGCGTTTAGTAGAGGACCTCATTCAGGAATCGATGGCAAAAGGAGACTTTGACAATCTCAGCGGGAAAGGAAAACCTCTAAAAAAGTTTTCTGGCTGTTCATATATTGATCCCATGACTCACAACCTGAACAGAATATTGATAGATAACGGATACCAACCAGAGTGGATCCTAATGCAAAAGGAAATAAAGGATACTATTGAGCAACTCAGAGAGGCAATTTTAGCGTCTAGGAAGAAACTTGGGAATCCAATGACCCCAATGGAACAGAAACAGTGGAACCAGGTTTGTGAGCAGTTTCAAAAAAACATCAGAAAACTAAACAAGCGGATTAATGATTTTAATTTAATCGTTCCCCTCCTGAGCAGGCAAAAAGTTCATTTTGACGCACAGAAGGAAATTATCAGGGTCCAGAAAATGTATGAGACCTTTATCAAAACAAAAGATGATGTCACAGATAAAATCCCAAATAATATTAGTCATGGAGAAGAAGAAGAGAAAGCACCTGGAGTCAAGACAGGTTTTTTAAACTGGATGCATCTGTGGAAACTTATTAAAATATGATCATTTTTGTTCACTCTCACAGTGCTGCCCCAATTCATTTTTAGTTGCAGAGACATTAAACATAAAGCCTAAAATTTATTGCTGCTTCTTCTTAGGTGCTGCTAAGTTGGGTCCAATTCATAACGATTCTTATAGGGTTTTCAATGGCTGATGGTTTTGGGATTGCTTTGGGAGTGGACTACCATGTCTTCCTGTTTTTGCAGTTCTGGGGAACCCGGGTCCTCAGAGAATGTGGAGCAGCACTCTACCAACTGAGCTAAACCTCATCTCCCAAATTTATTGCTGTACCACTAGCATTTGTGAATTGTGTGCCTTTGTTATTTTCACAAAATCAATCACACCCCTGGTGATGGATGAGAAAACTATAAGAAACTCACTTAGAAATTTTCCGTCAGCTTTGCTGTAAGGATATAGCAAGAAAGGAAGGGAATTTCTAAAAGAAACAATCCATTTCAGAGTTTAAATGTCAGTCTTCAGGTGAAATCATCTAGAACTGAGACTCAGACTCAGGAATCATTCAGAGTATTTCTGGAGCCTTAGTGCAGTTTTAAACTCAGTAACTTAAAAACAGTTACAATTTGCCATTTCCAAACACAGGCATTTAAACAACAGCAAAACCTAAACATATTATTAAAACACAAAACTGAAGAAATATAATGAAATTTAACTAAATCTCCAAATGCTCTATGTTCTTTGCAAGTTTCCTGCATTTATATTCCTGAGCTGCTTAAAGCTCAGAACTGTTCTAAGACATTTCGAACACTTACTATATAGGGGAGTTGTTAAGATCAGGAAATTGCCTGATAGAGTTGTTGTTAGGTGCTGTTGAGTCATGTCCGACTCATAGTGACCCTCATAGGGTTTTCAATGGCTAATTGTTTTGGGATTGCCTTGGGAGTGGGTTGCCATATCCTTCTCCCATTTTTGTAGTGCTGGGAATCGAACCTGGGACATCAGAGACTGCAGAGCAGCACTCTACCAATTGAGCTAAATCCTAGCCCCTAACAGAGTACTACGCCTTAATTAAAGCTTCTCTGTGGGTACTGATTCAAGAAAACATCAAATATCTTGATTGTACTTTTTCCTCTTAATATTCATGATCTATTGGCTACAGAAATTAATCAGGCAAGCTAGTTGATTTAGAAACTCTAGAACTAGACTCCAGTATCTACTTTTAAAGAGTTTTAATATACTTTTCTGATTTTTCAGAGGTGTAAAAACATTAGGCTCAGTGCAAATTTAACGTTTCACATTAGCTGCTGCTTTGATCACAGGCTGAAATGCTAGGTTTCCATGAATTTACCTTAAACTTCCCTCTTTTAAGTCAGTGGGCTGGGATTTAGCTCGGTAGAGCACTGCTCTGCAGTCTCTGAGGTCCCGAGTTCGATTTCCAGCACTGCAAAATGGAAGAAGGACGTGGCAACCCACTCCCAAGGCAATCCCGAAACAGTCAGCCATTGAAAACCCTTTGAGGGTCGTTATGAGTCGGACTCGACTCACTCAGGCTCACTCAACGGCACCTAACTAACAACAACAATCTTTTAAGTCAGACTCTCCAGAGGCTTTTCAGCAATGTCAAGATCTCAGCTTACTGTGTTAGGGACTCAGTTTGCTGTCTTCTTCTTGTTAGGTCCCTTGAAGTGGGGTCCAACTCATAGCAACCCTATAGACAACAGAATGAAGCACTACCTGACGCTGCCATGCCAGGCACTGTGTCAGTGGTTCTCTGCTATTCATAGGGTTTTCAATGGTTGATTGTTTCAGTATTGTTTTTGGGAGTGGGCTGCCAGGTACTTCCCTCATTTTATGTGGTGCTGGGGATTGAACACAGGACCCCAGAGAGTGCACAGCAGCACTGTACCAACTGAATTAAACCCCCGCCTGTTTCCTGTCTTCTTCTTGTTGTTGTTAGGTGCTGTTAAGTCGTGTCTGACTCCTAGCGACCCTCATAGAGTTTTTGATGGCTGTTTGTTTCCGGAGTGGGCTGCCATGTCCTTCTCCCACTTTTGAGATGCTGGGGATTGAACCCAGAGCTTCAGAGACTGCAGAGTGGCACTGTATCAACTGAGCTAAACCCCAGCCCATTAGAAACTCTTTGATAGTCAAAGACAAGATTTCTGAATTTTGTGCATTTGCATCTTTGGCAAATGACAAGAGATTGAAGTTCATGCAATTATTATGTTCTGTCCACTTGCAGAAAATCTTACATTTTTAGGTTTGGATAATTGCTTTTGCCAGTGCATTGGGCACCCAGAAGGAAAGGGAAGGGTGAAAAGGAGCCTGTTTGTTTTCAGAGTTCTGTAGTGTAGATGTGATTCAGAAGCATGGTACCTAACACTGATTTTGGAGAAACAAGTTATTTTGTGAATGTGTCAAAGTTAAAAAACCAAATAAACCTACATCTTCCGAAGGAAATTTGGAGACTTTCTGCTTAGGCATTCATTGGCAGACTATGTGATTTTTTTATTGAATGAATTATCATTTGGCTTCTACCATTGATATATTGCTGTAAATAAAATAAAATGTATCACGGTAAATAAAATTGTGAGCAGTATGAAATATAGCCTTACAATAAGAGCTATAGAGTAGTTCTAAACCATTTTAGAAACATGTGGTTCTGTAAATCTTAAAAATGGGAATGACATCTAAGAGGTCTAATTGCACTGCAGCCAATATATATGGATGGCCATTTTCAATACTGGACAATGGGAAGGTAAGGTTACCAGAAAACTTGAATAGACTCTTCAGTTTTAGCACAGTGCACTTTGTGTTTATAAATGTCTGTGTTAATAAAGTTACTTTAATGATTATTCAACAGTCTATTGTTGTATAAACAACTAACATTAATGACTATATTTTTGGCTGACCACCTAAATAGTTTTAAAAAATCTTTATAAGTAGTGATAGGAAAGCTAACAGTAACATAGACTTTTCATGTTAAAAAGACAAGTTCTTTTGTGTAAAAACAGACTCGTTTATTATCCAAATTTCGGGCCAGAGAAAAGGAGTTGAGCCAGTTCGTTAAGAGTTTGTAGAACTGGAATTTGACACTTACTTTGTGTGTGTTTATGTGTATTGGGGGAGTTGAGCCCAGGGCCTCACACAGGCTTTGCAAGTTCTCTACCACTCAGCTGCACTCACAGCCCCATTTTTTTATTTTTCATTTTGAGGCACTGTCTCGCTAAGTTACGCAGGCTGCCTCTCTCCTCAAACTTGCAATCCTCCTGCCTCCGCCTCCCAAGTCGCCAGGAAAACAGGGGTGTACCACCATGCCTGGCTCGGACACATCTCTTATGATGCAACATTGACCTTTTTCTGCTTCACCTTTTTTTAAAAAAAAAAAAACACCTCAGCTTTTGGTTTATTAATCATTTATTGAGGTTTCTGAGCTCATGAGCAGGCACATAGCCAACTCTGCCTGGTTCTCAGCCTCCTTTCTCTTTACCTCATTCTTCAAACGCTAAGCCCAGGACTGGCCCAAAGACCTGAGGTTAGAGTCTCAAATCACTGTGGCTTCTGCTTCTCAGCTGTGCCATTGTTTTTTGCCATTGTTCTACATGCCTGTGTCTCATCCTTAGTAGTTTTGCTAGTACCGCAGGACTAGAACAAATCCCTTGAGAGAACAGTTGCTGCACGATTCATTTTCTTCATCATTGTGCTCCCACGAGGTTCTTAGGGCAGCCCTGCAGGCATGGAGTCCTCTTAACCTTGCTTCTGTGCCTGGACCTATTACTTCTTGATGTACTTCCTTGCTACCAACTCCTCGCTGGGCCTCAGCCACCTTTTGGGACATTCTGATACCCCCCATGGATGACTCATGCTAATTTGCCTATTCCTGGAAGTATTGTCTTTCTCTTTTGACAATATTTCATTAGTTCAACATACATTTATTGTTCTTGTTGTTAAGTGCCGTCGAATTGGTATCTCAAACCACTTTATGTTCAACAAGGGAAATGTTATTGTCAGTGCTTCTCTGCTATTCATAGGGTTTTCAATGGCTGATTGGTTTTTGGGTGTTGGCTGCCAGGTCCTTTTCTCAAGCCTGTAGCACCTGGTATTCCCAGGTGGTCTCCCATCCAAGTACTAACCAGCCCTGTCTCTGCTTAGCTTCCGAGATCTGATGGGATCAGACACCACAGTGGTACAGCTGCAGGCTTTAATATACATTTATTGAGGTCATAAAAGGGAATCCACCATTCCAGTCTGAATTCTCAGAAATCTATAATTGAGGGGAGCAGATGGATCCCTTTGCCTCAGATGTCCTCAGATAGTGACTTTGCTTGGTATTACCACTGCCACCACCACCCTGACTCCAGGCAGGGGATGCTGGGACCCCTCTACATGACTGACCTAAGGGAAGACTACCAATGTCATAATTTCCCTTGCTTGGCTAAGACAAGGTTGGTGGTGGTGGTGATACTGTTGAGTGATGTCTGATTCATAGCGACCTTCATAGGGTTTTCCATGGCTGATTGTTTCAGGATTGCTTCAGGAGTGGATTGCCACCTTCTTCTCCCATTTTTGTGGTGCTGGGGATCCAACCCAGGGCCTCAGAGACCAAAGAGTGGCCCTCTACCAAATCAGCTAAACCGCAGCCCTGAGACCAGGCAGGAGCCTCCAATCTACTTTGCTCAAGTGGGGGATGACATAAGTGGGGGAGGAGACTGTCCCGAGGATGGGACAGCCACCCCCAGCCTTCCTCCAGTTTGCCTTCAAGTACAGTCCCCAGCCTGCTGTGGAAAGGCAAAGCTCACTGCCCTCTTGCCGCAGAGGAGAGCCTTCAAGGGCACTGACTATGCTTCCACTCCCCCAAATCTAGGCCCCAGACAGTAGGGCCTAGGGACACAGGGATTTTCTCTCCTGGTGAGACCAACTTCAAAGGTCTGACTTCCTGTGGGAGGACCTACATCTTCCCCAGATGCTACTGTCTCCTAACGCCCTTAAGAGAAGAGACATACCCTTCTAGAAGGTCTTAACAGGACAGATACATCCAAATGCACCCCTAGGAAGCTTAACATTGTTCTGAGACAGACATATTCATGGTTGTGAGGAGGGGTCCTACCTGGTGTACAAAGGTAAACAGGACATTTGTGCCCTTGAAGACCTTCTAGCAAGGAGTGTTTGGTCAGGTGGTGAGGCTACTCTGGAGTTTATATATAGCTGAATCTGTGTCCTCTGTGGGTGAGCCTGGTTCCATGGCCGTACCCTCTTAACTCTTCTTGGCATTACTATAACTAAATACCCGAGGAAGGCTAACTTAATAAATAAAAAAGGTTTACTTAGCTACAGCTTTGGAGGTTCAAGGGCACAGCACTGGCATTGGCTCAGCTCTGGTGTGAGGGCCCTCTTAGTAGGATCACATCATGGCAGGAGCCAGTGCGTGAGGGAGTGATTATATCCAGAAACAGAAATCCAGACAGAGACTGGGTGAGCCAGGCTCAGGCTTTTATAACAGCCCTATTGGGAGAACTAACCAAGGTCACGTGAGAAACACCCTAATCCCTTCCTGGAGCACACCTCCAGTTAACCTAAGGAACTGACACAAGGCCCCACTTCTTAATGGTTCCATATGCCCTCCTAGTAGTGCCACCCTGGGGCCCAAAATTCCAACACATAAGTCTTTGTGGAGCATGCTAAAGCCACATCCAAACCATAGCACACACTTTGCACCATGATTTGCCCAGCTGAGCCCTAAAATTCTCAGTGAGCTTTGCATAAATGAGAGTGCACAATGTTTTTGGTTAAGGGTCATCTATCTTTTCTTTCTCTGTGCTTTTCTTTTTTCACTTCTTTTCTTTTTTCTTTCTCTTTCTTTCTTTCTTTCTTTCTTTCTTTCTTTCTTTCTTTCTTTTTTTTTTTTTTTTTTTTTTTTTTTTTTTTTAAGACAGGGTCTTCCTATGTAGCCCAGGCTGGCCTGGAACTCCAGATCCTCCTGTCTCAGCCTCCGTAGTGCTGGGATTACGGGTGTGCACCACCACGGCCAGCCCCTGTCTTCTTTCAAATGCCCCTATTGGTGTTCGCATACGTCACTCATCTGGGGAAGATGGAGTTCCTCCAACAGGAAGCCAGGCCTTTGAAATGGGTCTTGGCCGGAGAGAAAACTCCCTCATTTTCTTAAATGTGCTCAGAAATGGGTATATGACCTAAGGTCTGCCACCAGGCGTAGTCTTTGAGAGTCATGAGTTCAGAATGAGATGTGGTAGGGAATGTGTTGGCTCTTCGTGGTTCCACTTTGCTGGTGCAGGAAGGTGGTGACTCACAGGTTAGAGTTCCTGGCACTGAAGAGGCATCTGTGCAGGTGGCAATGACTGTCAAGTTCATGGCTTCAGGGGAGGTGGCTCTTTCACCAGGTCAGTTATCAGTGTGGCTAAAAGCATTGCCCCTGGAACAATGGGGATTGCCTTTGCAGCCAAGAACTGTGACCAATAGAGAGGAGATCACTGGGAATCTCGTGGTGTTGGGATAAATGTTGTTGTTGTTAGGTGCCGTCTAGTCGTGTCTGACTCATAGTCATTGAAAACCCTTACAGGGTTTTCAATGGCTGGTTGTTTCAGGATTGCCTTAGGAGTGGATTGCCATGTCCTTCTCCCATTTTTGCAGTGCTGGGAATCAAACTTGGGACCTCAGAGACTGAAGAGCAGCACTCTACCAACTGAGCTAAATCCCAGTCCATGTTAGTATAAATAGAAGTGAGAAATTGCTCTGTAGCCCATGAAACACATGAGCTCTGGCTAGAATCTTAGCTCTGCCATTGCTATGCTTATACTTTGGGGGAAATTACTGGACTTGCTTTCAAAGGTGATCTTGCCAGGTGTTTTTTTTTTTTTTTTTTTTTTGGTGTGTGTGTGTGTGGTACTGAGGGTTGAACCCAGGGCCTCGCACTTGCATGCTCTGCAAGTGCTGGACCACTGAGCTGCACCCTCAGCCCATTTTTTTTACTTTTTGAGACAAGGTCTCCCTAAATTACGCAGACTGCCTCTGGTCTCGAACTTGTGATCCTCCTGCCTCTGCCTCCCGAGCAGCTGGGATTGCAGGCGTGCATCACTGCTCCCGGCATGATCTTGCCAGTTTTGATGGAACTTCTGAATTTACTGAAATTGCTCGGTCATGCCTTCAACTACCAGCAGGCTTTAAAAGAAAATGTAGGATGATTCCATTTATCTGATAAGTCCAGAATAGGCAATCTATAGACCTAGAAAGTAGATCAATGGTTGCTTAGGACCGAAGGGTTTGGGAAGAAATGGAGAGTGACTGCTAATGGGTTTGAAGCATTTTGGGGAGGGGATGATAAAAATGTTCTAAAATTGATTATGGTAATGTACAACTCTGGGAACATACTAAAAGCTAAAGAATGGTGCATTTTAAATGAGTGAATTTTAAGGCATGTAGAAAATTGTTTTAAAAAAAAGAAAAATAAATGCCCTCAAATTTGGCAGATCGATCACTACTTCTCTATAGGCGAAAATGTCTTTGGAAGCATAAAAAAATCAGACAGCTATTTTAGGTCATATTAAGCATAAAAATGATATAAAATGTTTTAATGATTTAAGTTCTTTTAGATCTATAGCGAAAGTTGATTATTATGTATAAATTTCTGGAAAAATTAAACCTTAGTATTCCTGGGCATCTGGCTACTGAGTCATTTCTATAACAGGCAGTTACTCCTAAGAAACTGAGCAGTGGCCTTACATAAACAAGGATTTGCAAAGCGGAGAAAAGGTACAGAAAAGCAGAGGTTGGGAGTGTGAGTGAGTGGCAGTAAGTGGTAGAGCCAGTGCCTCCCTAGCCATGTGTGAGGCCCTGGGTTCAATCCTGGGGTAACCAGAGTTTCCTGGGATGGGGTTCTTGATCTCGGGAATTTGAAGAACAGTCACAGATCACGCAAAGCAAGTGAAGTGAAAGAGGTTTATTTAAAGGGTTAGAGAAGAGAAGCCTCCATAGCATGGAGGGGGTCCCAAAAATGGGTTGCCAAAGTGGGGCTGTTGTCTAGGGGTTTATAGCCTTTTTCTTGGGCTGTGTTATCTGGGCTGGTGTTAGTAGGTTGGCCCTCACTTAGGGGGTACCTGTATGCTGGCTCGCTGGCTGGGATTTAGCTCAGTTGGTAGAGCGCTGCGCTGCAGTCTCTGAGGTCCCGAGTTCAATTCCCAGCACCGCAAAAATGGGAGAAGAGCCTGATAATCCACTCCCAAGGTAATCCCGAAACTGTCTGCCATTGAAAACCCTATGAGGGTCGCTATGAGTTGGATACCAACTCGATGGCACCTAACAACAACAAGAAAGTATGCTGGCTCAACAGGGTTAGAGGGGCATTTATTGTTTTGTTTCCACCTAAAGATTAATCGATCTGGTAGCTTGCTGGCTACATCATCATCTATTCATCTATTCTTCTGTGTGAAAAATGGAATTTAAGGAAATGAAACTTTAGTTAAAACTCATGTGTTGTAACTCTTTCCTATGGAACTGTCTTGCCTCAGTGACTTTCTGTTCCCAGACACGTTCTCTGCTCCTACCTAGAACTTTAACTCATTTAACTCCTTATAATCCTGTTTTAGGGGGCAGGGATTTAGCTCAGTTGGTAGAGCACTGCTCTGCAGTCTCTGAGGTCCCGAGTTCGATTCCCAGCACCGCAAACATGGGAGGAGGATGTGGCAACCCACTCCCAAGGTATTCCCGAAAAAAATTCTGCCATTGAAAACCCTATGAGGGTCGCTATGAGTCGGAGATGACTCAATGGCACCTACCAACAACAACAACAATCCTGTTCTAAGGTTTTAACTTCTTTCATTGAAACTGCCTAAAAAGAAGAAAGAAAGATAGAAAGAGGAAGGAAGGAAAGGCCAATGCATATATTGTAGAAATGACTGAGAGAAAATGATATACCAGAGAAGGGTATCTGCCTATGTCTTCCGGTTCTGCTCTTAAAGATTTGAGTATTTTAAAGAGTGTGAGAAATGCCTGTTCTAATTTTGCCTGCCTACATGGCCCCACAGCAGCTAAACTGTTGGCCTAAGGGCAACAGATACATCGTATTACAAGGCACAAGATAAGCTGATAACTCAGATTTTTAATTTTATAAAAATTTATTATGAAAGTTTACATATAGAGTAAAAAATTAAATCTATGCAAAAAGATAGATGTGAACAAATGAGTTCTCTTTTCCCTCCAGACTCCCCTCATCAGATGTCCTGAGTCCACTGTCTAGATCTATTCACCGTCCACAATTTCCCACATATGTGTATTGGTTTTCTATTGCTGCAGCAACAAATGGCTACAAACCTAATGGCTTCTTGTTGTTGTTGTTAGGTGCCGTTGAGTCACTATCTGACTCATAGCGACCCTCATAGGGTTTTCAATGGCTGTTTCGGGATTGCCTTGGGAGTGGATTGCCATGCCCTTCTCCCATTTTTGGGGTGCTGAGAATTGAACTCAAGATCTCAGAGACTGCAGCGCAGCGCTCTACCAACTGAGCTAAATGCCAGTGCATATTTACTGCCTTAACAGTCTGGAGGCCAGAAGCCCTAAGTGGATCTCATTGGGCTAAAGTCAAGATGTTGGTGAGGCTGTGTTCCTTTTAGAGACTCCAAGGAGGAATCAGTTTCAGTTCCCTTGCCTTTTTAAGCTTGTGGAGGCCGCCTTTGTCCTTGATTTGTGGTCTCCTTCCTCCATCTCCAAAGTCAGCAATGGCAGGTGAGCTCCTTCCCCAGCCACATCATTCTGATTATCTTCTGCCTCCCTCTTCCTCCCTCCCCGCCTCCCTTATGTATATATATGTATGTATATGTATATGTGCATATATATGTATATGTATGTGTGTGTATGTATATGTATGTATGTATGTATGTGTGTGTATATATATATATATATATACATATATATATATATATATATATATATATATATATAATTTTTTTTTTTTAGTACTCGGAGTTGAACCCAGGGCCTCCTGCTGGCATGCTTTGCAGGTGCTGGACCACTGAGCTGCACCCTCAGCCTATTTTTTTTTTTTTTTTTACTTTTTTGAGACAGGGTTTCTGTACATTATACAGACTGCCTCTCATCTCAAACCTGCAGTCCTTCTGCCTCTGCCTCCCCAGTCACTGGGATTACAGGCATGTGCCACCGTGCCTGGCACCTCCTCTGCTTTAACAACCTTATGATTACATTGGGTCCACCCAGATAATCTAACATTATTTGCCTATGTTAAGGTCAGTTGATTAGGAACTTTATTTCACTTGAACACTTAATTACCTTTTGCCTTGTAACACATATATTTAGATTCCGGCAATTAGGACATGAACATATTTGGGGGGGGGGTGGATTAACCTGCTACCACAATATCCTTCCAAAGCTTTATAACTTATATATGAGGTATAATTAAAAAATATGGTGAATGTTTAAATTTAAAAATTTACTCCTCACAAAAGAAGACTTCCAGAACTGCTTCAGAAAGTGGCAAAAACTATGGGACATGTGTTTTCAAAGCCAGAGGGAGTATTTTAAAGGGGGCTAATGGTAGTGTGTCTTTTACTATAATACTTTTTAAAATTTTAAATATTCGCTGTATTTTTTGTTCACACCTCATACAATGTCCCTTTTTTACCTCTCAAACACAAGCACACACAAAAATGTTCACTGATTATAGACACCCTTTTATGCCCTTTCCTCATCTGTTTATTAACATATCTTCAAGATCTTTCCAGATCATCAACTTTCGTTCCATGCCACTATTTGTTAATCCTGCATTTGGTATTATTATATACTCTCATGGAAATTAGAACACACAAATACTGAGCAAATGATAGAAATAGCAGCGTTAAAAAGTGCTGCAAGATTACACAAAGACCACGAGAGCTGGGTTTTAGCTTGGTTGGTAGAGTGCTGCTCCACACTTTCTGAGGACCCAGGTTCGATCTCAGCTCAGCAAAAATGGGAGAAGGATGTAGCAGTCCACTCCCGAAACAATCCCCAAGAAGCATTGAAAACTCTATGAGGCTGCACCCCCAGACCCCACTTTTTTGAGGAAGCATAAATCTTGCTAAATTAAACAGGCTGCCCAGTAACTCTTGATCCTCCTGCCTCCCAAGTCGCTGGGATTTTGGTGGTGGTGGTTGTTTGTTTTCTCCAGCAGAATGAAAGCAGAAATGGCATATGCAACATTTGGGACAGATTGTTAAAGACAGGGGTTCTTCCCATTTATAATCTTTCTTCTGCTTGTTGTAATGCAGGACTAATGGCATATTTCAGAAGGAATTTATTCAACAAATATTTATTGAGCACCTAGATCCCAGCACATGGATAAGGTCTCTAGGAGTAACGTGACCCAGGATGGCCTTGTGATAATTACGTCACAAAAACCTTTTACTTCATTATATCTAGGTAAATGTGTTTCAGATTCCATTGTTAATACCCAGACTTCCATGTCATTTTTTCCCCAAACGATGAAATGGCATTTTATATTCGGTAGAAAATTTAGACAGGGCTTCCAAAAGCTCTTGAAGTTATACTGAAAATTCATTAGACAGTCGTAGACAGTAGAAAATAGAAACATTTGTCTCTATGCCGAAAACCTGGGCGGATGGGTGGAATAAGAATCATCAGGCTGGAATCAGAAGACTAGTTGTATTGTGCTGGTAACTTGTAACTAGTACTAGCTGAGTATACTTGGAGGAGTAATTTCATCTTTTAAGGGCTCCATTTCTGAGTATCTTGGAGCACGTGACCTACTCCGAGCAGTTCACTGATAACGCTCACTAGCCCATATGAAAGGCAGACTTTGTTCTGTAGGATTGGGTTCCTTCCCAAGTTATTTTTGGGATTGTTGTTGTTGTTAGATGCCGTCGAGTCGATATCCGATTCATAGCGGCCCTCACAGGGTTTCCAATGGCTGAGTGCTTCGGGATTGCCTTGGGAGTGGATTGCCAGGCCCTTCTCCCATTTTTGTGGTGCTGGGAATTGAACTCGGGGCCTCAGAGACTGCAGCGCAGCGCTCTACCCACTGAGCTAAATCCCAGCCCAGCATTTTCGGGATAGTGCACTTGAAGTCTGCGTGCAGAAACGCAGTGAAGTAGTGGGCGATTCCAGAAAGGCATTGGTGAGAGCACAATACCGCAAGCCGCCGGTCAGGAGGAGCCTGGACTACGCTACCTCAAACCAAAGGTGCTAAACCTGGACCACGCCTCTGCGCGACGCCCCACCCCCGCCCGTGAGTCCCGCCCCGCCCCTCAGTGCCTCATCCCTCCCCCGGCCGGCCACTGACTCTACGCCGATTGGTCGCTGCGGTGCGCACGACGCCGCGCCGCGCCTAGCCTGGTTCTCTTGCCCCGCCCCCTGGCATCCCGTCCCCTCTCTCAGCGTCATGCCCCGCCCACGGCAGGCCACTTGCTGTGCTCCTATTGGTTCCCCAGGTGCTCAGGGCGCTTCGCCCCGCCCCACCGGCTCCTAAGCCGCGCACCAGCCACCAGCTCCCGGCTCCGCGGCTGACGTGCAGCGGGAAAACGCCGGCGCGGCGGTGGCGCAGACTCTTCTGTTCCCTGCACTCGTGCTTGGGGTCGGCGTGGGTATCGGCGAGAGCCAGGTGAGGGCGGTTGGCAGGCGTCGGGCGTCGGCGAGGCTCGAAGGAGCCGGCGCCCCCCGGCGTCTCGGCGGAGCCGGGCCTGCGAGGTGTCGGGGCGCCACCTGGCCGGGGACGGGCGGAGCGCGCAGGCGACCCGCGGGGCTGGGACTCCGTCGCCCTTCGCGGCCCTGGCCTGCGTCCTCGCGGGCCGTGCATGGCCCTGATGCGGCCGCGACCCTCGTTCCGCCCGGGCAGGCCGCGCCGGCTTGCCGCAGGTCGCTTTCCTGAGGAGGTTGGAGAGCTGTCGTCGTCCACTGCCTTTCAGCTTCTCGGGGTGATGGCCGGGGGACGACTGTCTGTGGGGCCCCGCGGCAGCTGTGACTCACCGCCCCCGACTCCTCCAATGCCGGATCGGGGGTCCGGGGGCTGCCCCAGCCCTCCGCCCCTCGCGTGCGTTCCAAGCGGGGCTGGGCATGTTGACGTTTGTGGACTTTTCTGGCTCCATTCGAGCGAGAGTCAGGTGCAGACAGAGATGGGAAGGAGAAACGGGAGAGGACAGAAATCTCTCGGGAAATAATCCTAAGTGCCGAGTGTCCTTTCCCATAAGTGGCAGCAGAGTGTTGTCACTGCTCGTGGTAGTTGCAGTGGTAGCAGCAGTGGTTCTTAAGGGCAAGGCCATTTTGGTTGTTAACCAATAAGTTGGCTTCTGAGATAACCACTGGAGGGTACTTAAACCTGAAAGGTAAATAAACATATGACCTTTTAAAACCACAGCAGAGCGATGGGCTGCTCGCTTCTTCTGGCGGCTACTGCTGCCATGCAGGGAGGGGCGCGGGAATTCAAGCCTCCCACTGGGGTGGGCTGGGATTTAGCTCAGTAGGTAGAGCGCTGCTCTGCAGTCTCTGAGGTCCCGAGTTTGATTCCCAGCACCGCAAACATGGGAGAAGGACGTGGCAACCTACTCCCAATGCAATCCCGAAAACAATCTGCCATTGAAAACCCTATGAGGGTCACTATGAGTCGGACGCAACTCTACAGCACCTAACAACAATAACACTGGGGTGGATTTGTAATCAGCTTTACCTCTCCCGCGGATTTGACTCTCTTTTCCGACTGTCCCTCATCTCTCAAACTCTTCACCGCACTTGGACTGTGAATCACTTTTCTTGACCATTCCAGAGGCTTTTTTTCCTTCCCCCAGTGGGGAACCCAGGGCCAAGAGCTCTACCACGGATCTGCACTCCCAGCCCATTTTTCATTTTTTATTTTGAGAGAGGGTCTTGCCAAATTGTGCAGGCTGCCTTTGGCCTCGAACTGGTGAATCCTCCTGCCTTGCTTTTACTCCCAAGTTTGTCGTCCTTTTTCATCATTTTCCATCTCTTATTTATCTTTTCTCCTTTCCAGCCTAAGTTTCAGATGTGTAGAGCAAGCGGTAAACATTTTCACAAGTCATAGTGTTGCAGGACTCTTCCATTTTAAAATGGAAACCAAAAGTTATTTTGAATATTGATGCTGCAGGAAAAGTAGGCTTAATTAGAGCAGGGTGAAGATTTATTTTTCCTCCTTAGGAGACACACCCTTCCCACCAATCCATTCCTCCAACTATACCACCAGGATAACAGCAGCCTTAACTGGAGTGTCTTTTCTGAATTCACTTCTGGGTCTCTGAGGTAAAGAAATTATCTTGTTGTTGTTAGGTGCTGTCGAATTGGATCCAACTCATAGTGACTGTGTACAACAGATGAACTCACTACCTGACACTATGCCATGCTCCCCACTATTGTCATGCTTCTCTGCTATTCATAGAGTTTTCAAAGGCTGATCCGTTTTGGGGAGTGGGCTGCCAGGTCCTTCTCCCAAGCCTACAGCCCCTGGTATTCCCAGCAGGTCTCCCATCCAAGTATTAACCAGGACTGACCTTGCTTAGCTTCCAAGATCTGTAAGGATCAGATGCCAGGGTGGTACAGCTGCAGGTGGAAATTATCTTATTTATTTCTTATTTGTCTTTTTAAATGATAAAAGTAACATTGAGTTGTAAAACACTTTAAACATTACAGATGGATACTAAATAAAACATTGAAATAGCCCAGAAGTAAGTCACATAAAAGGTAAACTTCCTTGTTTCTTCACTCCCCTTTATACCTCCAGTTCTATCCTGCAGGAGATCATACCAGAAAATTGTTTGTCAACTGACATAAGGACACATTTCTGTAGTAGTACATTTGTTGTTAGCTGTCGTCGAGTTGGGTCCGATTCATAGTGACCCTATGTACAACAGAACAAAACACTGCCTGACACTGTGCCATACCTGGCCCTTCGTCAGTACTTCTCTGCTATTCATAGGGTTTTCAGTGGCTGATTGTTTTGGAAGTGGGCTCTTACGTCCTCCCTAGACTGCAGCACCTGGTATTCCCAGGCAGTCTCCCATCCAAGGACTAACCAGACTCCATCGTGCTTAGCTTCTGAGAAAAGACAGGAATCAGATGCCAGCGTGGTACGGCTGCAGAAGTATTAGTACATGTGGGCTTACTTTATTTTTTAAATGCTACATATTATTCCGTTGTTTGGATGTACTCTAATTTTTTTTGGTTCTTTATTCATGGACGTTTGGTGATTGCTGAGTTTTAGCCATTAAAAGCCTTCTTGTGTGAAAAACCTTTTGGCACAGTAGGGTAAGTTTCAAGGTGATAACACAAACAGATGATTGTACTTTAGTATGCTTTCGTTTGAGAAGGATCTTTTTATAATTTACATGGTTTTATAATTTAAAAGCAGTTACTAAATCTGTGTGAATTAAATGCATTTCTTAGACTTTGTGTGGGTCTTTTTCTATCTAGAGACTGCATCAGAAAAAATTTTGAGTACTGTATTGAGTAATGGCAAATTTATTAATCTTGTTACCATGGAGTGGTGTTGACCTTCAAAGGTTATAGTACCTCATTTGGTTTGGCAGGAAAAATAAAAAGGGACTTCAGGAAGAGAAAATGTGAACAGACACATTTTGTGTACGTACCATAATGTTGCAGTCTCCTTAAGTACCCAACAGTAACTGAAATGCTTGTTCTTTTTAAAATACTTTTATTGCAAAATATATTGCAAGTACCGGCAAGGTATATTAGAGATGTACATGTGTGTATAGGGCTGGGGTTTGGCTCAGTTGGTGGGGTGCTGCTCTGCACTGAGACCCCAGGTTTGATCCCCAGCATCACAAAAATGGGAGAAGGACCTGGCAACCTACTCCTGAAACAATCCCCAAACAATCAGCCATTGAAGACCCTATGAGTAGGAGAGGTGCACCAACATAGTGCTGGCCATGGCACAGTGTTCGGTTCTGTTGTACATATGGTTGCTTGAGTCAGACACGACTCTAGAGCACCTAACAAAAGTAGCATACGTGTGTGTGTATACACATATATGTGTGTATATCTAATTTAAAACACACTTTCGTGATGCACCCCTGTAATCCTAGGACTTCAGAGGCTGAGAGAGGGATCATGAGTTCAAGGCCAGCCTGGGCAACATAGTAAAACCCTATTTCAAAACAACAAATAGCCCAGCACAGTGGCTCATGGCTATAATCCCAGCAGATTCCAGGCCAGAGGTGGCCTGTGTAATTTAGCAAGATGCTGTCTTAAAATAAAAAAATTAAGCTGGTGCGGTAGCACACGCCTGTAGTCCCAGCAGCTTGGGAGGTGGAGGCAGGAGGATCGCAAGTTCGAGACCAGAGGTAGTCTGCCTAACCTAGCGAGACTCTGTATCAAAAAGTCAAAAAATGGGCTGAGGGTGCAGCTCAGTGGTCCAGCACTTGCAGAGCATGCAAGTGCAAGGCCCTGGGTGCAATTCCCAGTACCGAAAAAATTAAAAAATAAAAAAATTAAAAAATTAAAAATGGGCCGGGGGTGCAGCCCAGTAGTAGAGCATTTGCAAAGTATGTATATAGCCCTGGGTTCAATTCCCAAGTATTACAAAACAAACAAACAAAAAAATACCTTTACATTAATCATCATTGTTGTTGTTCATCTGGGATACAACAATAACAATAACAAAGTTAAAAGGCCTACCTGCAGTTATCAGGGTTGATCAAAACCGTACTGCTTTGACTGGGGTATGACTCAGTGGTAGAGTGCCTGCCTAGCATGCAGGCGGCCCTGGGTTAGCTTCTCCAGTACTACCAACACACACTCCCCACCATAACCTCTCAAGGCTCAGGGCTTGCAGCCTAGCAGGAACTACATCAGCATATGCTCCAGTGCAAGCCAGCTCCCCTAAGTACAGATAGGAATCTGGGCCCGGTTCCAGGGCATTCAGACCTCAGGTAAAAAGCTGCTGGAGCCGCTGGGATGCTGCACTGCTTGCGTTTGGCCTGATTAGCCTCCGCTTCTGGGGCGCAGCCGGATTCTCTTTAGCTCTTCCATGTTGGGTCTTTTCTATATCCTGTAGGCTTTTTTAGCGGCTTATTCTCTCTAATAGAGCTCAAACTCCAGTAGTGTTTTGACAAGAATAGTGGCGTTTTGGCAGCCCTTGTCTGAATATGGAGGCAGAGTAGAAAGAAAGGAATATTAAAGGGACATGGGAAGGGAAAGGAGCCCTCACTCTGGGATCTAGTTTAAGTCTTGGCAGCTACGGCTCAAAAATTTTGACACAACTAGCAAGAAAACTGCTGTAAAGAATATCTGCATGCAGGCATTATTTTTGAGAGGTATTTCAAGTGAAAATGTTAAAATAGCAATGAGCTAATGTCAAAATGTATATGACTTTCAAGTTTAACCCTGTTTTCTCCTCTGACATCCTGTGCTTCTCTGAGAATCTAACAAGATTATGGACCACGTTTGCTGTTAACATATACTTAAACAGCTTCTTGCCTGCAGCTAAGCAGGGTGGGGCCTGGTGAGTACTAAGAGGAGAGACTGCTGGGAACACCAGGTGCTGTAGGCTTGGAAAGGAGGACCTTGCAACCCACTCGCAAAAACCAATCAGCCATTGAATACCCAATGAATAACCAAAGCACTGACAAGAGTATTTGCCTGTTGTATGTAGGGTGCTGGGAGCTGGCTTGAAGGCACCTAACAACAGATTGGCTTCTTTGTGACTTAAGAATCCTTTGACCATTTTGACCTATTTGCATTTTAAAGGCCCTCCTTTCTTATCTGCAAACCTATACACGGTACATCGGTACATCAGTACATCGGTACATCGAATCCACCTTCTGATTTCACTTACAAAAGGAAAACTTTTAGGATAGAGTAGGTAAACCATTTGAGTGGGTATTTTTTTGTACCCAATACATTGCTTAAGTTTTAAACTGGGTTGTAAATTACATGCTTTGAGCAATGTAACTTCAACAGCCACAAAATCATACATACATAACTATTGTTAAAATACTCAGATGTGACTCCCTGGAGATGCCGTTCTATATGGACGGTTATTTTTTTTTATGTGTACTGTTATTCTTTTCCTAAGCATCTCTTTTTCTGTGAATACTCATGTTTAAACCTAAAGCATATTCTGTTTCTCTGTTGTTGTTGAGTGCCACTGAGACGGGTCTGACTCACAGTGACCTTGTATACAACTGAATGAAACACTCCCCCCACACTGTGTCATTACCCAGCACGATGTCAGTACTTCTCTGCTCTTCATAGGGTTTTCAATGGCTGAATGTTTTGGGATTGCTTCAGGAGTGGATCACTACATCCTTCTCCCATTTTTGCAGTTCTTGGGATCAACCCACGGCCTCAGGGAGTGTAGAGCAGCACCCTACCAACTGAGCTAAAGCCCAGCCCCAAGCACTGTCTCTTACCTCTACTTAATAAACTCACTAACTTCATTTGCTTTTCTTTGATGGAGCCAACGAGCCAAAGACCAGGCTTCACCTGAATGGAGGTCTCTAAGGGGGAACTCAGGTTACAGGTGACAGTACTGCGTCTTCCATTGCCACTGACAAATATGTTTTAATTCTGACCTCGTGTGTGATTGATATTTTGGCTGGTAACAGGTCTTAGTTGGAAGTAATTTTCCTTCAGAGTTTTCAAACCACTGCTCCATTGTTATCTGCTTCCAGTGTTAGTGTTCAGAATTCCAAGCCATTATGATTCCTTAATCCTTTGTTTGTGATCTGTTTTTCCTTCCTGTCTGGAAACTTATAGAACCTACACTTTGGTGTCAGTGTTTTAAAGTTTAACGTGATGTGTAGCTATATTTTCGTCCATTATGTTAAGTATTTAATGAGCCTTTTAAGTCTTAGAAATACAAGAACATCTCTTCTGGAGAAAGTTTATTGAAATATTTTGTTGCTCATTTTCTTCCGTGTATTTTCCTTGTTGTCTCTCTTCTGAAGCACTGTCATTTATATGTGAGTCAATCTGCCTTTCTTTTTCTTTTCTTCTACTTACTGCTATCTTTTCTTAACTCTTACTTTCCAACCCTTGTACTTGTACTTTTAAAAACATTTCCATTATCACCTTTTAAACTCCAAAGCCAATTTTTGGTTTTTCAGTATCTCATAGGATAGCGTTCTATTCTTGGTTTTCTGAGGTGATAGCGATTTTTGTTTTCTCTCCCTTCATGGTTTGTTTGTGCTAAGATTTTTTTTCTCTTCCCTATATATGTTTTGCATGTTAAAAGTTATGAATAAGAATCAGAACTAAGGTGGTATTTGACAGCCCTCAGGGTGTGCACTGGGCTTTTCAGCTGTGTGTTTTGCAGCACAGTGATTTGGTGGGGCTGTTGGGATAGGGCCTGCAGCGGTAGCCCTGCAGCATCCGATCCCATCAGATCTTGGAAGCTAAGCAGGGTCAGGCCTGGTTACTACCTGGATGGGAGACCACCTGGAAACGCCAGAAGTTGTAGGCTTGGGAGAAGGACCTGGCAACCCCCTCCCAAAAATCAACCTGCCATTGAAAACCCTATGAACAGCAGAGAAGCACTGACAATAGTGTTTCCCCTGTTGTACAGAGGGTCGCTATGAGTTGGATACCAACTCGACGGCACCTAACAACAACAACAACAAGTTGGGATAGGGGGCCCTGATGCCAGCATTTTTACACCTTTCCTGTTTAGCTCATCAGTTCTTCAGAGAAGAGTTTTCCTGCCTGGGAGGAAAAGGTCTGGCTGCCAGTTTCCTGAGCCAGAACCGAGGCTGAGATTGTGTCCATTCAGCATCTAGTCTCTGATGGTTAGTTTTCAGTAGGATACCCAAGGCTGTTTTCAGGTTACGGAAGAAGCAATTGCCAGCACCATCAGGACAGAAGGCATCGATTTGGCGATCCGTTTTCTGCTTCCCCCTGCTTTTCACTGGATCAGTCCTCAGCTTTCCCTGCTGCCAGCTTAGAATTTGCCTCTCGTGGGTCCGCCGAGTCAGTTATTGCCTGACAGCTTTCCAGTTTCAAACTTTTATTGCTCTTGTCTCCTCTTCTGTTCTTCCTGTTATTATGGAGTTGATAACTTTTTTTTTTTTTTTTCCTGCAGTACTAGGGGTTGAACCCAGGGTCCTGCACTTGCATGCTGTGCAAGTGCTGGACCATTGAGCTGCGCCCCCAGCCCTTTTCTTTTTTTTTACTTTTTGAGACAGGGTCTCGCTAAGTTACGCAGACTGCCTCTGGTCTTGAATTTGTGATCCTCCCGCCTCCGCCTCCTGAGCCACTGGGATTATAGGTGGAGTTGATAACTTTTTAAAAACTCCCTTTTGTAGTTTTCGTGGGGTTTGAGGAGGGAGCTAAAGGAGATGCTCGGGCCATCTTCCCCCAGAAACAGTGGTAGCTCTTCTCAGCCTGAGCACCTTGGTCGTGCTCTGAGGATGAGGCACCCTCTGCAGAGCAGTCATGTTTGTGAGCCACCTCTGTAGTTGATTGACAGGATTGTGCACTCTGTCCTCAGTAATCCTCAGACTTTCGGACAGATATGTTGCCACTACCCCAGTTTTCTTTTTTCTTTTTTTTTTTTTTTGTGGTACTGGTCACACCTGCATGCTTTGCAAGTGCTGGACCACTGAGCTGCACCCCCAGCCTTTTTATTTTTCTTGCTTACTTCCTGAGACAGGGTCTCACTAAGTTACATAGACTTCCTCTAGTCTCGAACTTGCAATCCTCCTGTCTCCGCCTCCCAAGCCGCTGGGATTACAGACGTGCGCCACCACGCCCAGCTGACTACCCCAGTTTTCATATCAGAACACCATAACCTGGGGAGGTTAAAAGCTTGACCAGAGCCTGGCGCGTGGGTGGTCCAGGAAGACTGGAGTGGATGAATGAACCTATCTAAAGTAGGCATAGTCGGGAAGAGGCTGAAAGGCTGAGTGTTGGAGTGCGCCCAGGGCAGTGCTAAATACCTCCATGCTCATGCTTTTAGCCACTTCTAGTAACTCATGAGCCTGCAGCGGTAGCCCTGTGGCGTCTGATCCCTTCAGATCTCAGAAGCTAAGCAGGGTTGGGCCTGGTTAGTATCTGGATGGGAGACCACCTGGGAACACCAGAAGCTGTAGGCTTGGGAGGAGGACCTGGCAACCCCCTCTCAAAAAAAATCAATCTGCTATTGAAAACCCTATGAACAGCAGAGAAGCACTGACAATAGTGTTTCCCCTGTTGTACAGAGGGTCGCTATGAGTCGGATACCGATTCGAGGGCACCTAACAACAACAACAACAACAACAACAACAAGTAACTCATGCTGGAAAATTTTCCTGGACATTCAAGATGTCCACTTCCTTTAAATCCTTTAGATATATCCTTCCATTGATCTTTTTGGGCTGGGATTTAGCTCAGTTGGTAGAGTGCTGCGCTGCAGTCTCCGAGGTCTTGAGTTCGATTCCCAGCACCGCAAAAATGGGAGAAGGGTCTGGCAATCCACTCCCAAGGCAATCCCGAAACAGTCAGCCGTTGAAAACCCTGTGAGGGTTGCTATGAGTCGGTTACCGACTCGATGGTACCTAACAACAATTTAGATCTTTTCTGAGCTCATTCTAATACCTTTGCTTCCCCGCCAGTGCTGGCCAGCAGGGTTCCCTTTTGCTGGTGTGGGTTGAAAGCTATGGCCCTGGAGCCTGGCTTTCTGAACTGGAGAGTAGCCATTGACTGAACAGCTCCCGAGGTCACTCCAGTGATTAAGTAGGGCTCTTGCTGGGGAGCGTAGGATAGGACAGGATGTCCTCGGTGAGTAGATTTCATTGTGGATTGGCTCTTGGATTGTGTGGCAGTCATCTGCATTAATGTGGCAATTCATGGCAGTAGGTCTTTCTGTCTGTGTGTTTTTTTTTATTAGGAAAAAAATTTAAACATACAGAAAAGTTGAAAGAACAGTAGATTTGACATTGTTAATCTTTTGCCACATTGGGTTTATATTATTATTATTAATTATTTTGTCTAACCAATATGCTGCTGATGTTGACACTTAACCTGTAAATGTATAAGCAGGCACGTCTTAGTCTTTGCTAGAGCTTTTGTACTTTGGGCCTGGGATGGGATGAAGTGGGGGTTGGATGGGGTGGCGATCCTCATGATTTATGAATTGTTGTTGTTTAGGTGCTGTGGAGTCGGGTCCAACTCATTGGTGTTATTCTTCTGTTGTCTTGATGACTAATTCCTGGCTCCCACTGAGTTGAGTGATCCATTCTAATCTCCTAATCAAAAAGGCAGTTGGCTACCCCCTTATTCTCTCCTGAACAGGCTTTCTAATTTTTTCCAATATGGATGGGCTGAACTTTTCTCTCTTCTTTTCTTTTCTCTTTTTTGTTTTCTTTTCTCTTCTCTTTTCTTTTTTCTTTTCCTTCCTTCCTTCCTTCCTTCCTTTCTTTTTTTCTTTCTTTTCCTTCCTTCCTTCCTTTTTTCCTCTTTCTTTCTTTCTCTTCCTTCCTTCTTTTCTTTTCTTTTCCCCCTCCCTCCCTTCTTTCCTTCCCTCCCTCCCTCCCTCCCTTCCTTCCTTCCTGGTTTAACCCAGGGCCTTATACATGCTTTGTAAGTGCTCTACCACTGAGCTGCATCCCTAACCCCCTGTTTGTATTTTGAGACAGGGTCTCACCAAGTTATACAGGCTGCCTTTGGCCTCAAACTCGCCATCCTCCTACCTTAGCCTCTAGAGTTTCTGAGATTACAGGTGTGTACCACCTCAGGGAATTTCCCAAATTTTTTAAGTTCTGCTTCTCTTTTGGTTAACAATTCCATGTTTAAGCCATCTGTCTGTCTTCTTCCATTTTAGTACGAGCACTCAAGAGAAGCCAAGTCGTACCTTCAACACTTTGCTTAGAAATGTCCTTAACCAGCCCATGTCTGTAGTCTCAGCTACTTAGAAGACTGAGACAGGAGGATTGCTTGAGCCCGGGAGCTTGAGGGCAGCCTGAACAACATAGCAAGACCTTGTTTCAAACAAAACAACAACAGTTACTTTAGCCAACTATGAATTTGTCGGCCCACAAGTTCTACTTTCCACTAAAGACTAAAACACAAACAATTCAACTAAGTTTTTTGCTACTTTATGACAAGGATTGCCCTTCCTCTAGTGTCCCATGACATGTTCTCCATCTCTGTCTGAGATGTCAACGAATGGCCGTTACTATCCATATTTCTCCCAACATTCTGTTTGCAACTGCCCAACTGCAGAAAATTGAGGTTCAGTCTACAATTCTCTTCCCTCAGCACTCTCACCAGAGTCACCTGTCATGCTCCATGGTAGCAGTGTAGCCTTTATCTAGCATGAACCTCTACACTTTCATCCTCTACCCATTACCCATGTCCAAAGCTGCTTCCATGCTTTTAGGTATTTTTTAGGTGCACCCCATTTAGGCCCCTGAGACACAATACCATAAGCCACGTAGCTAATAAGCAACAGAAATTTATATTTCATAGTTCTGGGGCTGCAAAGTCCAAGATCAAGGCGCTGGCAGATTCAGTGTCTGGTGATGTTCATGGAGTCCTAGGTTGGGGGCCTTGATCCTGGAGGTTCCGATGGACCAGGCACCACCAGTTGCCCTAGTCAAACAGAGGACAAGTGTGGGTGAACACGGGAAAGGAGTTTATTCTGAGTGTGGCTATATGGTGAAAGGCAGGAGTCAGGGGTGTCTGCATAGCTCATGGTCTTGGTCAGGTCGTAATCTGGTGGATCGTGGTCCTGGGACTGGTTGCAGAGTTTTACTGGGGACAAGGAGATTGCTGCTGTCATTGCAAGATGAGAGGGGTTTCCATTTTCTTTTCAAGATATTAAACTATCAGACCTGTGATCCTGGAATTGAAGATAAACTGAGAGAAACAATGATTCAGAAAAGACCAATCAAGCCAGGCATGGTGGTACATGTCCGTAGTCCTACCATTTAGGAGACTGAGGCAAGAGGATTCACAAGAGTTTGAGGTCAGCCTGGTCTACATAGTGAGTTCCAGGCCAGCTGGTCTTCACAAAAATAAATAAATAAATAAATAAATGATAAGAAAGGAAGGAAGGAAACAAGGAAGGAAGGAAGAAAAAGAAAAGAAAAGGTCAGAGAGAAAAAATAGAGTTAGTTAGGTCAAGATTGTGTCTTGCTTCTGTGAGGGCTGCTTGGCTGGCTCAAAGAGCCACCTACTCGAGTCCTCACATGGTAGAAGGGGTGAAGTGTCTCACTTGTATATAGTCATTAATCCCATTTATGAGGGCTCTACCCTCATAATCACTCCAAGATCCTTGTTTTCTGGTTCCATCACATTGGGTAGGGGTTATGATTTTGACATTTGAATTTTGGGGCTACACAAATATTCAGACCATAGCAATGAGTCTCCTAAAAATAAAGCCATTGTCGTTATAGAACCACAGTTCTACCCTTCTTACAAACATAAGGAAACAGTTCTGTAATATATGAAATATATTCATTGACCCCAAAGTAGCTTTAAAAAAATTATCTTAGCCGGGTGCGGTGGCGCACACCTGTAATCCCAGCAGCTTGGGAGGCGGAGGTGGGAGGATCGCAAGCTCGAGACCAGAGGCAGTCTGCGTAACTTAGTGAGACCCTGTCTCAAAAAGTAAAAAAAATGGGCTGGGGGTGCAGCTCAGTGGTCCAGCACTTGCACAGCATGCAAGCGTGAGGCCCTGGGATCAACCCTCAGTACCACACACACACACAAAATTATCTTGAGCCATGATCAGTAAAGGCTTACACATTTTTCATGGCTGGTTAATAGTGTATTTTTGCCATAGATGAAATTAATGGTGCCAGTCACAATGGCACAGGAGGCAGAAGCAGGAGGATTGCAAGTTCAAGGCCAGTTGCAACCTGTGTAACTTATTGAGACCTTCTCTCAAGATAAAAAATAAAAAAGGGGTTGGGGTGCAGCCCAGTGGTAGAGCACTTGCAAAGTATGCTCGAGGCCCTGGGTTCAGCTCCCAAATATCGAAAAAAAAAAAAAAAATTAATGGTGATATACTTGGAAATTTCCGCCTCATATTGTTCCTTTATTTTTATTTTTTATTTTTATTCTTTTTTTTGGTACTGGGGGTTAAACCCAGGGCCTCACGCTTGCATGCTGTGCAAGTGCTGGACCACTGAGCTGCACCTCCAGCCCATTTTTTTACTTTTTGAGACAGGGTCTCGCTAAGTTATGCAGACTGTCTCTGGTCTTGAACTTGTGATCCTCCTGCCTCCACCTCCTGAGCCGCTGGGATTAGGAGGCATGCGCCACTGCTTCCGGCTCTCATATTGTTCTTGAAGACTGCTTCATTACTGCAGAGTTTCTGATACTTAGTCTTAGCAATGGAAGGGACCTTTGAGATAATTTGGTGCAGTTATTACCAAACTTTGCTGATCACTGGTGAGTGGAATTGGGGGTTTTAAGAAATAGGTTCTAGCATTACTCCAGACTGTCTGATCTTTAAGAGTGGGTCCCAGTTACCCTTTCTCCCCCTCCTTTAAACTCCTCACATGAGAGCAAATTTAGCCCAGCACTGGTGTCTATTAGCTTTCCATTGCTGGAACACTGTACCTGAGAAAGGAGGAAAGGCTTATATTGACACCCAGTTTCAGATGTTTCCATCCTGACTGGCTGGCTCCATTGCTTTCAGGCCTGGGGCAAGGCAGAAACATGGTGGAGGAAAGCTGCTTACTCCTGGCAGCCAGGAAGCAGAAAGAGAGCAAAAAGGGGCCAGGGAGAAGATATACCCCTCCAGGGCCCGCCCTCTGTGATCCGTTTCCTCCAGCTACGCCCCACCTTCTAGTTTCTACCACTCTTTCAAAATGCTGTCAAATTATGAGGGTTGTAAGTGGGGGTGATTAGCAATTATGTGGCCCCAAAAGAGAAACCAGTGTGCCTAGAGGAATGAGACAGGAGGGAATTTGTTATGAGGAAGACTGGGTTCTGTAGAGTTTCATTTTTATTTTAAAATACATGAGGAGGCAAGTAAATATTTTAAGCAGGAGGAAGATACTAGATTTGTGTTATTTTATAAAATATCATTCCACCTCCAGTATAGGTACAGCCGTGGTGTGGCTTGGTCTGTTGGAAGGCTGTTCTGATGGGGTAAGTGAGAGAGAACAGCATTCAGGTTGTAGTGGTGAAGGAGATGGAGAGAAGTTAGGCTTGAGAGATTTAGGAGCCATAATCAGGTGATGGATTGGATGTGAGAGACAAGAGAAGTAGCAAGGATGACATCTGGGTTTCTGGCTTGTATAACTGGTTGTGTGGTGATCCATTCATTATAAAGAATCCTAGAACTCAGGAACAGGATCAGGTTCAGAAGAGATATTAACTCAGGTTCAGACCTTTTATTTTAAGGTGATTTTGAGACAGAGAGACTGTCAAGCAGATAGTTGGATGTATGCATCTGGGACCGATGGTTAGTGGAGACAAAGATCCACCAAATAATCTACATCTTAAATAAGAAGTTATTAACAAGGATATTGGCCTGCAGCGGTAGCCCTGTGGCATCCGGTCCCGTCAGATCTCGGAAGCTAAGCAGGGTCAGGCCTGGTTACCTGGATGGGAGACCGCCTGGGAACACCAGAAGCTGTAGGTTTGGGAGAAGGACCTGGCAACCCCCTCCCAAAAATCAATCTGCCATTGAAAACCCTATGCACAGCAGAGAAGCACTGACAATAGTGTTTCCCCTGTTGTACAGAGGGTCGCTATGAGTTGGATACCGACTCGACGGCACCTAACAACAACAACAACAAAACAAGGATATTACTGGGGAAGTTAAAAATTTATTAAATTAAGGTCTCTTTAAAAACCTGTGCTTCCTGTTTTTTATTTTGGTTTTAGATTTAAATCTTTTACCCAAACTGGAGGTGCTTACTAAGTTTTGTTCTTGTTTTATGTGATTTATAATTTAGAACACGAATAAGCATTCCTTGAGATTAAATATATAAAATATTTTTCCAAAAGTACTTAGATCTCTGAATAATTCATATTGTTGGATTTTAAGACCTATAAAACATTCACAGTGTGAGGCCTCGAAACAGGTTTATGGCTGATCCAAGAAGAAAATTGTGCTCTATAGATTTCTTTGGCAAGATTTGCCCTGCAGTTGTCTTCAAGGTCATTAGAATGCTTTCTTCTCTTTCCAGATGACTACAGTGTTTCTCTAAATTGGGGCTACTTCTCTTTTTCTTGTTCTTCTTGCTGTTTTCACCACAGGCAAGAGAATAACTTTTCCCACAAGAAATCCAAAATGAGAGAAAGGCTGCAAAACTATGAATCATGATGGGCAGTAATACAGTGTCATGATCATGAGCACAGATTTGGAATCAGATGTGAACTTCAGTGAAAAGCCTGCTTTTCCTCCTTGTTAGCAATGTGACCTTCGCAAGTAAACTTCTCTAAACCTTTTTAGTAACAGGAGGATAACAATAGTAACTGTCTTAAATGTGTTTGTGATGATTGAATGGAATAGTCCCTGTAAAGAATTTTTCTGAAAATTAAGTGTAGTGGTTGCACCCCTGTTATCCCTAGCACTTGGGAGGCTGAAGAAGGGGATCACAAATTTGAGGCCAGCCTGGACTATGTAGTGAGACCCTATCTCAAAAAGCACACACACATACATACATACCTGTTCTGAGAATTGAATGTAGTCTGTAAAGAGCCTAGCATCTATAAGCAATCTATAGCTATAGCTAGTACTGATGGTTAGTAGCAGCAACAATGGGGAAGATGTAGATTGTATTTTTATTTCCTCACCTGAGTCATTTTATTTTGCTCTGGTTGCATAGACCTAATATCTTGAATGATGTTTGTATTTTATTTTGTATTTTGTCTGGGGTTGAGCTCAGTTGGTAGAGTGCTGCTTGGTGATCTCTGAGACTCTGGGCTCATCTCCAGTATCACAGAAAGTGGGAGAAGGACCTGGCAGCCCACTCCCAAAACAACCAAAACAATCAGCCTTTGAAAACCCTATGAATACCAGAGAAGCACTGACAGAGTGCCCAGCATGGCACAGTCTGGGGAGTGTTTCATTCTCTTGTACATAGGGTTGCTATGAGTCAGGTGTGACTCAATGGAACGTAACAACAACAACAATGTACTGATTTCTTGGAACCTTTTTTTTTTTTTTTGGGCGATGTTTGGATAGAACCTAGGACCTTACATATGGTAGGCAGGTACTCTACCACTGAGCTACATCTATAGCTTTGTAATAGATTTTTTTAATGATATAAATTGTAATTTAATTTTAAAAAGTGCTTGGGTACCATGGCCCATGCCTGTGATCCCAGTTAAACTCGGGAGGCTGAGACAGGGGAAGCACGGGTTCAAAGCTAGAGCCAGCCTTTGCAATTTAGTGAGACTTTGCCTCAAAATAGAAAAGTTTAGAAAAAGGGGCTAAGGGTGCAGCTCAGTGGTGGAGCACTTGCTAGCATATGAGGCCCTGGGTTCAATTTCCTAGCATTGTAAAAAACAAACATTGCAAAAAAAAAAAAAAAAAAGGAAAAAAGGAAAAAAGGACAAAGAAAAACGTGTTAGCTGATTTATACACTAGCATGTAAATCCTCTGCTGATGAAGGCTAAATTTTATTACCTGTCCCCCAGTGCCTTACTTGTAAGAGACATTCTTTAAATATTCAGGGAAGTTTGTACTGGTTTAATGCTATTGTGTATGAAAGTCTGCTCTGATAGTGGGTACCCAAAATCCAAAGAAGTTAGGAACTGGTGAGATAAACATGCATGTGCTGTGAAGACTTCCACATTTTCTGCTTGAGATGCTTTGGGCTCATGACTTCAGGTAACACTTCGTTACTTAGAATCTGTAGTCCAGCTCTCTGGTTTAAACCACTCTTCCAGATTTCACCTCTCCTCTCTACATCTCTGCTGGGATTTAGCTCAGTTGGTAGAGCACTGCTCTGCAGTCTCTGAGGCCCTGGGTTCAATTCCCAGCACCGCAAAATGGGAGAAGGATGTGGCAACCGACTCCCAAGGCAATCCCGAAACAGTCAGCCATTGAAAACCCTGTGAGGGTCGCTAGCAGTCAACTCGACTTGACTGCACCTAACAACAACTCTACATCTCCACCTGCAGATCTTTCATTCATATTACATTACATTCAAACTAACTCTTCTCTTCCATTCTCCCTTTTAGCAGTCCCTGTTTTTTTTTTTTTTTTTTTTTGTGGTTCTGGGGGTTGATCCCCGGGCCTCACGCCTGCATGCTTTGCAAGTGGTGGACCACTGAGCTGCACCCCCAGCCCTTTTATTTTTTTTCCTTACTTCCTGAGACAGGGTCTCGCTAAGTTACATAGACTTCCTCTGGTCTTAAACTTGCAATCCTCCTGGCTCCGCCTCCCAAGCCTCTGGGATTACAGACGTGCGCCACCACGCCCAGTTTAGCAGTTCCTGTTTTGATGAATGGTTTCTCACCAGCCAGTGGACACCCAACCAAGAAGCCTGACGGTCATTCTTTTTTCCTTCCTGCCTATTGCTAACACCCTTTTAATATTTCTCAAATAAAAGCCGTTTCCTTAGCTTGTACAATTTGGCCTCAGTTTACACCCTTATTTTCTCCATGTCTAGAATGGTGGCATGTATCTCTTTTGTATTCTTCTTCAGTTTCTCCTCCACACTGCTGCCACCAGAATTATCTTCTAAATTACAGATCTGATGCTGTCACTTCCTTATTTACAACCCTTTGGTTGTTTCCTGTTGCTTAGAGCAAGGACCTGCAAACTATATCCTGTGGGCAACTCTGTCTGCCTGTTTTGTAAATACACATTTTTCCCCCCTAAAGTTGTGTGGTTTTGAGTTATAATTGTCTGTTCAATACAATTGCACATTTTTTTTCCCTAAGAACCATCTCATAATTTAAAGAATGACATGGCTGAGAGATACTTAGGATGACTTTCCTAGGCAGAACTGAATTTGTCATCCTGTAAATATTATATTCTGTCCCCTCCCTTTTATTGTAATTATTTCATCTGAAGGTACATAGAAGTTAACCAACTGCTTTTACTATTTGGCTATGAAATACCAACTCTACTGCTTCTAATAAAGAATCAATGATTGTTTTTATAGCATTAAGGTAATTAAAGTCTTTTGTAAAGATAGTAATAACTGAGACTTTTTTGTACTTATAACTAATCTATTACAAACAAAAGCCAGTCTTACCACAATTAGAAAAAGTGCAGTCATGCCAAGAACAGATAAGAAAGTACAAGGACCCCATGGGCTGTGTTATACCAAACAGATGAAAAGCAAAGTTGATTCTATACCGTACGCCTACACAAATAAATAAAATCCTATCCTTTTTTCCCGTGTGTATACTTAGAGTTCTTACACAATAACAAAATGCATTCAGTTCAATAGAATGAACTCTTTAGAAAAAGACTGAAATCAACTCCTAAATTTTATGCTGCTTTTCTACTTCTATCTATTTCCTGACAATTTGACCTAAGCAGGAACAGGTTTTTGTTTGTTTGTTTGTTGTTTTTTTTTTTTGGTAAATTGAGCATGAGAATCTACAAGTGTCTGGAAGAATTCTGCAAAGTTACCTATATCCACATTCCATGTTGCTTTTGGTTTCCCATCTCTTCTTTGCTTCAAACCCTTCTGCCAGTTTCCTCTCTTTTTTGAGCAGGCTGTGAATTTTCAGTCTTCTTTTTTGGCTTTTATAAACTTGTGGCAGGTAATTGTTTTGGCAGTTTTTACACCAAGCTGTTGAGTAGCTTTAGCTTTCTCAGCATCCCCCCCTTCCACAGTCTGGTTTATCCTTTTTTCAAGGCCTGACTTGTTAACTTTTTTCTTTTTAACAGGGGATTCAAATCTATCATTGGCTCCACAGAACTGAGTAAATTCCTTCTACTGGGTTTTATTTGAGAACTGTTCACCATGAGTCTTTTTCATTCATTCATTTATCTTTGCTGGAGCATGTTCTCATCTTCCCTCTGAATGTTGAGGTTGAGGCTTTCTGTTCAGAATGCTTTTTCTGCAGTTGTTGAAATTTGCTCTACGTATTTGAAGGACCTCTAGAAGGGTCCTCTTCCTTTGCTTTTGCCTTGGGCTCCGTTTCAGGTTTTGGCTCATCTGCTGGGAAATCTGAGATTCTTGGTTTCCTCCTGGCCCCATCCTCTTTATCTTCCTGTAAGTTAAGTTCTGAGTTCTCTAGAGAGGCTTCATCTTCAGAATTTGGCTTGACATCACTTGTATTTAGGCCAGAAGGCAGCAGCCTGTTCCCCATCTTTTCTTTGGTCAGAAAGCAGCCATCTGGCAGCCATTAACATCCATAAATACAAGTTTTACTGGAACACAGCCAGGCTCCTTTTTACCCACTTTGCATATGGTAGCTTTATGCCAGGATGGTGGAGCTGAATAGTTGTGACAGAGATTGTATGGCCCACGAGACCTAAAGTGTATTACTGTCTAGTTCTTTACAGAAAAAGTTTGTCAGTCCCTGGCTTGCAGGATAGTTTAGACATGAATAAGCTGAAAAATCCTTCATGACCCTGTCTGTCCCAAACAGGTTAATCACTATCACTTCCTAAACTACCTTAATCTCTTCCCTATATTCTTCTTGGCCTATAAATTTTGCATCTTTTCATTCTTTGTTATCTGACAAACTCCTATTCATGCTTCAAAATACAATTCATTTTGTTCTTCCTCTGTCAAACTTTCCTCAACTCTTCCTGGCAAATAGTGTCCTCTAACACTTTTTTCATATTACTCTTACAGTACCTTTTTTATTATAGCACATAGTGCATGTATATTCGACAACATATTATAATGTAGTTATTCTTCTGATAATGGCCCTGACTAGACTATTCTCTATATTCATTATCTGAATCATTTTTGTATACTCAGTGCCTATACTAGTAGCATTTAAGCATTAGTGAAGACAAAGATGAACAAACAGATGATATTATAGAAGTTTGATTAAATGATATCTGAATTAATGCATGGCACCAGTGTCAGCGAGTGTTTTGTTCTACTGTACATAGGGTTGCTGTAAGTGGGAGCTGACTCGATGGCACCTAACAACAGCAACTGAATTAGATATATTAAATGGGATTCCTTCATTTGAAGATTACTCAGATTGTATTTGTATGTTAAAATTCACAGTTACTTTCTCTTATTGCTTTTTGCAAGTATTTATTTTTCCTAAACTGAATTTTGTAAGAAGTGAAATTTTGACAGTTGAATCACTTAAAATACCCTATAAGGACTCATTTCTTTTTATAAAGAGCTGCTTCTCAGTAATAGTTGTTGTTGTTGTTAGGTGCCATTGAGTCGGAGTCTGACTCATAGTGACCCTATGTTCCACAGATGAAACATTCCTCTATACTGTGCCATGCCTGGCACTATGTCAGTGCTTCTGTGCTATTCATCAGGTTTTCAATGGCGGATTGTTTTTTGGGAGTAGGTTGCCAAGTCCTTCTCCCAAGCCTACAGCACCTGGTGTTCCCAAGTTATTCTCCCATTCAAGTACTAACCAGGCCCAACCCTCCTTAACTTCTGAGATCTGACAGGATTGCATGCAAGGGCGGTATGGCTGCAGGCACCCACATATATAACATTGTGAAAGTACTGGTATTTGTCCTTCCAGTGCTTATATGTATATGTGTGTTTTTATATGCTAATACTATTAACTCTTCTTCCTAAAAAGGAAATAATGTGATAGATACACCTTTATAACTTTATTTTTTCTACTCACTATCAGTCATTACCACTTGGGAGGCTGAAGCAGGAGGATTGCAAGTTTAAGGCTAGGCTGAGCTACACAGTGTGACACTATCTCAAACAGATAGACAAATAAACAACAGTAGCAAATGTAGTTTCTTAAGTCTGCATGAACTATTTTACATAAATGCTTATGTTATTATTGGATATTTGGATTTTATCTAGGTACTCTTTGCTTTCATTAAGTCTCCAAAAACCTGTTATATTAAGTATTGTGTATGTTTTTCCATTTTAGGGCAGGGAGCCAGGGTTTCCATTAAATCAGGACTGTGTCCAGATAAAATAGGGGAATGGACCCCGGGTTCAATCCTCAGTACCATAAAAAAATAAAAAATACAAAAACAACCAACCAACCAAAAAAAAACAAAAACAAAAACAAAAACAAAACAAAACAAAAAACCCACAAAACAAAAACACTCCCAAAACAGAAGAACATGGCAATCCACTCCTGAAGCAAACCAGAAACAGTCAGCCATTGAAAACTCTATGAGGGTCACTGTGAGTCAGACCTGACTCACCGGAAGCTAACAACACTAACAAAAACATCCTTTGGAAAACAACAATAATAAAACCTTCACCAAAGGCTGATCTTCCCTGTTGAGAGCGTTAGTTTTTAGGATAGGAGGTCTTCCCCCTTGCTTTCCCCTCCTAAATGTGTGCCATAGTGCTTAGGCTCTTGGGTGGTCTGGCCCCTTTTCTTCTTAAAGTTCTTCAGTTAGTTTTCCCTTTATCCAGTTAGTTTCTGCAACAATGAAACCCAAATCCTTGCTTAGGTCCGTATTAATCTTTAATGGAACCTGACTCTTGTAGGTCTTTTTCCAACTTTATTCCAAGCCAGTTGGTCCACTAACATGTTCATTCTCTTTTTGGTACCATCTCATTCTTCCTTGCTGAAACCCAAGGGGGGCAAGGGCTTTGGGTGTAATTTTTCTTCCCCTTGTTCCACCTCTTTTGCATGTCTTTAATCTCATTAGCTTTATTCAGCTTTTAGGTTTCAGTAAGTTTTTAAATTATAGCAAATTTTACCACTTTAGAGAGGGTTTTCTTGACATCCCATTTTAAAATCGGTCTTCCCTTTATTTGTATAAAGTTTTTTCACGTTCCTTTGCTCCAGCCTATCCCTGACCTACCCAACTTAAGCCCCAGGAGGGAGGAGACAGAGACTTATTTCATAAATCAGTGTGTGGAAATGGCTGTATATTTTCTGCTTGTACAACTATTTATAATAGGTTATATGGGAAGTGAATTTAAAATGAACTTCATTTGAGAAATGAACTTCACTTTGCTTTAAACTTCAGGCATTATCTTAAACTCATGGTGACCTTCCTTATACTTCCTTTTAATCATTTAATATTTAATCCTTCCTTAACAATTTGTTAATACGGTTGCAAAATATCTTGATAAAATGTGCCCATATCACTTTTTGTTGTAACAGGTAGCTAAAATATTGACCGATCACCTTGAAGTTGTGGAGACTTGGTTTTGTACTTTGTCAGAGTATGTCTGAGAATCCAGAGTGTTTGTAAACCCCCCTGACTTGGTGGAACTGAATCTCCAAAATATCTCCCATGTAGTCTGTAGCAGCTGGAACCTCTTCTCAGTTCTTCCAGCTATCCAGCCTTTTTGTTGTTGTTGCTGTTTGTTTGTTTTCTCTGCTGGATTCCTTGGAGTCTCTCCATACATCTGCTGTTCAGGGGTTAGCCAGGAATCAAAAGGGAGTTTATATTAAAGCATTTGGGGTTTTCATTGTGATTTACTCCTTTCCAAATTTCCCTCCTCAATTTCCAACTGTTGTGGTAGTTCTGCACTCCATCCTCTGATATCTCCAGCCAATAATACTGTGGCTTTATGCTTGAGTTTTAGCCATTTTGTACCATAGGCACTCCCTAGGCTGGGAGAGGGAGTTACAGGGGTTCCTTAGTGAAAAAACTGCATAAAAGTGGGCCCCACTCGTGTTTTTTTCCTTTTTTTTTTTTGTTACTAGGGTGCTGAATCCAGCCCTAGCACACAACTTTGCAAGTGCTCTGCCACTGAGCTGCACCCCCAGCCCCATTTTTAGTTTTTACCTTGAGACAAGATTTCCTAAGTTATGTGCATAGGCTGCCTCTGGCCTTAAACCTATGATCCTCCTGTCTCCACCTCCCTAGTCACTTCACTGGGAGTACAGGCATACATCACCTCACCTGGTGTTTTCTTCCTTTCAAGGATCAAATCCCCTTTAGATTCTTTCTTCTTTCCAAAAAGCAATCTACAATGTTTTCAAATAGTTTTTCATTTTAGAAAATACGGCGGCTCTGAATCACCTGTTTGGACCCAGTCTGTTTGTTTTTGAAAATTCCCATACTATACTATACTCTTGGGGCTGGGATTTAGCTCAGTTGGTAGAGCGCCGCTCTGCAGTCTCTGAAGTCCCGAATTCGATTCCCAGCACTGCAAAAATGGGAGAAGGACATGGCAACCCACTCCCAAGGCAATCCCGATACAATCTGCCATTGAAAACCCTATGAGGGTCGCTATGAGTCGGACACGACTCGACGGCACCTAACAACAACAACATACTACACTCTTAGAATTCTTTATTTTCACAGTATTTCTCTCTATAAAACCTAGTGGCTTGAAACAGGCATTTTATTATACTTACTGGATTCTGTGGGTCAGGAATTTGAAAAGAGTATAGCCAGGATGGTGAAGGTTTGCTCTGTATATCTGCTGCAGTACCTGGGAAGGTGATACTAGATAGTTCACACAGCAGTCACCTTAGAGGTGTCTTTCCTGACATATCTGACAATTGATGCTGGCTGTTGGCTGTGAGCTCAGCTGACACTGCGGGCCAGAACACCTATACATGGTCTTCTCACTGCATGGTTGTTTTTGTTGTTAGGTGTTGTCGAGCCGGTATTCGACTTCCTGTGTACAACAGGGGAAACACTATTATCAGTGCTTCTCTGCTATTCACAGGGTTTTCAGTGGCGGATTGACTTTTGGTAGTGGGTTGCTGGGTCCTTCTCTCCACAGCATGGTAGCCTTGGATTTTTAATGTTGTGACCATAGTGTTAGTGTTCCAGAGAAACAGGCAGAAACCGCATTGCTTTCTGTGACCTAATCTTGGAAGTTCATGGCAGAAGATAGCAACACTTCCTCTATTTTGGTCAAGCAGTCGTTGTGCGTCTGTGTGTGTGTGTGTGTGTGTGTGTGTGTGTGTGTTTTGCTGGTCAATCAAGTCTTTATTGTTGACTCAAATTCAAGGATGAGATATAGGTCAGCCTCTCGTGGGGAGAAATGTCAAATAATTTACAGAGAGGATTTTTTGGTTTTGTTTCATTTTGTGTTGTCGGGGATCAAATCCAGGGCCTCCGGCTTGCATATGCTCCACCACTGAGCTGCTCCCCAAGTCTCTATGGATTGGTGCTAACCCTGCAAGTGTCCTTTAGCGAATGGTTAGCGCCCTCTTGTGTCTGAGCACAGTCTTGCGTACTTCTCAACAGGTACTTCCTGAAGTACTGATTTTTCAATTTTCTTTGTTATAGTAGAACAGGACTGAAAGTAAATTTATGCTGAAAGCTTTAAGAAGAAGATATCGTACTTCTTAAAAATATTTCCTTAGGTTGATCATTTTTTGTCTTTCTGTTTGTAGGACACATTATCTAATGACAAATCCATGCTTACGGAGTCACAATGGCAGGCTTCCTAGATAATTTCCGGTGGCCAGAATGTGAATGCATTGACTGGAGTGAGAGAAGAAATGCGGTGGCTTCTGTGGTCGCAGGCATACTGGTAGGTGAGAAAGCCCTGACATGTGAGATGACATGTATGCCTCATCTTTTGCCTTGGAAATTAACGTTGGTTTCCTTTGAATTGAACACCGTTTTAGAACTATTTTATTTCACTCGTGTTTTGTATAGATAGTTGTCAGGATCGCAGATACTGTTACTATTGAATGTGATAGGCCCTGGGTTTATCTGACTTTGTAAGTTTGTTCAACTGAGTATCTTTTCCTTTAGTTCTAGTGATAATACATTTGTTATAGGCAATAACTTTTTTTTTTCTTCTTTGTTTTGCGTTACTGGGGGTTGAACCCAGGGCCTCGCACTTGCATACCTGCGAGTGCTGGACCACTGATGCTGCACCCTCAGCCCATTTTTTTTTTACTTTTTGAGACAGGGTCTTGCTAAATTACGCAGACTGTCTCTGGTCTTGAACTTGCGATGGTCCTGCCTCCATCTCCCGAGCCGCTGGGATTATAGGCGTGCGCCACGGCGCCCGGTTTATGGCAATAACATTTTGACTTAATGATGCAGTATGTGTAAGTACTTTAAGATCCTCAGAGGAGCTGGGCGTGGTGGCGCAGTCTGTAATCCCAGTGTCTTGGGAGGCGGAGCCAGGAGGATTGCAAGTTCGAGACCAGAGGAAGGCTATGTGACTTAGCGAGACCCTGTCTCAGGAAGTAAGGAAAAAAAATAAAAGGGCTGGGGGTGCAGCTCAGTGGTCCAGCACTTGCAGAGCATGCAGGCGTGAGGCCCCGGGATCAACCCCCCCGAGTACTACAAAAAAAAAAAAAAAAAAAAAATCCTCAAAGGCTCAGAATTTCATGCAACCCAAAGTGACTGTGACTCATTGAAGGTCAGGCTGTGTAGACAGCAGTAACACCTTACGCTGTGTTAGAACCGAAGCCCTGCAGCTGCTCTAGGGAAGCAGTACTGTCAATGTTCCCCAGCTGCAGCACTGGGGACCAGAAGACGAAGCTGTGGAGGGAACTATTGCTTAATTTTCTTTTCCTTTTTTTTTTCTTTTCCGACTTTTTGTTATTGAGAATGTCAAGAATATAAACAAAACTAGAGAACACCATAAAGATCCCCTCCTCCTTGCCCCATATACCTACCTGTCACCCAGCTTCCAAAACGAAGCAAAATCATAACCAATCTTGCTTTATATTCTGTCAACCACTTCTTGCCTCCACGGTTTTCAGACAAATTTCAGCATCTTTTGCATTGTCAAAATTCATCTCTTTCAGTGTACAGTTTTGTACCCAAAGTCTAGTAGAAAAATCAAGACAAGCCAGACAAATAAGGCAGTATGGGAACTAGAGATAATTGTGAAGAAATGTACATGCAGAATTCTCTTAGAACATATATATATATATTTGCATATATATATGTATGTATATATATGTGTGTGTGTGTATATATATATATTTGTTGTTGTTGTTAGGTGCCGTCGAGTCGGTCTCCGACTCATAGTGACCCTCATAGGGTTTTTAATGGCTGACTGTTTCAGGATTGCCTTGGGAGTGGATTGCCAGGTCCTTCTCCCATTTTTGCGGTGCTGGGAATTGAACTCCAGACCTCAGAGACTGCAGAGCAATGCTCTACCAACTGAGCTAAATCCCAGCCCATAGATATATATATATATATATATGTGCTCCTTGATTGTGCTTGCTAATATTTGTGGGGAGGATAGGATTAGCTTTCGTTTTTTTCTTTTTCTCTTTTTAATTTTATTTATTTTTGTTGTTTTGAGCCCAGGCTGCTCTGGTACTCACAGTGTAGCCAGGTTGTCCTGAAACTCAAAATCCTGCCTCTACCTTCCAAGTATTGGGATTACAAGTGTGCACCAACATGCTTGGCTTTGACTTTTCATTTTCATTAAATCATTTTCATAGTTACCAGTTATTTTACTTTATAGAAGAGTGTGGAAGCTTTTCAGGAATGTCTTTTTAACAATTTTTTAAAAATTTTCTAAACATTAATGCTATATATTTTCCTATTTTAAACATTAAAATTGCGTATTTTTCTATTTTATCAGTTTAGGAAAAGGTCATCACACCTGCTTTTAGTTTGTCTGGAAAGTTCTTTAGCCTCTTGTCTACTTTTGGCCTGTTTAGCTTAGTTGACATAGACAGGTTGAATTTTACAAACTCATGTTCACATTACATAAAACTAAAATGGTAGCAGGATTAAGTGACTTGGGGATATGAAAGCTGACTCTTGATAAGCATACAGCTCATTTGTGGGCACAAAAGTCCTTGGGGATATTGAGAATGTTTGCTAGAGGGAGTTGGTTACGTTGGAGTTTAAAGAGAGCCTCTGCTGAACATATTATAATTATGGTTGATGGAAGAAGCGATAAGCCACGCTCCCATACATTTTTTATCTTGTATTGAGAGCAAAACTCCAGAATCTATTCCAATTTGACCAGATATGTACATTTCATCTGCAGTAAAGAACAAGTAAATAAGGGATTTTTATTTTTATATTCTAGCATCTAAAACTTAAAGTGGCAATACTATTTTGTTTTACTTATGTGGTCTATAGGGAAAAAAGAGTATCAAAGAGCAGGTGTTGTGCTAAGTTTTAGATGTTTTAGAATCTTGGACTCTTTCTTAAGTTTTTTACAGGTTGGTGGATAATGATTGATGCAGCGGTCGTCTATCCTAAGCCAGAACAATTGAACCATGCTTTTCACACATGTGGCGTATTTTCCACATTGGCTTTCTTCATGTAAGTATGAAGGTAATTCTCAATTAAAGATTTTCTTAAAAAATATTCTTCCCTCATGTTTAATGCTTTCTTGAATAACTTACAGATTTTTTTGATGGATTCTTTAACATGACAAATTTATATTCCCATTTTATTGAGGTTTTTGTTTTTAACCAAGAATGAGTGTTGAATTTAATGAAATATCTTTCTAGAATCTCTAAAGATTCTCTGGTGATTTTTCCCCTTGTATTTGTTAAACTTGTGAATTACCATATTTTGTCAGTCCCAAAAGGTATACTTTTTCACATTTTAATATCTTGCTATCAGGATGAATCTTACAGTCAGTGGCATCGAAAGTTTATGATGACAACATTTTTTCCTTTCCTGGCAGTATTAAGGAATAATGGCATACCTTAAAATTGATAGTGTCTTAGAAATAAATACATTACCATTCTAAATGCTCAACTTTTACCATGAAGTATTATTATTATTATTATTATTATTATTATTATTATTACTTAAACGTGTTCTTTGACTGTGTTTGGTCATACTTGGTCACAGGGCCAGACTGACCTCAAATGAGACTGCCCTGAGGCTTTTTTTTTTTCTTTCTTTAAATTAAATCACTTTTACATTCATCAGTTATTCTACTCATAAGAGTTTGGAAGCTTTTCATAAATGTCTTTTAACAATTTGTAAAAATGTATTAAATATTAAGATTATATAATTTCCTTATTATCTAACAAGTTTTAAGGAAAGGTTATATTATGAAAAGTGGAACTACTTAATATCCATTGAAGCTGTTAAGAAAAGGCAGTTCCTTGTATTCATCAATGTACCTTGCTGTAACAGAAGTAGGGAGAGAAGCTGAATAAAATAAGCTTGTTTATTATATATAGATTACATTTGCTCTGAGTTTAAGAAATGGATCAGAGAAACACACTTGACTTTTAAGATATAAAGAAACTGTTTGACTTTTGTGTGTATATGTGTGTGTGTTAGGGATTGGACATGCACTCTGTCACTGAGCTGTACCCCAGCCCCTGTTTGACTCTTGGTTATAATGAGAACTCTAAAATGGGATAACACTGAGCCATTCATGTATAAACATAAAATAGGCGAAGTAATGAGAAAATTGGATTCTCTTTCATAATTTCTGGAGACAAGTGATAGAAATCTCTTAAAATAAGTGTGTTTTTTGGGTATACTTTAGGACAAAATAGGCCTAATAAAATAGTCTATCCACTAGGATTTCTGCTTAGTTAAAAGATATATGCAGTTACTTAAATATTGGCCTTAGTTAAGAACTAATCTGTTTTCTAAGGGGTATATGGGTCTGGGATTTAGCTCAGTTGGTAGAGCGCTGCGCTGCAGTCTCTGAGGTCCCAAGTTCAATTCCCAGCACCACAAAAATGGGAGAAGGACCTGGCAATCCACTCCCAAGGCAATCCTGAAACAGTCTGCCATTGAAAACCCTATGAGGGTTGCTATGAGTCGGATACCGACTCGACAGCACCTAACAACAACAACAACAACAACAACAACAACAAGGGGTATATAAATATACTTATGAGTATTTTACCTGCAGCGGTAGCCCTGTGGCATCCGATCCCGTCAGATCTCGGAAGCTAAGCAGGATTGGGCCTGGTTAGTACCTGGATGGGAAACCGTCTGGGAACACCAGAAGCTGTAGGCTTGGGAGAAGGACCTGGCAACCCCCTCCCAAAAATCAATCTGCCATTGAAAACCCTATGAACAGCAGAGAAGTACTGGCAATAGTATTTCCCCTGTTGTACAGAGGGTCGCTATGAGTTGGATACCGACTCGACGGCACCTGACAACAACAACAATGAGTATTTTAATATCATGAAAGCTCATTGGATTATTTTGTATTGTTCTAGGATAAATGCTGTGTCCAATGCTCAGGTGAGAGGTGACAGCTATGAAAGCGGCTGTTTAGGAAGAACAGGTAAGGCACTTTGAACTGTTAATGAGATTGGCAAAGTAGGAGTTTAGCAGCAGAAAAATCATAGCCTTCTTATGAATCTTTATTCAGGACTGGTAATGATAATGTTTTTTAACTTTAGAAAGTTTTTAGTATTATACATGTTCTTAAGAAAGTAAAGTGATTGTCGGGCGCGGTGGCACACGCCTGTAATCCCAGTGGTTTAGGAGGCTGAGATAGGAGGATCGCAAGTTCAAGGCCAGAGGCAGTCTGCGTAATTTAGCGAGACCCTGTCTCAAAAAGTAAAAAAAAAAGGGGGGGGGCTGGGGGTGCAGCTCAGTGGTCCAGCACTTGCAAAGCATGCAGGCACGAGGCCCTGGGTTCAACCCCCAGTACCGCAAAAAAAAAAAAAAAAAAAAAAAGCAAAAGCAAAGTGACTGCCGGGCACTGTGGCGCATGTCTGTAACCCCAGCAGCTGGGGAGGCGGGAGGATCACAAGTTCAAGACCAGAGGCAGTCTTAGTGAGACCCTGTCTCAAAAAGTAAACAAACACACAAACAAAAAAAGGGCTGGGGGTGTAGCTCAGTGGTCCAGCACTTACAAAGCATGCAGATGCAAGGCGCTGGGTTCAACCCCTAGTACCAAAAAAAAAAAAAAAAAGAAAGTAAAGTTATGTTTTGGTCATGTTATACTACCTGTGGTACAGATAAAATGTTATTATTCAAAACCAGTGGACTGTGGGCTCCAGGTTTCTCTTCTCGTACTAGTGGTGGATTTAATATTATCCATAATTTTGGCCATTAATGTTCCTCACAAAATACCTGGTCATGATCACTAACAGCACAGTAATGGACATGTGAGGGGCTCTAACCTAGGATTACGGTGCTTTTTATGTTTAATTCTGTCACATGAATAGCCATTCACAGACTGCAACAAAATTGCTTAGGAATATAAGGAACATAAAATAAATTTTTTTTTTGTAGTGTGAATTCTTTTGAATTATATCCCAAGACCATTTTTCCTGTGGTCATGTTAAAACATATTCTATCAGAATCCAAGGGTTTGTTTCAGTGGAATTTCTAGGAAGTTCAGTTTCCAAGCTTCAGGGAACAGAGAGCGTGATTTGTGGTTGCGATTGGAAATTTGGAGTAGGTCAGAAAGGAATTTTGAAGGATGATTAAGAATAACAGCAAATACTTGTGAAACGCTTAGTGTGTACCAGGGACTGTCGTGAGTACTTTGCCATACTGACTCACTTAGTTGTCATTACAGTCCTATGAAGTAAGTACTCTTAGTGCCCTCAGTTTTAGATAAAGGACTTAAGGCACAGAGAGATTAAATAGCTCATTCAGAGTCACAGAGCAAGTAAGGGGTGGAGCTAGGACTACATAATTAGCATTGTGGCGCCAGCACCCAGGCTCTTAGCTAGTGTGCTGTGCTTGTTTTTAGGCTAGAGGCGTTTAGTCCCTGTGTCTGGTTTAGTGCCACACAGTATCCTTAATTTCTGTGTGTCGGCTTACTGAATACAATTTATATATAATAAAATTTACCAAATTATAGTGTCCAATTGATGAATTTTACCAGACATTCCTAGTTTGTGTAACTACCACTGTGGTCAGGATGGAAACGTTTCCATTTGTCCAAAAAGTGTCCTCGTGGTTCTTTGTAGTTAGTCTCCTTCCCCTACCTCTTGGCCACAGCTGATCTGCTTCCTATCACTATAGTTTTTGCTTTTTCTACAATTTCATATAAATGGAATCTGACGGTTATAACATTTTAAAGCAAATAAAGGAGCCACGAGGAATCTAGCTTCTCTTCTGCCTGATGTTTTAAATGCTAGTTTAGGTTTTATAAGTTCTCTGCTACTAGGATCCACGGACAGTTGGAAAGGAGGGAATAGTGACAAATGACAGATGAGCCTAAGGTAACAGTGAACAATATATGTATGTGTCCACGTGTGCATGTGCGCTCACTGTTGAGCATAATCTGCAACCCAGCCTTGGCAGTAATGTTAAGAATGAAGAAGAGTAAAGAATAGAAACGTAGCAAGTGTAAGCAAATGAAAATATGTATAGAGCCCACAATAATTTATTTGATCAATTTTATTAAAGAATATTGCACAGAAATTGCTGTGGATTGTTACTTTTATCTTTTTTTAAAAAGAAAAGATTTGATTTGGTCTGCCTGGTTCCCAAGCCCGTACTTTTTTAATACCCTCACTCAGTGATCATTACATTCTTTTCCATGAGTATTCCTTACACAGTTAAAATTCACATTTGTGTTTATATTTATATGTGGCTTATACAGTGCAATTTTGTCTAGTGCTTCAAAAATTAAGGGCAAACTGTGTTATAGTCCAGCTTGGGCATTGCCACACTAAGCTTTCGTATTAGTTAAATGACTTATTTGCAAACTATCTCCGTTAAATTCCCAGAGGAATTTGTAGACGAATATCAAAATAAGCTGGATATTGTGGAGCACACCTGTAATTCCAGCACTCAGGAGGCTGAGACAGAAGGATCATGAGTTTGATGCCATCATAAGCTATGTAGTGAGACCCTATCTTTAAAAAAAAATCCTGTGCACGCCTGTATACACATTCTAACAGATCATGTTTTAACGTGACCACAGGAAAAAATGGTCTTGGGGTATAATTCAAAAGAATTCAAACTACAAAAAAAATTATTTTATGTTCCTTCTATGCAATTTTGTTGCAGTCTGTGAGTGGCTATTCATATATCAGAATTGGCATATACAGAATCAGGCAGTGGCACACGCCTGTAATCCCAGTGGCTTGGGAGGCAGAGGTGGGAGGATCGCAAGTTTGAGACCAGAGGCAGTCTGCGTAATTTAGCAAGACCCTGACTCAAAAAGTAAAAAAAAAAAAATGGGCTGGGGGTGCAGCTCAGTGGTCCAGCATTTGCAAAGCATGCAGGTGCAAGGCCCTGCGTTCAATCCCCAGTACCACCAAAAAAAAAAAAAAAAAAAAAAAAGAAAGAAAGAAAGCCAAAATAATAAACATGCTATAAATGAGACTTAAATAATAAAGCTATTAAAAAAAAGAATAGATGGGGAAAATCATTGGCCATAGAATCTGGGACAAGACAGATGCTCTTAGTTGTTTACTACCCTTAACTCAGTTTCCTGGTAGCCAAAGCATAAAAGAGTAAATGTTATAATTTTATCTGTTGCTAAACAAAAGCATATTAGGTTTTTAAGAGAAATTTTTTCTTCAGTTTTATTAGAAACTGTAACATGTATGGCCATATAAAAAGGACATGGTGGAAAATAATTACAAAGATTTGTAATAGTTCCTTTTATTCACATCAGTTAAACACTGTTCTTGGATGTAGTTTAGAGGTCGTCTTACTCCCAGGAATGAAACCTGCCTGTGTATTTCTGGAGCTGTGCTTTTTAATATAGTAGTGAAGTTGAGATCGTCTAGAGGCCTATTTCTCTCACATTATTGGCTGTTCCAAGCAATGCCAAGCTTTGACCGGTGCTTCCTGCATATCTGGTGTCTAAAATCTGAGCTTCTCTATTCATTTAGTAACAGAATATCTACTGTAGAGGCAAATTTAGTTTTCTGTTCTGGAAATTGGCTGGGATTTGATTTTCACATCAGTAGAGCTTTGTTCCTTCTCCACAGAGCAGTGGGCTGTCAGTGTACCTGTGAACACAGCCAGTCACGAGTTTTAACCCATTTTCCTAAAAGTGTTGTATCCACTTGACTGTTCAGATGATTCTGAGGTTATTGAGATTCTAGAATTCCATATAATCCAGGGTCAAAGAGATAACTTCTGACCTTGAACTTTCCAAGGGTATGTGGTGCAGGTTGGCCGCTTTAGCCATCGAAAGTCTGACTGTACTCCTGGAGAACGGTATTAAGTGATGGTGTGATGTTAGACGATTACCGTTGATTCAGAGAGGACATGTTGGTCCTTGTTCATTTGACGTCTCTCATTCCTGTCTGGTGACAGCTCTCTGAAATACATTTGCTGCTACTTGTAGAACAATTCCCTTGATAATATACATAACAGGATACTTTTTCAGCTACTAAGCGAACGAATTTAGTGAAATAATTACCAATGAAGTTTGCCTAGTTTACTCAAATACTAGTTTCTCTAGCCAGGAAAGAGGTAACTTGCCTTCTTTCCCCCTTTTCATATGGTTTAATCCCTTTTCATTTTTGTGTTTTTTAAAATCTTCATTCAGTTAATTATTATAGCAGGGTTATATAAATATGTGACTATCTTTGACATGCCTAATATATATTAGGGCTGGGATTTAGCTCAGTTGGTAGAGTGCCGCTCTGTAGTCTCTGAGGTCCCGAGTTCCATTCCCAGCATCGCAAAACGGGAGAAGGAATTGGCAATCCACTCCCAAGGCAATCCTGAAACAGCCATTGAAAACCCTATGCGGGTCGCTATGAGTCTGACACGACTCGATGCACCTAACAACAACAACAACAACAATATATATTAGGTAAACAATGTTTAAGACACAGAGTTCCAAAAATGAGCAAAGGTCTAAAGTCTCTTCTTCACACAGGTGCTCGAGTTTGGCTCTTCATCGGGTTTATGCTGATGTTTGGGTCACTTATTGCTTCCATGTGGATTCTTTTCGGTGCATATGTCACTCAGAGTAAGTATGTCTTCCTCCTTCCCCTCACAGGATAGATTCAGGTGGCTTTTGTATTTGGTTTAGTTTGTTAAGTCCAGTTAGGGTAAAGTTTAGTGTCATTACTGAGTTAACCTGAAGCTGTTCTTCTATGTGAGGCTTCACTAGGTGTCAATAAAACCTGTCATCATACAGAAGGTGATCCCAGTTAGGAAACTCCAGCTACTGACAAAGCCTGATCCTTGCAGCCATGTCTGGCGTTTCAGATTCCCTCCCTTCCCTTGGACAGCCAAGTTCTCATCCTAGAGGCCCATTTACTGAGGGTTGCGTTGGTAAAAGTGAGAAACCAATATAACTCTGAAACCCACAAAATACCGAAGATCAAGTTTTTCATAACCAGTTTGGCAGCAAAACTTGACTTAACCTGACAGAGGGCTCATGATAGTCTTTATCCCATTTAATGTAGGTATTTAAATGTTTTATTCTGGAAATGAGTTTGTTTTTAACTTATTTATTTTTGTGGTACCGAGGGGCTGAAGCCAGTGCTTTGCACATACTTTGCAAGTGCTTTACCACTGGGTTGTACCCACAGCCTATTTTTAATTTTTATTTTGATTCAGAGTCTTGCTAAGTTACATAGGCTGCCTCTGGCCTCAAACTTGTAATTCTCCTGCCTCCACCTCGAAAGTCACTGGGATTACAGGCATATGCCACCGCAGCTGACCATGGAAATAAATTTGAACATATTTGATTATGGGATGCTGGTCCAGACCCATTTAGGGGTGCTATGTAATATATATATATTTTTGTTTTGTTTTGTTTTGTTTTTTTGTGGTACTGGGGGTTGAACCCAGGGCCTCGCGCTTGCATGTTCTCCAAGTGTTGGACCATTGAGCTGCACGCCCAGCCCAGTTTTTTACTTTTTTTGAGACAGAGTCAAGTTACGCAGACTGCCTCTGGTCTCAAACTTGCGATCCTCCTGCCTCCACCTCCAAAACTGCTGGGATTACAGGCGTGTACCACTGCGCCTGGCATGTAATATATATGTTTTGTATCAGTGTTCTTAAATCTGAAGAATTCTGAGTTCCAAAGCATATCTTTCTCCACGGATTTCAGATAACGGACCCCGATATCTTTTCTTTCAACTCACACCTCATTTCTCCAACCCCAGCCTGTGATTTTTTTCAGTCATTGTTGCAAAGGGAGTTTTTGAAGGGCAGGATTGATGCACCCTCCATGCAGAAATGGTGATGCAGGACCTGTGCCCTTACCACACCATCTGAGTTTTCTGGCTGTTCTAAGTGCCATAGCTGAGGTTGAGAAGCAGAACCCCATCTCAGCATTATCTCTGGAAGCACCTGAAGACCCCATGCCATGGGTTCAGTAGTCAGAGAACAGAATGTATCCATTGTCTGACCCTTCTATCTCTGGAATCTTGTTGCTAGTCATCTTCACTTAACTGTCACATGTCCTCCTCCCAACATACAACTGATTTCTGTTTGTTAGTTTTTTGAGGCAGAGTCTGGCTGTGTAGCCCAGGCTGGCCTGGAACATATTATCCTCTTACTTTAGTCTTCCAAGCGTGTGGATTCCAGGCGTGTGCCGCCCGCCATGCCCTGCTGCCACAGCTGAGTGCTGACAACATTGGCTGTACCCCTTCAGTCTCCTAATGTGATCAGTGTGAAATCCTTGGGATACCTTTGTCTTTCCTCAGGCATGAAGGAAGTGAGAGTTTAAGTGGACAGTGATCAGCTAATGTTTAAATGACATTGTCCACCAAATATAACTAAAATGTTTTATTTTAGTGCGTCAGAAATCCTAGTAGAAGGGTAGAAGGGTATGCAGCTCAGTGTTAGAGTGCTTAACGTACAAACGGACCTAGATTTGATCCCCAACACCAAAAAACCCCAAACACTAATAGAGCACACACTGCTAATAAAAAACCCACAAGAAGGAAACACTAGGCTGGCCGTGTTGAGGCGCACCTCTAATACCCGCACTCAGGAGGCTGAGGAAGGAGGATAACAAGTTTGAGGCCAGCCTACCATATTATTCACCTACTACAGGTTGTTGTTGTTGTTGTTAGGTACCGTCTAGTCGGTATCCGACTCATAGCGACCCTCATAGTGTTTTCAATGGCTAAGTGCTTCGGGATTGCCTTGGGAGTGGATTGCCAGGCCCTGCTCCCATTTTTGCGGTGCTGGGAATTGAACTCGGGGCCTCAGAGACTGCAGCGCAGCGCTCTACCCACTGAGCTAAATCCCAGTCCGCTACTACAGGAGACAATATTAGTTTTAGTATATTCAGAGTTGTGCTGTACTCATCACCATTCAATTTTAGAACAGTTTTATCATCTCCCAAAGAAGCCCTATGCCCATTAGGCAGTCAGTCCCCATTTCTCCTGTTCCCCAGCCCTTGCCAACCGCAAATGTACTCTATGACCTATAGACCTATTTCATGTAAATGAAATCGTATAGAAAAGTATTTTTTAAGCTCATTTTATCTCTGACTCCAAGAAAGGTGGGCTGCTATCACTGATTTCCTTGAAAGGCCTGTGCAGTTATGTTAAAAGAGAGACTTTAGAAAATTTGACAGTTTATTTGAGCAAAGAACAATTCATGACTTGGGCAGCACTCAGAACCAAGCAGGTTGAAAGGGCTTCATTCAGCATCACGAGGAACAAACTTTTATAGTCTGAACACAGAAAGAAACAAGGGAGAGAAACCTTCCCCTTGCCTCCGCTAGGTGTTTGCCTTACTTGGCCATGGCGTGATGAGGCATTTGCCTTACTTGGACATTGTCTGATCAGTTGACTGCCTGCGATTGACTGAAACACAGCTATTTGTTACAAAAAGTGTACTCCTAAATTAGTTTGTTTACATACAAAGGTAGGTTTTGGTGGAACTCAAAGTACAAAGATAGCGTAAGGCTAATGGCCTTTTGCTTACTTTAAGTTACTTGTTGTCAGCTGGGCGTAGTGGCACACTACCTGTAATCCCAGTGGCTTGGAAGGTGGAGCCAGGAGAATCGCAAGTTTGAGACCAGAGGAAGTCTGTGTAATTTACTGAGACCATGTCTCAAAAAGTAAAGAAAAAAAAAAAAGGGGGCTGGGGGGGTGCAGCTCAGTAGTCCAGCACTTGCATAGCATGCAATGCCCTGGGTTCAACCCCTAGTACTGCAAAAAAAAAAAAAAAAAAAAAGTTACTTGTGACAGATGATGCTTTCTAGTTTCTGTAGTGAGAATGAGAATGAGTTATCATTCCTATAAGGTATATAGACAAATATTATTTGTAAAGATTGTATACTCATTGGCTGAACCTTATTCTTTAAAGACTAATACAGATTGGGAAACTTCTGGATTATGGATCTCATCTTCCTATTTCAACAGCATTGCTCATTATGTGTACTTTTCTGCTTCTGAAATGGCATGTATTTGTATTTTAGAGGACATTTCTAACATGTTTCAAATCTTTTACTCTATGGATTTTCTTAGGCTATTACACTTCATAATAGCAGCTACCATTTATGTATAGGTTGAGCATTCCTAATCTGAAAATCTGAAATCCAAAATGTTCCAGAATTGGAAACTTTTTGAGGGCTGAGATAGCACCCCAAGTGGAAAATTCTATGCCTGACACATATTGGTCACAGTCAAACCATATGTACACTAAAAATATTCTTTAAAATCACCTTCAACCGTGTTTAAAAAATATGTGAGAAACATAACTGAGATTCATGTTTAGATTTGGGTTCCATCCCCAAGAGACCTTATTGTTCTTGTTAGGTGCTCTCATCTTGGGTCCTTATTGTTGTTGTTAGGTGCCTTTGGGTCGGTGTCTGACTCATATCGACCCTACTTATAACAGGTGGAACACTATTTTCAGTGCTTCTCTGCTATTCATAGGGTTTTCAATGGTGGATTGATTTTTAGGAGTGGGTTTCCAGGTCTTTCTGCCAAGCCTACAGCACCTGGTGTTCCCAGGCGGTCTCCCATCCAAGTACTAACCAGGCCCAACCCTGCTTAGCTTCTGAGATCTGATGGGATCTGATGCCACAGTGCTATGGCTGCAGGCACTGGGTCCTTATTAGGTATATGCAAATGTTCTAAAATCTGAAAAAATAGGAAATCTGATTCCAGGCTTTTTGGATAAGGCATACTCATCCTGTACCATTTAATGGGCCAAGTACTATTCTAAGCAGTATACAGAGTCATTCAATTCTCATTCTCAGTGGGGTGGGTGCAGTTATAATGCCCATTTTACAAAGGAGGAAAATAAAATATATTGAGATTAAGTAATTTGCCCAAGGCTGTACATTTAATTAGTAATAGAACTAACTAGACTAGAATAACTAACACAATAAAATAGAAAAGGATTTGAACCTAGGAGTCTGGCTCAAACTTGGAGCTTTAAACCAAGCTGCTGTATTGTTTGCTATGATGTCAAAAACTCAAAATTAAACCAATTTCTTTATCTTGCTCAGTGCTTTTTAAATCAACATTTATAGTTTTATAAAAGTTTAGCAAAAATTTAGTTTCTAATTTTTTCTTTTCTCTTCCTATGAAGATAGTAATCAATTTCTCTAGGAGAGAGTCTGTCAAAGAACATGATGATGAGCTGTAATGATTTTTTTTCCCCCTTTTCTTTGCTTTCATTTTATTTTATTTTTTTGCAGTGTGAGGGAGCTGAACCCAGGGCCTTCACAGGTGCTTTGCAAGCATTCTACCACTGAGCTGCACCCCCAAGCCTCTTTTTAAATGTTTTATCTTGAGACAGGGTCTTGCTGAGTTATGTAGGGTACCTCTGGCCTTGCAGTCCTCTTTCTGTGCCTCCCAAGTTGCTGGATTGCACGCTTTTGCCACTGTGCCTGGCTTGTAATGATTCTTTTTGCATATGTCACATTTTACACAAAATAACTCCTGAATTCCTGAAAGAATAAGCAGACTACTAAATAATCAAGAACTTAATTTGTATCTTTCTTGTTGCCATTAGGTGCCTGCTCATAGCAACCCTAAGTAGAACAGAATGAAACAATACCCAACACTATGCCGTGCACATGACCTTTTTATGTTTGAGCCCATTGTTGAAGCCGCTGTGTTTCTTCTTATTTTGAATTGTGGCACATCAGAAAAAGAAGGCCCCAGGGGCCTTTACTCCATTCCTGTCATTAAGGGCAACTGTACTTTAAAGAGGCAACTCTTGCCCAGTTTTTCTTGAATGCCTTCCAGCCTGGGGGTGCTCATTTTCTGGCACTATATTTGACAGTGCTTCTCTGCTACTCATAGGATTTTCAATGGCTAATTGTTTTGGGATCGGTATGGATCCTCCTCCCTAGTCTATCTTAGTCTGGAAGCTCAGCTGAAACCTGCCCACCATTGGTGGCTCTGCTGGTATCTGAAATACAGGTGGCATAGCTTTCAGCATTACAGCAACACACAAGCCCCCACAGCACGACAATTTGACAGACACATATCTTTCTAACACTTTCTATTTCTGTATTGGCCGTAACAGGCAAAGGGACAAGGCACTGCTTCCTCAGCAGCCTTTATTTTTCAGAAAGAGTCTCACTGTTGTCCATACTGACCTTGAGCTGCTGGGCCCACGTGACCCTCTTACCTTAGCTTGCCAAGTAGATGGGACCACAGATGCCAGCTTTTAGCACTCCTGTTGTAGCTGAAACCATAGTAATTACTTTAGACAGAAAGAAAGCCTGTTTTAGAAGAAGGAAATTGGCATTTTCTCATTTTGGTTTCATGGTAGACGTCTCAGAATTGATGTATATAGTAGTATGTTCTAATGTACACAGCATGTCATTAGGAATGGCACAAAGACTTTGTTGCTGCCATTTGTCCTTATAATCTTCTAATCTATTTTACTTTGTGTGCAGATACTGATGTTTACCCAGGACTAGCTGTATTTTTCCAAAATGCTCTTATATTTTTTAGGTAAGTTGCCTGAATTTCTTAATCACATCTGTAATGTCTGCAGAAATGTCAGCAGCATTATAAGAGCAGCATTTCCATGGACTATGTGTAAATCCCCTGGATTAGTTATAAAAGTACTTTTTTTTTAAAGGTGAAAATGCTCCTGTAACATAAGAGCATCATATGTAGGCCTTTTAATTAGGGGTCCTGTTATGTGTCAGGACTTCAGCTGGATGCATTACATACGTTATCTTTTCTCAATTCCCATTTAATACTTGAAGACTTAAGTATATGTCAGGAGTCACTCCCATTCTGTGGATGAGGAAATAAGGCTCCTTACGTAAGGGTTCCCAGCTAGTAAATGCACAGCAGGGATTTGCGATATTTCTTAAGGAAAATCTTCTAAAAACCTCCCAAAATGAAGCCTACATTCTGGGCTTTTCCAAATGAATGTTACTTTTAATGTGAACACAGGTATTTGAGGTATCTTTTTTAAAATCATACCTACCCCTAAATCATTAAGATAGCTTTGAAGAACTTTGTTTTGACCACTAATTTTAAGCAATATGATTATGGTGTTTGGTAGTTTTCTTTGTATTTCTTCTGATTGGGGTTCATTGAATTTCTTGGCCCTGTGGGTTTATCATTATTGTTGCTAGGTGCTGTCGAGTTGGTGTCCGACTTATAGTGATCCTATTTATAACAGGTGAAACACTATTGTCAGGGCTTTTCTGCTATTCATAGGGTTCTCAATGATAGACTGATTTTTGGGAGTGTGTTGCTGGGTCCATCTCCCAAGCCTACAGCACCTGGTGTTCCCAGGCGGTCTCCCATCCAAGTACTAACCAGGCCCAACCCTGCCTAGCTTCCAAGATCTGATGGGATCGGACACCAGAGTGCTATGGCTGCAGGTCTGTGGGTTTATAGTTTTCTTCACATTTGGACTCATTTCAGTCATTATTTCTTCAAATATTTTTTCTGTTTATCTTGCCCTCTTTCTGAGATTCTGATTAAATTTGTAATAGATGGCTGCTCTTCTTCCTGGTCCTCCTGTTCCTCCTCCTCCCTCTTCCTTTTTTAAGGACAGCAGGGGCTTGCTATATTGCCCAGGCTGGCCTTGAACTCCTGGGTTCAAGCAGTTCTCCTGCCTCAGCCTCGCAAGTAGCTGGGACTACAGGGCATGCCGCCATATCCAGCTCCTATATGAGGCTTCTTGAGGCTACTTCATAGCTCACTAATGTTCCCTTCTTTTTTTGTTTCTTATTTCTCCTATTTTTTACCCTCTGTGTTTCAGTGCAGAGGGTTTCTGCTATTATGTCTTTTAAGTTCACTGATCTGTACTGCAGTGTCTAGTGGATTTTTTCATCTTAGACCTATTTTTCATCCATGGAGGCTTGTTTTGGGTCTGTCTTGTTTTCCATGTCCCTCCACATGGTCATGTTCCTTCTACTTTCTCCTCCTTTTCTGCCTCTTCCTTCTCTTCCACTCCTTTCTCCCCCTCCTCCTCCTCTTTCATTTTTTTCAGGGTCCACTATGTAGCCCAGACTGTTCTGGACGTGACTGTATAGCCCAGAGTGAGCCTTGAACTCATGATCCTCCTCGCTTAGCTTCTCAAGAGCTGGGATTACAGGCAGGAATCACCATGCCCAGCTCTTTTACCTTCTCGATCATACTAAGTATGTTTGTACCTGTTTTGCTGTTCCTGTCTAATTGCTTGTGTCATTTCTGGGTCTGCTTCTCTTGATTATTTCTGCCGTTTACTCTTCATTTTGGATCTGTTTTCCCCTATTTGCTACTTGACTTTGCAGTTTGTTGGGGTGGATTTTTTGCATTCAACATTTCTGAGCTTTGTTCTGGGATGCAGTTAGGTCACTTGGAAACAGTTTGATCCTGTCAAGTTCTCACTTTTTAAGCTTTGGTAGGCAGGACCAGTGCGGCTTTATTCTAGGACTGATGTGTTCACCTTCCAAGGCAGTAATACCTTCTGAGTGTTCTTCCCGATACTCCAATGATTCCTGTATTCTGAGGTTTCTCCACTTTTCTACTCGGCTTGTAAGAATGTGAACTCCGGCTGGGCATGGTGGCACGTGCCAATAATCGCAGCACTCAGGAGGCTGAGACTGGAGAATCTTGAGTTCAAGGCCAGCCTGGGCCACATGAGATCTTGCCTGGCATGGTAACTCACATCTGTAATCCCAGCACTTGGGAGGCTGAGGCGGGAGAACTGTGCATTTGAGGCCAGCATGGACTACATAGCAAGACCCTGTCTAAAGAAACAACTGGAAGAATAGGAAAAGGGAGGATCTGATGCCTTGCAGTTTCCTCCTGTGCCTCAACTGAGTACTCAGCCGAAGACCCAGGGCCGCCCTCGGATGCTTTTCTGTACTGTGCCTCAGAACTCCTACCGCTCTGGGCTTCCTGAACTATTGACGCGGGGGAACCTGTGCTTGGTCTGGGTTTCCTCCTAAGGCACTGTGGCCTGGACGCTCCTGACGTTGAAAGGCGTTTGAGTTTCTGCTGTCTTGTGATTAAATGGCTTGGCATGTAACGGATGGCCTTCTGGGGTCCCGGTGAGCTTTCATGAGGATTATCTTACGCAATATTTAGATGTCAGATTTATGTTCAGATGCAGCCCTTTGTGTGGCAGATGAAGCCACATAAATGACGATTGGATGAATAGCGACTTTGTGCGCCTGGTGGCTGGTGCTCAGGTGGACAGTTGACAGCCGCATCAGCCTAGCAAGCTGTCGGGCAGCCCGTGTGTTTCCGTGTGCCGGGCCTCATTCCCAGCACCAGGCGCAGCACCCTGGCTATAGCCTGTCCTAGGCTCTGGCTGCTCTTCCTCTGTTGCCTTTGCAAGCTGACTCTTCGATCCCTGGCCAGTACCTTTTGAAGTTTCCTAAAGCTCTGTTCTAGGCCGTCTCTTCTCTTCTTATTTTTCCCTCTCTAGTAAGCTCATTTCTCCTGGACTTCAATTATTGCTTATATGCGGGTGAGGTACAGATACTTCCAGGGCCAAGGCCTGCATCCAGCTTCCTGTTTCATATCCCGTCTTGGGTGCTGACATGTTAAACAACACACTCACCCTGCCCATAACTCAACCCATGGTCCCACTCTTCCATCACACTGCATGTCCACCCATCCCCTTTGCTAATTCCCTCTCTTCTTTTGGATCACTGTCCAGTCATCACTTTCTCAGGAAAACCTCTCTTGACCTCTCTAACTAGGTTGGATCCTAACATTTCATTATTATGGTACTGTATGTTGCTCTTTTAGAGTATATTTTTGCAGTTGGAATTTTCTGTTTTCCAGTATGTGGGCGTTGAATCTAGGGCCTTGCATATAGCATGCAAGTGCTCTTCCACTGAGCTGCACCCCCAGCCTATTTTTTAATATTTTTTAATTAATTAATTAATTAATTAATTAGAGCCAATGTCTTTCTAACTTTTAACTCAGGCTGCCTCTGGCCTCAAATCTCCCATGCTCTTGCCTCTGCCTTCTGAGTTGCTGGGATTACAGGCCTTTGCCACAGTGCCTGGCTCCAATTTTTTTTTTCCCCTCCTTTTTCCAGTACGAAGAGGTTGAACTGAAGGCCTCACACATGCTAGGCAAGAGCTGTACTCCCAGTCTACTTTTTATTTTCTATTTTGAGACAGGATCTCTCTAAGTTGCACAGGCTACCTCTGGCCTGGAACTCTTGATCCTCCTGCCTGAGCCTCCTGAATCACTGGGACACAAGTATGTACCATGGCACCCAGCTTGCAGGTGGCCTTTCACACTTGTTTGATTGTCTCTCTCACTAGACTCTCGGAGGGAAATTTGGATAGCAAATTTGGATAGCAAATTTCATTAGGAGGCAAATTTGTTCATTTTGACCCAGACACATCCCAGCATTTAGCCAGGGGCCTGGTGCATAGCCAGTACTTGGCACACAATAATTATTTGTTAAAAGAATAAAGGATTTCAGCGTGGTCTATTTTAGGATGCTTCAGTGATTGTAGCAGAGATACAGTAGGATCTTAGAGACATAAAATAGCTCTGCTGGGCCAGGCACAGTGGCGCACACCTGTAATCCCAGCAACTCAGGAGGCAGAGGCGGGAGGATTGCAAGTTCGAGACCAGAGGCAGTCAGCGTAATTTAGCGAGACCCTGTCTCAGAAAAAGTGAAAAAAATGGGCTGATGGTGCAGCTCAGTGGTCCAGCACTTGCAAAGCATGCAAGCACGAGGCCCTGGGCTCAACCCCCAGTACCACACACACATAAAAAAAGAAAACTCCACTGCTGCCACTGCGTGAAATGTCTCTCTCTCTCACAAGTTTTTAATGTAATACCTTTCTAGGCTTTAAGTCATTATGATTAAACTATCCTACAAAATAAATTCAGACAACACCACTAGGATCCTTCATTTGATTTTAGAAATGGGTAACTGAAAGGATCTGCGAGGTACTTGCGAAAGCGTATGTAGAAAATGAATTCTGGGTCACCTGTTGATGTTTTTTCTTCATGATCTGTATTCATATCTTTCTAGCACTCTGATCTACAAATTTGGAAGAACTGAAGAGCTCTGGACCTGAGACCACTTGTTCAATCACGTTTCCCTTTTGTTATATTCTATTTGTAGATAAGTTTTTAATCTCAATATAATTTACACATGGCCAAATAGAATAGATTGTACATTAAATGTTTTGTTTCTTTACATTTTTATGCCCTGAATTTTAAGATAGTTTTATGAAGTTTCTGTCTTTTTTTTCCCTCCATTGACTAGACTGTTAATATGTACATAATATATGACTATATAGATAGGACAAGGAGAATCAGTTTTTTTATTCCCAAGACTCAGAGCTTGGTATGTTTCCTGAGCCAGGGTTGTGGCATTGTGGTGTTTTAGAGGTAAATACTCTGTGTCAATATCTCTAATACCTGAAGAAGTGCAAAAAAACATAGCTCCTTATACTTAGAATAAGCACTGAGTCATTAAAGAAGGTATTTCTGCAAGTTGTAATTTATTTTGGCTTAAAAATGAGATTTCTTTTCAAAGGAAAAATGCTTGTTCATATGTAGTAAAGAAGTGGACTTTTATATGAAGATTTTTTAAATGCTCAAAGGACTAGTTTGAAAGCCTCTTTTAAAAAGAATTCTTCTAATATGACTTTATTTGAGAAGGGATAATAAATGATCAAATAAACTCACTTTTTTTATGGCTAGTGTAAAAAGCCTGTAAGGCACCTCAGCAATGCGCTTCCCATAACAGCAGCTTCAGCGCTCTCCTGGGCTGTGTTCTGGCAGCCTGCCATTCTCTGACATTGCCCAGTTCCATAGCAAACAGGTTCGAGACAGCTGCTGTTTAGAAGCATGAACCATAGAGCAAAAAGTGGAATCATTAGTGTAATGATAAAACACTTCCCCCGAAAGGGAATTACTATGCCCTAGTGAAAAATGAGTCCTTTCATCCACTCAGTGACTGGCGGCCAAGTCTCCTCACTCCAGCTCTCAAGCTTTGGGTGAACGGTTGCTGCGAAATACATCCTCCACTGAAAGTTCCTACCCCAGCGCAGAACTTCCTTCAGTGTGTCTGAAATCCTGAATGTGCATTGTGTGTATTCCTGTGGGCCTTTACTGCCACTTTGTTTTCCTTCGTTATCAAGATTTTATGTTGCACTATTTTCCACAGAGGGATTTTACAGAGTTGTTTGTTGTACAGCAGCATAAGATCGTGGTGGTATATGCAACTTCTAATGCAAGCCTTACTTTGCGCGACTCTCCTCCTCTGAGAGGACTCGCTGCGCACAGAGCATGAAGCGGCTGCGGAGCGCTGTGCCTCTGTCCACACGCATCGCCCTTCATCACCTCCCTCTTGCTTTCTCCTCAGAATGGCAGAACATTCTGACTTGCTTCCAACCAATTAGAGCACTTCCTACACGTTTCTGCTCTTGTAACCTATCGGAATAAATACTACTTCTCACATATTCTAATACTGTTATGTGTGTTAGAGAAAATGAACCATAAAAATTGATTCTCTGTTCACTTTTCAGTTATTCAAGTACACCTGATCTGAGAAGCAGTTCATCTTAGGAAATAAGGAGAAATAGTATACTCAGACTAGAAAATGCTAGCGTGCAGGTTTATGAAGGGTATTCCTGACGACCGACCGCAAATGTTGTTTTCTATTCTTGACTCTGTTATGAATTTGTTTTTTTAATTATGAGTAAATCAGTTACTTTCCTCTGTTTATTTTCCCATTGAGAGAGAGAGATAGTATTAGTATCCTCTCTTACAGATATTGTGAATTAGTAGAATCCTTGGTAATCATTTAAAAGTACATATAATTCTCTTAATAAAGGTCTTGCTGTTACACAGATTCAAGGCTAGTGAATCTAAAGTGTCTTGTTTGTGTGTGGATCAATATTATTACCAGAGTGTACTATTCTAAGATCTGTGTTGCGTTCCTTGTGTTCTTGCCTCTGATGAAAAACATAGGCTGGATTTTTCCATCGTGTCGTTTTTCTCTGTAAAAAAGATATCGACATGCATCAACCTAGTGGGTTTAAAGGTTGAAAGATTAGTGAAATCAAACCTCCTAACTGGGCCACTTGAGCAGGATCCCCAGAGTGCTTCACATGGGTGTGTTGAACTCATGTTCTGTACATTTTCCCGATGGAAGAAGGGTTTCCAAGCCTAATGTCCACGCAGGAGCATTTTTAAAATTCCTTTTTAGATTTAATTCCTGCATATGAAAGAATCGCTGCCAATCTTGTAAATTTATCCCAGACTGCCATGCAGTATCGTGCACTGCTTATTTTGATTCTGATTAAAGTTTGTGGAAGTTTGGGGCTCCTTTTAGACATTTTAATCTCAAGTGACAACCTGTTAAGCCCTGGAGGAGAAACAATCGAAAGCTAAGTTTGTTTGACTGTAAAGTTACTTACATTTTGCTGTTGAAAGATACTCAAGCCTGTGCTATTTTTTCCACAGGAATCCCTTCATTAGATCATTTGTTCAGGTACGAACAATTAGAAATTGAAATGTTGTTGTTGTTGTTAGGTGCCGTCGAGTTGGTATCCAATTCATAGCGACCCTCATAGGGTTTTCAGTGGCTGGCTGTTTCAGGATTGCCTTGGGAGTGGATTGCCAGGCCCTTCTCCCATTTTTTCGGTGCTGGGAATTGAACTCGGGACCTCAGAGACTTCAGCGCAGCACAGCGCTCTACCAACTGAGCTAAATCCCAGCCCTAGAAATTGAAATAGCAATTACTTAAAGTAGAAATTGGTATTATATTTTGGTGGGGGTGGAACCTGGGGCCTTGTGTGTGCTAAGCATGTGTTCTACCACTGAACTCCAACCCCAGTCCAGAAATTACGTGAGTGACTTCTGTTTATGTTTTTTCCTTATTTTTTTCACCTAGAACAAAGAAATAGCCTCGTGTGATTTATAGGTCCAGTGCTTTTCTGAAGAATTACTGAAGAAAAGCAGGGCATGTCTAATCCTGGAGTCATTTTTTACCTTTGTGATGCAGGTTGTATTTTCACTGCCCACCCCCAGTTTTCTTAGAATAGGCTTGATGGTATTTCCATTTCATTACAAATGAACTAATTTGTGCGCCTAGCCTGATGGTTTAATATCTAAAGAGTCTCCACTTTCCTTATTCTCTCATCCTCTGAATTTCCTTTTAAAAAATTAGACTGTTTATAGTATATATTTATGGGGTACAAAGTGTTATTATGGTTTTCAAATACAATGTGGAATGATTAACATCAATTACCATCCCCTAAATTTTGATATTATCCAAAATATTTTATTTGGTCCTCTACCTCTTCTTGTCCCTTTCCCCTACACCTTACACTTGAAGCTTTCCAAATACAGTTAGTTCTTGTTTTTCTCAGTAGATAGGTTCTGTAAAGTCCCAGTGGACACTGAATTAGACAATATCAAACCATTGTCCCTCGGGGAAACACAGGATCAGGTTTCTGAGAGACTCTAGTCTTAACATTGTCCTCAGTTGATACACAACCTTGTTTTGTGTGTATTTCTATTTAAGGACACCTTATTTAATATATACTGTTGACTCATTAGCATTGTCCTTGTGGCATCATAACCCACGCTTAGTGAAACTGCTCAGACTTTCTCCCTACGGCACATCGCAGCCTTCTGGTACTTCGGAACTCAAGACAGCACCTGAGCAGCACACTGGGAGGCCGTTTTAAACCATGAAATCACCAACAGGAAAAACGTGTGAAAAGTGTGCTAGATAGACTGACTAGGACCCTTGTTTACAGTGCGAGAGGTGAAAACAAGGAGGCAGGGAAAGCATTGCCTTGTTCACGTTGCCTTGTCAATGACTCAGATTATTTTCTGCACATGTCTTTGAATGATTAGGAAATCCTCTCAAATACTGATTCTGAGGTTACAAATTTTAGCAAGTAGGTGAACTCGCAAATGCAGAATTGGAATAATGAATAGGTACTGTAGTTTTGGAGCTCCTACTCACCTTATTTTCCTTTGTTTTTGTTGTTGTTTGGTGCTGTCAGGTTAGGTCCCACTCATAGCGACCTTCAGTACAACAGAACAAAACACTCCCTGATTCTGTGCCAGGTACACGATCTTATCTTTAAACCCATTGTTGCGGACACAGTGTCAATCCTTCTAGTTGAAGGTTTTCCCTTTTTTTTTTGTTGACCTGTCACTCTCCCAAATGTGATGTCTTTCTCCAGGGATTGATCCCTCCTGACAACATGTCCAAAAATACACACAGTCTAACCATGCTAGCTTCCAAGGAGCACTCTGGTTGCACTTTTTCCAGGACAGATCTGTTGGTTCTTTTGGCAGTCCATGGTATATTCAATATTCATCTCTAGCACCATAATTCAAAAGCATCAATTCTTTTCCTGTCTCCCTTATTCAATGTCCAGTTTTTACAATCATATGATGTAACTGAAAATACCATGGCACGAGTCAGGCACACCTTCGTCTTCAGTGTGACATCTTTTCAGCACTTTAAAGAGGTCTTTTGCAACAACTTTTTCCAGTGCAATGTGTATTGATTTCTTCACTGCTGCTTCCATGGGTGTGGAGTTTAGAACCAAGTAAAGCAAAATCTTGGATAACTTCAATGTATTCTCCAGTGTGTCATGAAGTTGCTTACTGACCCAGTTGGAAGGATTTTTGTTTTGTTGATGTTGAGGCACAATCCATACTGGAGGCTGTGTTTAGTAAATGTTTCAAATCCTCTTCACTTTTAGCAAGCAGAGTTGTGTTACCTGCACAGCACAGGTTGTTTATGAGTCTTCCCCCAATCATGATGCTCCGTTCTTCATAAAGCCTAACTTCTTGAATTATTTTCTCAGCATAGAGATTGAAGAGGTACCATGAAAAGATACAGCCCTGATGCATACCTTTCTTGACTTTAAAACAGGCAGTGTTTCCTTGTTCTGGTTGAATGACTGCCTCTTGGTCCATGTACAGATTCCTCATAAGTAAAATTAGGTGCTCTGGTCTTCTCATTATTCGAATATTATCCCCAATTTGTTATCTACACAAGTTGAAAGTTAAATTTCTTTTCATAAACATAGGTGTTCCTTTTCAAAACATAGACGTCTTTTTGGAATTCTTTGCTTTCAGCTAATATCCATCTGACATTAGCAATTATGTCCCTGGTTCCAGGCCCTGCTCTGAATCCAGCTTGATTTCCTAGCAGTTTCCTGTGTACATACTGCTGTAGTTGCTTTTGAATGATCTTCAGCAAATTTTTGCTTGCATATGATATTAATATTATTCGATAGTTTCCACATTCAGTTGGATCCCCTTTCTTGGGAATAGGCACAAATATGGATCTCTTCCAGACAGTTGGTCAGGTAGCTCTTTTCCAAACCTCTTGGCATAAACAAGTGAGCACCTCCAGTGCTGCATGTGTTTGTTGAAACATCTCTATTTGCATTCCATCAATTCCTGGAGCCTTGTGTTTCACCAGTTCCTTCAAGGAAGCTTTCACTTCTTTCAGTAGCGTTGGTTCCTGATCATGTGCAACCTGTTGAAATTGTTGATCACCAGTTCTTTTTTGTATAATGGCTTTGTGTATTCCTTCCATCTTTTGATGTTTCCCTGCATCATTTAATAGTTTCTCTGTAGAATCCTTCATTATTGCCACTCAAAGCTTGAATTTTTTCTGCAATCCCTTAAGCTTGGAAAAACAATGAATATTTCCCTTTCAGTTTTCTATCTCCAGCTCTTTGCCCATGTCATCATAATATTTGATTTTGTTTTCTCGATCTGCCCTTTGAAATCTGTTTAGTTCCTTAACGTCATCATGTTTTCCTTTTACTTTAGCTGCTCAATATTCAAGGGCAAGTTTCAGAGTCTTTTCTGACATGTAACTTGTTCTTTTTTTTTTTTCCTGCTTTTTAAATAACCTTTTCCTTTCTTCATGAGTGATGTCTTGATGTCATGCTACAACTCATCTGATCTTCACTCATTAGTGTCTAACACATCAAATGCTCTTGAGGTGATCTCTGCACTCAGATGAGATATACTCAAGGTCGTACCTTGGTTTTTGTACGCTTGTTCTAATTTTCTTCAGTTTCACTTTGAACCTGCATATAAGCAGTTGTCTGATTCACAATCAGCAACCGGTCTTGTTCTGACTTTTAATATTAAGCTTTTCCATCATCTTTTTCTAAAAATATACTCAATTTGTTTCCTCTATGTGCCATCTGGTGTATCCCACGTGTATAGTTACCATTTATGTTGGTGAAAAAATGTACTTGGAATGAAAAGTTCATTGGTCTGACAAAATTCTATCATGCAATGTCCAGCATCATTTCTGTCACCAGGGCCATATTTTCTAACTCCTGAGCCGCTGCCTTTATTTCCAACTTTTGCATTCTAGCTACCAGTAATTATCAGTGCATCCTGAGTGCAAGCCCCCACAATGTGGCAAACTGACAGTCATGTGGGAGTATTTTCCTTTAGCATTGTTATTTTTCATCATTCTTTTTTTTTTTCATCATTCTTATTATGTCCCATTATTTCCTCTTTCAAGATTGTAGCTTAGTTATTGTGTTTTAGGGACTCATTTTATTTTTTAAGTTTTCAGGGTTCCAATGTTTTACTCTCAAGGAGAATGGCAACCCCTTCACCCCACCTCCCTTTTTCTGCAATACTGGGGAAAACCCAGGACTTTGTGTGTACTTGGCAAGTGCTCTACCATGGAGCTGCACCCCCAACCCCTTTTTTAGTTTTTGTCTCGAGACAGAGTCTTACTCAGTTACACAGACTGCCTTTGGCCTGGGACATGTGGTCATCCTGCCTCAGCCTCCCAAGTCGCTGGGATTACAGATGTGAGCCACAGGCAGGGCTGTGAGATATATATATATATATATATATATATATATATATATATATATATATATATACACACACACACACACACACACACACACACGCACATACATATACATATATGTTTGTTGTTGTTGTTAGGTGCCGTCGAGTCAGTATCTGACTCATAGTGACCCTCATACGGTTTTCAATGGCAGCCTGTTTCGGGATTGCCTTGGGAGTGGATTGCCAGGCCCTTCTCCCATTTTTGCGGTGCTGGGAATTGAACTCGGGACCTCAGAGACTGCAGCACAGCGCTCTACCAACTGAGCTAAATCCCAGCCCATATATATATATATGTAGATAGTAATACATGAGCTCAATATGTATTATATGTTATATATTATTATAACTATAAAATATATATTATATATAATAAATATAATAAATAAATATATTTATTACAGGTCTATATGAAATTGCATTGTATGTTTTTAGGAGAATTGGTTATATGGTGCTTTCCATACTTGAGACGTGAAAATTTATTTCCTGCACCACTGAGAAATGTAGTTGGGGAAACTGCTATGGTGGTGGCTTTAGGTGAATAACTAGAACACAAAGAATTAACAAAAGCACAGGGCCATGTTGGGGTGTGGATGCTGCTGGCTCTGGGAAAAGCCTGCGGGCAACTGGATTATGGAGAGTAAAAATGCTGGTGAGGTGCTCACTTTTGGCAGCACATATACTAAAATTGGAATGATATAGAGATGATTAGCATGGCCCCTGTGCAAGGATGACATGCAGAGTCATGAAGTGTTCCATATTTTGTGTGTTTCCTGGAAAATCATTTGATTGATTGTTGACCAGCTTGAAGGAGACAGAATTAAAATAGAATGGGTGGCATCCAATATTGAAGATGTGGTTTTCGTTACAAAAGAAAAAAGATGATGGGTCAGAAGGAGAATTCATATAGTTGTAGTTACAGAGAATTTCTGCTTTCCAGGTGAGATTCTTCCTGTTGTTAGGTGCCGTGGAGTCAAACCAACTCATAGTGACCCTTTGTATAACAGAATGAAACCTTCCTTGACATTGTGCCATGCTGGCACTATGTCACTGCTTCTCTGCTGTTCATAGGGTTTTCAATGGCTGATTATTTTGAGATTGCTTCAAGACTGGATTGCCACGTCCTCCCATTTTTGGGGTGCTGGGGATTGAACCCAGGGCCTCAGGTAGCACAGAGAAGCACTCTACCAACTGAGCTAAACCCCAGCCCCAGTTGGAATTCTTGTTGCCATGCAGTTAGTGCCCAACTCATAGTGACCCTACATACAATAGGCGAAACACTACTGATAGTGCTTGTCTGCTATTCATAGGGTTTTCAATAGCTGATTGTTTTTGGGAGTGGGTTGCCGGGTCCTTCTCCCAAGCCTACAGCACCTGGTATTCCCAGGTGGTCTCCCATCCAAGTACTAACCAGGCTAAACCCTACTTAGCTTTCAAGATCTGATGGGATCAGATGCCACAGTGGTATGGCTGCAGGTTTGGGATTCTTAAGGGGTCATAAATTTATGTTCAGGTTGGTATACTTCTCCTTATTCTTGCTCTGCCACTTAGTAGCTGTGTAACCCCGAGACTGTTTCCCTATACGTGTGTTTGATAATTAACCTAAGGAAATGGTAAGTGGGCAACAAATGGAGGCCCCCTTGTGGCTTTACCAGAGGGATATTTCTGTCCTCTTCCTGTTGCTTGTTAACGTTTCATCACAAGGTGGCGTGCCACGCTAAGGGAAACCAGAGACTCATGTCTCTTTTGTTGTTTGGGGTTTTTGTTTTCTGTTTGGTTTGCTTTTTGTGTTTTGAGACAAGTTTTGCTGTGTAGCCCAGGCTGGCCTGGAACTCTCGATCCTCTGCCTCAGCCTCCTGAGTGCTTGAATTATAGGTGTGTACCATGGTATTTGGGGCTGGGATTTAGCTCAGTGGGTAGAGCGCTGCGCTGCAGTCTCTGAGGCCCCGAGTTCAATTCCCAGCACCGCAAAAATGGGAGAAGGGCCTGGCAATCCACTCCCAAGGCAATCCTGAAGCACTCAGCCATTGAAAACCCTATGAGGGTTGCTATGAGTCGGATACCCACTCGACGGCACCCAACAACAACAACAACCATGGTATTATGCCTGCAGCTGTAGCCCTGTGGCATCCGATCCCATCAGATCTCAGAAGCTAAGCAGGGTTGGGCCTGGTTAGTACCTGGATGGGAGACCGCCTGGGAATACCAGAAGCTGTAGGCTTGGGAGAAGGACCTGGCAACCCCTTCCCAAAAATCAATCCTCCATTGAAAACCCTATGAACCGCAGAGAAGCACTGACAATAGTGTTTCCCCTGTTGTACAGAGGGTCACTATGAGTCGGATACCGACTCGACGGCACCTAACAACAACAACAACCATGGTATTGGTTTTTGTTTTGTTTTGAGCCTGCTAATGCTGGTTACTTTGTAGCAGTTTCGTCACAGCTTCAATCATTTTCCCTAGCAGTTTGATGTGAAAATATTAGTCTCTTCAGCTCTTTTCGCTGTAGCAAATAGGATATTTTACATCCCTACAAAGAAGAAAAGATGTCACATTGAAGACAAAAGTGTGCCTGACTTATGCACATGGTATTTTCAGTTGTATCATATGTTTGTGAAAGCTGGACATTGAATAAGGGAGACGGGAGAATTGTTGCTTTTGAATTACAGTGCTGGAGACAAATATTAAATATACCATGGACTGCCAGAAGAACCAACAGATGTGTTCTAGAAGAAATGCAACCAGAATGTTCCTAAGCAACGATGGTTAGGCTGCATCTTACATATGTTGGACATGTAGTCAGGAGGGACCAATCCCTGGAGAAGGACATCATGTTTGGGAGAGTGGCAGGCCAACGAACAAAAGGAAGACCCTCAACTAGATGGGTTGACAAAGTGGCTATGACAGTGGGCTTAAACATAAGAAAGATTGTGTACTTGGCACCGTGTCAGGGAGTGTTTCATTCGGTTCCATATAGGGTCACTATAAGTCAGACATGACTCAGCGGCACCTAATAACAACAGCAACTAAGTGTGGCAGGGTAGATTGTCTAGATCAGGGGTTCCCAACCCATGGGCTGAAGATCAGTAGTGACGCAAGTGGAGCTTCTTCTGTATTTACACAATAAATGTAATGTGCAAATGTAATGTGCTTGAATCATCCTGAATCCCTGGCCCCATACGTGGAAAAATTATCTCCCATCAAACTGGTCCCTAGTGCCAAAAACATTGCAGACTGATGGTCTAGAGTCTTGTGGGTTATGCCATCATACAGAGTGTAGTATCTTTCATTTTAGAGCATCTTGGCCTCTTCTCTACCCTGGAGTTTTGGACTGAAAACCAGAGAGACTCTGAAAACGGTGCAAGTAAGGCTTATTCCCAACTCTTTCTACTACAGGTGCTAAAAAATGATTCAGTATGTTAAGTGTACTGTGTTTATCTCCCACTGTGAAAGCTGGGAATTTAGAGATTAATTTTTTATTTTGAAATATCTTCAGAATAACAGGAAAATAACAGCAGCAAAATTCCTGTATAACCTTTGGATTATCCAAATGTTAACAGTTTACCCCATTTTGCTTGAGGTTTTTTTTTTTTTTTTCTGAAGTATTTGGCAATATGTTGCAGACCAACGCCTTTTTATCCTTGGATGCATCTGTGTATATTTCCCCCAGAAAGTAACTGCAGTACGATACTAAAACCAAGAAATTAACATGGATACAGTACTACCTACCTTCTTCAAGGGAGAAGGAACCGGCAGCCCACTCCCAAAAATCAATCAGCCATTGAAAACCCTATGAACAGCAGAGAAGCACTGACAATAGTGTTTCACCTGTTGTACATAGGGTCGCTACAAGTAGGATACCGACTTGATGGCATCTAACAACAATAACAACCTTCTTCAAATTATGTTGGTAGGTGCCGTGCAGTCGTGTCTGGCTCAGAGCAACCCTTGTCCGGTTTTCAATGGGGATTGTTTTGGGATTGCCCCAGGAGTGGATTGCCACGTCCTTCTCCCATTTTTGCCATGCTTGGAATCGAACCTGGGACCTCAGAGACTGCAGAGCAGTGCTAGATCTACCAACTGAGCTAAATCCCAGCCCCTCTTCAATTTATAGTAAAGAGAAAAATATATATTTTCTATTCCAGGACACAATCTGTGATCACACATTGAGTTTTGTTGTCTCATCTCTTTAGTGTCTCTTACATTTGGGACAGTGTTTCAGACTTTGTCATTCACGACTAGGCATTTGTAACTTCAGTGGCTCATAAATCAGGGTTACCCACAGTTCTGTGCCTTTGTGTTCTGTGTAGATAAATGGCCCCCAGGACTGCTCAGTCCAGGGTGTTAATCCCTGAATCACTTTTTAGCACCTGGAGTAGAAACAGTTGGGAATAGGCCTTACTTGCATCTTTTTTGGAGTCTCTCTGGTTTTCAGTCCAAAACTCCAGGGTGGAGAAGAGGCCAAGATGCTCTAAAATCAAAGATCCTACAGTCTGTATAATCTGCAGGGCTGTGCTCGTCACCTTGACAACTGCTACCTTGCATCTTTTACTCACGGCCTGGGGCTGGCCACTGGAAAAGTTTTGGGGAGACACCTGAAGATATGCAGAGTTGTGCTGAAGTTCACAGCAACATTTCAGAAAGAAAATAGTCGAGAAACACACTGGCTTAATTCATTAGTTAAGCATCATGCCAGGCAAAATTTTGGACCTGCCATTGACAAGGCCTTTGTGGTCCTACCTGGATTCAGCAGCTCTTTAAGGTTAAGCTTGATGTTTGTTGTTGTTAGGTGCCATTGAGTGAGTCCAACTCATAGTGAACCTCATAGGGTTTTCAATGGCTGATTGTTTTCGGGATTGCCCTGGGAGTGGATTGCCACGTCCTTCTCCCATCATTGTGGTGCTGGGAATCGAACTCGGCACCTCAGAGACTGCAGAGCGGCTCTCTACCAACTGAACTAAATCCCAGCCCCTTTAAGGACTTAGACCTTTCCTTATGCTTTTTGCATACTTATTACCCACAGAGAATGTATCACATATTTGCATTCACTCTGAATCCAAAAATGAAACAAATTAGTGTTTATTATACATGTTATTCATGTCCCTATTTAATTACAGGGAAAACAGTTAATATCTTCTGAAAGTGATTTTATGTTGTAACTAGGTGTCTGTAAAGTAACTTGGGGGGTGGTCTGCTTGCCCACCTGCTTTTTACATTTTTTAGATGGAGTCTCACTGTGTAGCCCAGGCTGGTCTTGAACCCCTGAGCTCAAGCAATTCTCCCTCCTCAGTTGCCCAAGTACATGGAACTAGCAGTGCAGGCCACTAACCCTGGCTTAACTACCTCTTTGTTTGCATGATTGAGGGGCCCAGAGAAGTCAGTGCTGCGTCTGTCCACACTGGCATGAGTGCTTAGCTGCACTGTTCTAGGCGCAGCAAATAGGAGCTGACCAGGACCTCTGAACAGAGCCCTCGCCAGAGCACCGTGTTGCTCCCAGGCCCCCAGTCACTACTGCCTGCTGGCCAGGCTGCCCACCCTCCCAAGTGCAGCCAGCTGTGTGGCTTCACACGGATGCAGAGCAGGGAGGAAGGACGCACCTCCATTCTGCTCCCTCTGCATGGCCCTGGCTTCTCAGGAGGCCGCTTCCAGCTGAGGGCAGGGAGGTCCCCTCTATCATGGGGTGGGCCTTGGTACCATCTTGTTTCTCATCGGACTGGAGAGATGGCTTAGGACCTTCTCCCCAGTTCAGACGATTTGGCAGACAGCAAATATGTTGTGGCAGGGAAAACCGAAAATACTTTGAGAGACAAAGACACTTGGGTAACATTAAAAAAGTTTATTTACTAGCTAATAGATCAGCCTGAGGAAAGCATGTCCTCTCATGATCTGGCTGACCCAGCACCTTTGTTCTCCTGAGCTTATATAGTTTACTGTCGGGTGGAGGAAGTTATACCTTATTTGGATTAATCACATGGGCAGAGTCTACGTGATCATCTGCAGGTGGGTGAAGTAACATTTTAATGAGGACCAAGATAGTTGTCATGGTTACAGGGCGGCAAGGTCAATCAGGGCAAGGTCAATCAGGAAACAGTTACTGACCAGCCGAGATAAGCAGCAGGGATGCAGGAATGTGAGAACGACTCCTACTTCCATGGTGAGATAATTTTAACAAGCAGGGTTCACAGCTGGGAACATTAAGCTCTAACAATTACAGTCTAACTGAAATACATATTAGTTTTGACAAGCTTTTTACAGACTTTTTGATTTTCATTTTTCTGTGACAAAAACATTTCAGGGGGCCCTGGGGCACCTCAAGGAGAGAAGTGACTGCAGATGACTGCAGACTTAACACCCTGGACAGAGAACTGATTTAAAATGAAATGAAAGTCGATGACCCAACTGCCGGATGGATGTTGAGCCGGTCCCAAGGCAGGCAGTTCCTGGGCAGGAGGGCAGCCCCCATTTCTCCAGGGTTGTGCCTCAATCTGTGTCCCACCGACAGGGGTATCTCCCTTCCCTGTCCCTACCATGCCTCCACCTCCTGCCTATAACCCTCCTGCTCCACCCGCGTGGTGCCCACCAACTCCTCTGAAAGCTGCTCCCTCCTTTACCTTCTTGGGTGTCAGCACCATGCTGGGTAATGGAGAGCCACCCCAAGGGTTCACATCACGCGGCACGGGCATCCAATCTTCATGGATGTGTGCCACACAACACCAGGGGCTGCCATTCATAGACAAGGCCCAGGTGATGTTTCTGTTTACTTAGGAACATTTGTGGCACTCAGAAACAGCAGGTCTTACAGGGAGGTGCCTTTATCTAATTCACATGAGGTTTCCCTATAGGCTAGTAGTGGCCTTAATCCAACTCATCTACTTTATCTCTGGGTGACCAGTACTAGGTATAGCGCCCTCTCTCCTCCGTTTGTCTGCATCCTCCTAAACCCTGTGTCCAGCCTTCCCTAGTGTATTGTCCATAATGTGCCCTATAGGATGAATGTAAGAACTAACTACCCCCTCCTATAATGTATGACCCCGATCTCTATGTCTAATGGATGGATCTTCTGTAACCACATTAACCTAAATAATAGGCGTGAGTCTTGTTTGTTCCTCTACGATGAGTACTTCATTGACTGGATCAGCAAACACTTTCCATAAAGGGCCAGGCAATAATTATTTCAGGCTTTGTAGGTCACACAGTCTCTGTTGCAACTATTCAATTCTGCCTTGTCGTGCAAAAACAGCCATAGATGCCATATAAATGAATGAGCTTTGCTGGGTTCCAGTAAAACTTTATGGACACTGAAATTTTAATATCATATCATTATCATGGGTAGTGAAATATTCTTTTGGTTTTTCCCAAGTATTTAAAAGGCGGAAAAACAATTCTTAGCTCTTAGGCTGTGCAAAAAATAGAGTGGGCTGGCTATGGCTAGTAGAGTATGGATTCTGTTATCGATGATTTGTAAGATTGCTTCTAACTTAAATATATTATGGACTGTGTACTTCATTGACTAGAAATTACACTTCCAAGTTAGTACAAGTTTTTAAATTTTTTTTCACAAGTACTAGGGGGTTGAATCCAGGGCCTCGCACGTGTTAGGAAAGTGATCCACCACTCAGCTGCACCCTGACTCCTTGTACTTATTTTTTATCTTGAGATGGTCTTGCTAAATTGTACAGGATGTCTCTGTCCTTGAACTTGGTATCCTGCCCAGCCTCCTGTGTCGCTGGGATTACAGACATGCACCATGGCTCCAGGCTTAGTATAAATGTTAATCCCATAGATTAGTCACTTATTTTACAAAGCACAGCCAGGCATTTGATTTTTGGAAAATACTATGAAAAAAAGATATCTTATTTAAAAATTTCCTGTCCTTTCCCCCTGAATAATAGGTGAGTCCAACGCCTACTCCAGGTGTACTGAGTTAGAATGGTGAAGAAGGCTTGTAAAACAGCCTCAAGGGGCTAAAGATGGAGCTCAATGGTACAGTATATACTTAGCATGTTGGAGGGCCCAGGCCTGGGCTGCAAACCCCAACACCACTCGGAAAAAAAAAAAAAAGCCAAAATAAATCTTCATCAGGGCTCTGAGGCACACGCCTATAATCCTAGAAGCTCAGGAGGCTGGGGCAAGAGGATCTAGAGTTCAAGGCCAGAGGCAGCCTGTGCAACTTAGCAACACCTTGTCTCAAAATAAAAAATCACAAAGGGGCTGGGGTGCAGCTTAGTGGTAGAGTGAGTGCCTAGCATGCATGAAGCCCTGGGTTCAACCCCCAAGTACTGAAAAACAAAACAAAACAAAAAGCAAAAAGAAAACCTGCGCCTTGAAGTTTTTGCAAAGGCAAAGCCCATTTGGACTCTTGATCAATGAGTTTGTGTGAGGGTCAGCCTCTTCCCTTTGAGGGAATAACCTTGGACAGCACCCTGCTCTTCCCTACAAATGCTCTTGGAAATAGCATTGGCCCCGGAGTTGGTCTTTGAGTCTGTCACTAGCTTAGATACCATCTTTAACCAACAGGGTACCTTTCTGGGCCTGAAACATAGCCATGCCCTGATCCAGGACACTAGACCAATTTCACCCCAAATACAGTCCAGCCTCCTCAGAATCCGGTCCCTACCTGCTGGCCCCTGACGGTCTGTAACCACCTTAAACAATTGAGCTTCCTCTCTAACAGAACTGGTCTGTCGCCTTCCTGCTGGGCTCAAGTCCTCACCTGTTTCTGCTGTGCACTCTGCGCGCTCCATATGCACGGGTTCCCCGTGGGGGATTCAACCACCATGGATTGAAAATACTTTGAAGAATTGTGTTTGTATTGAACATATACACACTTCTATTGTTGTCATTATTCCCTAAATAGTGCGGCTGTTAGGTATTACACATAATCTAGAAGTGATTTAAAGCATGTGAGAGGCCCGGTGTGGTGACACACATCTGTAATCCCAGCACTCAGGTTTGTTCAAGGCCAGCCCGGGCTACATAGTGGACACTCTCTCAAAAAAGAAACACAACAGAACAACCAGAACCAGAAACCAGAATAACAACAACAAAAGCAAAGGACACAGGAGGATTTTCATAAGTTATGTGCAAATGCTACCCCATTTTATGCAAAGGACTGAGGCACCTGTAGATTTTGGTACCAGCTAAGGAGCCTGGAACAAATCCCCTGAGGATCCTGAGGGCTGGTGGGATGCATACCCTGTTCGCCTCACTGGGTTCACAGTGTGGCCCGTTGGAGGAAGCTCTTCTATCTTCTTCTTCTTGTTAGGTGGTGTCGAGTCATGTCTGACTCATAGCGCCCTTACAGGGTTTTCAATGGCTGTTTCAGGATTGCCTTGGGAGTGGATTGCCAGGTCCTTCTCCCATTTTTGCGGTGCTGGGAATCGAACTTGGGACCTCAGATACTGCAGAGCAGTACTCTACCAACTGAGCTAAATCCCAGCCCCTTCTGTCTTAGATTTCATAAATGATCCAAAGCAAGTCTTTATAATTTCTACTACTAACTCATTCTTCAAACTTGTGCCCATTCTAGGAGCATCTAAGAGCTGAAACAGATGCCTCATAAGAGGACATATGTGCACAGTGTAAGGGCCATGATGGGGGCTGTCCCTTTTTTTTCTTTTGTGGGGCTGGGGGTGGAAACCAGGGCCTTGTGCATGCTAGGCAAGCTGTCTACCATTGACCCACATCCTCAACCAGTCCTTTTCACTCTTACCACCCTGGACAGCAGAGTACACAACACTGGGATTTAGCTCAGTTGGTAGAGCGCTGCGCTGCAGTCTCTGAGGTCCCGAGTTCAATTCCTAGCACCGCAAAAATGGGAGAAGGGCCTGGCAATCCACTCCCAAGGCAATCCCGAAACAGTCAGCCATTGAAAACCCTATGGGGGTCGCTATGAGTCGGATACCGACTCGACGGCACCTAACAACAACAACAACCCTGGACAGCCGAGTACACAACACGTCATCAGAAAGGCAGTCAATTTCTTTCCAGCTGTACAGCGTCCAATAGAGGAAGACATGCTAGAAGATTCATCAGTTTCTGCCTGGATAGAAAGGGAAGGTTTTGAGGACATGGGAAGGAAAGGGCTTCTCTCATCCTGGGATCTGATCTGAGTTTTATCAGCCGAAAGTTCCAGCACAACCAATAAGGGAAGCTCTTGTGAGAATCGCCCGCATAGAAACCAGTGCTTCCCTAAGAATCTCACCAAACCAGATGGTGGACTATGATTAAAGTGAACCTACATAATTTCCTAGTTAACAGACCAGGTAATTTCCTAAAGACTAGATCAAGTAGGAGTCTCCTCAGCTATCCCAGTTTACCCCTACATGTCTGTCAGCTTGTCGTGCTGTGAGGGCTTGCGTGTTGCTTTGCTGCTGAAAGCTATGCCAGATACTATCAGGGCCACCCATGTTGGTCAGGTCTCCGCTGAGCTTCCAGACTAAGACTAGGCAGAAGGACCCGGCAGCCCACTCCCAAAACAATTAGCCATTGAAAACTCTACAAATAACAGAAAAGCCCTGTCAAATATAGTGCCAGAAAATGAGCACCCCCAAGCTGGAAGGCACTCAAGAAAAACTGGGGAAGAGTTGCCTCCTCAAAGTAGAGTTGACCTTAATGATGGGAATGGAGTAAAACCCCTGGGACCTCCATTTGCTGTGACACAACTCAAAATGAGAAGAAACACCCTGGCTGCAACAATGGGCTCAAACATAAAGAAGATCGTGTGCATGGCAAAGTGCTGGGTAACATTTCGTTCTGCTGTACTTAGGGTCACGATGAGTTGGATGTGACTCAACAGCACCTAGCAACAACACCCCAATTTAGGCATTTTGCCAATGCTCCTTTTCCAGTCTGTAAGTCTATCCCTGACATCTGCTGGGACCCCATTGAGCCATGTAACTTCAAAAGCCCCAAATAAAGCGCCGGCGCGGTGGCACACACTTGTAATCCCAGTGGCTCAGGAGGCGGAGGCACGAGGATCACAAGTTCGAAACCAGAGGCAGTCTGCGTAACTTAGCGAGACCCTGTCTCAAAAAGTAAAAAGAAAAAAAAAAAGGGCTTGGGGCGCAGCTCAGTAGTCCAGCACTTGCAAAGCATGCAGGTGCGAGGCCTTGGGTTCAACCCCCAGTACTGCAAAAGAAAAGAAAAGAAAAGAAAAGGCTCCAAATCATACATATACCTGTTGTGAAGATACCCAGGGGTGTGTCTCTTTCTAGACGCCCATGCTTGCTCTGAACCATGGACTCTCGCCTGCCCTTTATCAAATGAACTCAAAACTCTGCTTCATTTCTCCGTTTCATCCCACAATTCTTTTCAGCAACTGAGACAAAGACCTGGCATCTCCCCTGAGTGGAAGTTCTGAGCAACGGAACTCTTCAGGGCAAGTGGTAACGTTGGGGCACAGCACCCTATACCCGTTGACAAGCTGACAGTGTCTCTTCTTGCCACTGTCAGGACAAGGCTGCAGGTGGGGTTTCTTCCTGGAAGCAGACCTGAGCGCCATTGTGCCTCCCTGTGTGGGAGATGGGAGACTTATCTGGATTCTGAAAGGTTAAGAGTCAGAGAAATGGGTTTGACACACACGGCCTTTGGACTAAACAGCTCGCCACCGATGGTGTCATCAGATCCACTGTGTGCTCAGTGACACTGCTATTAGCCAGTTCTCCTTGGTGCCTGCAGTTCCTGTCTCGGTCAATATTGTGTGACTCATCATGCAAACAAAGTGCTCACACTGCTTCTGAAAAAATCCCCTTAGAACTTTCCCAAGAATCAAGTGACACTCGTAGAAAGTTCTTGTTGAGTTCCCTGAGGCCTCACCAGCTTTCCCAGGAATTGCTTAAGAAAACAAGCTTAGACACGATCTTCTTTTTTTTTTTTTTTTCTTTTTGTTTTGCGGTACTAGGGGTTGAACCCAGGGCCTTGTGCTTGCATGCTATGCAAGTGCTGGACCACTGAGCTGCACCCCCAGCCCATGTTTTTACTTTTTGAGACAGGGTCTCCCTAAGTTACGCAGACTTCCTCTGGTCTCAAACTTGCAATTCTCCTGGCTCCGCCTCCCAAGCCACTGGGATTACAGGAGTGCGCCATCATGCCCAGCTAGACACGATCATTTTCAGAAGCTAACACTTTTGCGGGAGAAGGATGTGGCAACCCACTCCCAAGGCAATCCCAAAACAGTCAGCCATTGAAAACCCTATGAGGGTCGCTATGAGTCGGATACCGACTCGACGGCACCTAACAACAACACTTTTGCAGAAAATAGGTCGAAATAAAGACAGTGGAGAGAAAAGACACCACAGACATTTTTTAAAAAAAAGTTCATTATACAACACTACCTTTCTAGCTTAAAAAAAAAAAAAAAGAACCATCAATTAGGAAAATATTTACATGATTAATTACTTACAACATTTTTTTAAATTATTATTTTTTTTGTAGTGCTGGGGATGGAACCGAGGGCTTCCTGCATGGTAGGCAAACACCCTACCACTGGGTTGCCTCCCCAGCCCAAGCCTAATCACATTATAAGCCATCAGACTGGGCATGAAGGGGCCACCAAGGCTCCCTCATTATGACATTCTGGGACAACTCAACTGCCAGAGTCAAGGAGAGGACGCAAGCTTCTGACGGCCTGGGCCAGCCAAGAACAAAGAAGACATCACAGGTATGCCATAGCCACATTTTGAGCAAATAATTACATGCCGTTTTAGTGTTTAAGAGAAACCTTAAGTTTTCTGAGATGTTTCTGTAGACTCATATTAGAAACTTGTAGGATTTGGGAAATTCTTCGTTTGAAGAGAAAATAAGCTGTCTCCCTGCGAGACTCAGTATCTCCCGCTAGACACGGGCAGGTCTTCCTGAGGCAGGAGTCTGGGATGCTGGTCACTGAGGTCCAGGCAGGAAGTCAGCAGGTTCCTGGCTCAGTGTCTTCCTGGGCCTGCGCGGGCTGCACCAGGGCTCCGGTTCTGAGTACCTGGAGAACATCTTCTGGCTCCTTTTCTGGAAATGAGATGATGGACACAGAGTCGCAGGCATCATCTTTTGTTGAACTATCCTTGTCCAAGGCCTCCAAGATGGGTTGAGCAGGGTCCTTTAAATACTAGAAAAGGTTGAAAACCAAAAATCATAATGAGTTTATCAGTTCCATATACCAGATCCTTTTTTAGTTGGTATGTTGGTAGGTGCTGTTGAGTTGAGTCTGACTCATAGCAACCCTATGTACAACAGACAAAAACACTCCCTGACACTGTGCCATGCCTGGCACTATTGTCAGTACTTCTCTGTTATTCAAGAGGGTTTTCAGTGGTAGATTGTTTCAGGAGTGGGCTGCCAGGTCCTTCTCCCATTTTTGTGGTGCTAGGGATCAAACCCAGGGCCTCAGTGCAGTGTTGTTGTTGTTGTTAGGTGCTGTTGAGTCGGTATCTGACTCATAGCGACCCTCATAGGGTTTTCAATGGCTGACTGTTTTGGGATTGCCTTGGGAGTGGATTGCCAGGCCCTTCTCCCATTTTTGTGATGCTGGGAATTGAACGTGGAACCTCAGAGACTGCAGCGCAGCGCTCTAACCACTGAGCTAAATCCCAGCCTCAGTGCAGTGTAGTCATATTTTATTCAGGTACAACTATTCTGTCCACCAATGAAATGATTTTTTTGTGTGGTGCTGGAGATTGAACCTGAGGCCTGGGGCATGCTGAGCACATGATCTACCACGGAGCCACACTCCCAGGCCTGAAATAATTTCAAATACCTGACTACCCCTTCACGCCTCTTCTCAGCAATCACTTTAAAACAAATCCAAGGGCCAGTCATGTTAGTCCTGAAAGCTGTGAAAGGTCAGAACTCAGCAAAAGCAAGTATCCTTGCTATCCTTAGTCTCTGTCTGTGGATTATTTATTCGAAAACACAACAAAGATGTAAGTGTTCAGAGGAAAGGGGCCCTCCCGTTCAGCCACAACAGGGTAAAAGGGGAAAGTCTGCAGGCGCGTTCTCAGCCCCTCCCTCCTGTGGTTTGCACTGCGCACAGCACCCAGAGTTTGGCAGGACACCCTCAGGCCTGCATAGCCCTGGGGGATGTGTGTGTGGGAGGGGGGTCTTCAATGTGAAGGGATGTCTCACAGAGCTGAACTTTTTTTGCTCTTTCTTAGCCATAAATTCACCATGTTACCCAGAAACCAGCACCCAGCTCTTCAAAAGGCTGACAGATACTGAGTACAGCGAGCTTATGGCTGGCTGATGAAAGAGGAACAAAACCGCGTCACGAGCACTTGTGAAACCCCAGAAAGCCGAAGTAAGGCACGATTCGCTACTCTTACATAACTTTGGCAACCCGGGGCAGACAGTTTTCACACGTTTCCAGGGAAGTAAATGCAGAGATTGCTTTAGATTCATGCCCCGGAAGAAGGACTTGTGGTAAATTCACTGACTAGGGCCCCGCTGCTGGATCTACCTGAGAGAAGATTGTTAAATTCTGAGATGCATTGGGAGCTGTTGTTTTTTGACAGTATTAACCAGGAAGGCTCTAGCAGGGAATTTCCTTTAATGTCTGTGTACTTTAAATACATCACCACAGATGGACAAGTGATTATGCTTCTTTCTATAAGTT
>VMDO01000909.1:0-5000 GCA_007922755.1 Pedetes capensis | reverse complement strand
ACCCAGCACCTCGTGCATGGTAGGTACATACTCTGCCTCTGAGCTACACCCCCAGATTCACCCACCTGCCCAACAAATCCTAATTTCTAGGATAAAAATTTTCCTTTAAAATTAACATCTTAGGGCTGGGGTTGTGGCTAAGCGGTAGACAGCTTTGCCTCGCATGTGGAAGGCCCTGGGTTCCACCTCCAGAATTGGGACAATAACTCCTAAGACATTTTCAAAAAATTTTAAATGAAATGAGCATCTTGTGTTTTATGGTTAATCTAATGAAATTATTTTGAGTTGCTCAAGAGAGAAAAAGTAGAGCCGGGCGCGGTGGTGCACGCTTGTAATCCCAGGGGCTTGGGAGGTGGAGGCGGGAAGATACAAGTTTGAGACCAGAGGCAGTCTGCGTAATTTAGCAAGACCCTGTCTCAAAAAGTTAAAAAAAAAAAAAAAAAAAAGGGCTGGGGGTGCAGCTCAGTGGTCCAGCACTTGCAGAGCATGCAGGCGTGAGGTCCTGGGTTCAACCCCCAATACCGCAAAAAAATAAAAAAAGAAAGAAAGAAAGAAAATGAGCATTTTGTGTTTTATGGCTAATCTAATGAAAATATTTTGAGTTGCTCAAGAAAGAAAAAGTAGAGCCAGGCGCAGTGGCACATGCCTGTAATCCCAGTGGCTTGGGAGGTGGAGGCAGGAGGATCGCAAGTTCGAGACCAGAGGCAGTCTGCGTAACTTAGCAAGACCCTGACTCAAAAAGTAAAAAAAAAAAAAAAAAAAAGGGCTGGAGGCGGCAGCTCAGTGGTCCAGCACTTGCAAAGCATGCAAGCGTGAGGTCCTGGGTTCAACCCCAAGTACCGCAAAAAAAAAAAAAAAAAAAAGGGAGAGAGAAGAAGTATCCTAGGAAATAATGTTCCTTTAATTCCCAGCCCGCTGCTAGTCTGAACTGAAATGTGCTGCTTCGTGCAGTTCTGGTCAAACTGCCTGCAGGATTTATATCCCCAGAGCTCGGGGAACCCCGACTGTCCAGGGCCAAGCGGCCCCTGTGAGCTGGGGGCACTGCGTCAGCTTCCCTGCTTGCCACAGTCCCTCGTGTGGCTTTTGGACGGATCTCTTGTGCGTCCAGCCTGCTCAGGCCCGCGGGTGCTGCTCCCTAGAACGCTCCTTCTCCTTCCAGGCGATTTCCACCGAGCCACACAGGCCGCCCTTGCAAACCGTTCCAGCCATTTACATAGGCGCACCTTGCAGAACACAGTCCCAGATTCCATTTTTTCCTGGACACAAAAGTGGCCACCAGGGTGCTGATGGCAATGGGAGGGGAGGACAAGGGAGCCTTGTCTGGGGGTCCCCCAGATGTTTTTTTGGAGGCCAGACAGTAATTGAAATGGAATTCCAAGTCTATTGTGGTCAGCCAGGGTTAATGATATAAATTGTTGAAACAGAAATACGCCCATTAAAACCCCCCCAAAGTCCAGAGATGGCAAAGGAACCATGGGCAACACACCAGCAAACACAGGCACTGGGTAGCACTGAAGAGGGGCACTCAGATCCACCTGGCAGGGGGACGGCTCAGCATGGCAAGCAGAAAAGCGAGTTGTGACAAGGAGGGTTAAAAGAGGCTCAGCGCTCACACCCCAGGAGATCCGAGGAGACCCTGATTTCCTGGCCTACGTGAAAGTTTCCTTTGCTCTTCTACACCCGAACCTCTAAAGAAAAGAACCTCAAAACAAACAAGGGAAATGCTCTTGCCTGTTGGAGTCCCACTTTTTCCCAGTAATGGACGTAATACTGAAAAGCGACCATGGAGGTGTCAATGTCGAAGGGAGAGGAGACTCGGATGACAAGGGTGCCTTCTCCTGGGGTCACCGAGACGTTTTTTGGAGGCCCAATAGTAACTGAAATAGAATAACAGACAAAAAACTATACATATGCATATAGACACACTCACATATATACACTCAAATATATTGTATACTGCTGGGCACGGTGGCGCACGCCTGTAATCCCAGCAGCTCGGGAGGCAGAGGCAGGAGGATCGCAAGTTTGAGACTAGAGGCAGTCTGTGAAACTTAGCGAGATCCTGCCTCAAAAAGTAAAAAAATGGGCTGGGGGTGCAGCTCAGTGGTATGGGGGTGCAGATCAGTGGTACAGCACTTGCAAAGCATGCAAGTGCAAGGCCCTGGGTTCAACCCCCAGTACTACCAAAAAAAAAAAAATGTATAAGAGAAACAGAGCTGGAAGATTAACCAAAGATCAAATTTTCATGCAGAGGGGAAAAAATTTAGTAGACTTTACCTTTGGAAAAAAATAGGGCCGGGCACAGTGGCAAGTGCCTGTAATCCAGTGACTCGGGAGGCAGAGGCAGGAGGATCACAGGTTTGAGACCAGAGGTAGTCTGTATAATTTAGCAAGACCCTGTCTCAAAAAATTAAAAAAAAAAAAGGGGGGGGGGCTGGGAGTGCAGCTCAGTGGTCCAGCACTTGCAAAGCATGTAAGCAAGAGGCCATGGGTTCAACCCTCAGTACCGCAAAAAAATAATAAAAATAAAGTATGTAATTCCTATATAAATAAACAAAACTCGTATTTACTATTATTATTATTTTTTGAGATGAGAGTCTCACTATGTTGCCCTGACTGGTATTCAACTCTTTCGCTCGTAATCCGCCTGCCTCAGTGCCCTGAGCAGCTGGGACTGTACGCATGTACATGTCACTGCATCCAGCTTAGATGACTAACTTTTGTCTCCTAGATTCTTGTAACAATAAATTTGGACATAACAACAGAGATGTTGCCATGGTAAATGTTAAGCCTTTTCATATGGTTCACAAGACAGCCAGGGACTGTGACTCATGACTGCTATAAATGAAAGGCTACAAAGTATAGGCTGCATCCTTTGAGGGGTATTTTCTTTGCAGTACATGGGGGTTAAACCCTGGGCCTCACACGTGCTTTGTAAGCACTCTACCACTGGGCTGCACCCCTCTGTCTTGTATTTGTTTTACTTTTTATCTCCAGACAGAATCTCACTAGGTTGCGCAAGCTGCCTCTGGCCTTGAACTTGAGATCCTCTTGCCTCTGCCTCCCAAGTCCCTGGGATGATCCGTGTGCCCCACTGCGCCTGGTAGCATTCTTCAAGTTCTAAGAGACCCAGTTCTGCACAACTTACACTGCGAGACAATCGCATCGCTGTGAGCCCCTGCAGGTTCACCCTAGCGGGGCTGGATTCCCCTGTGCTTCCGTGATCTCCGCTGGCCACTCCAGGCTCGTGAGCGTTAGGCTTGTGGTGTGGCCAAGCTGTTCTCGGTGCAAAAGCAAATTGGTCCTCACATGGTCTGCGTCTGAACCCTTGGATCTCACTCACAGTGGTGGAGAAGAAGCCACATACAGACAATGCTGGGGGGCAGAGTCAGGGCCAGCTTGGTCCCGAGCCAGGCAGGGGACAAAGAGCTCTCTCACTGAAGCTCCTCACAGATCCTGGCACCCACGCTCACCAGCCTCCCTTTTCATAGCTAAATGGGCAGAGCATGGAAAAGCACACTGATGGCGGGGCGTGGCCACCGGCTGAAGGCCTCTCACCTCTGGGGACACGTCCTCTAGCCATGCCCACACCCACACAGGAGTGGCACGGGCACATGGATGCCAGCCATGGCTGATTACTTTGTGGCTGAGAGGACGACGCTCACAGCCCTGCCCTTCTGTGGAGAGTCGGGTCTGGAATCTGCAATCCATACGATAAGCCTTATCTCTGGAGGGCAAAGGATCTGCCTTCCCCAGCACTGAAGAAAGAGTGGCTCGATGGAGCGACGGGTAAGGGGAGACAGCGGCTTCTGGGCACCATGGGCTTTGCTCCAGGCATCGGCCAGACAAGGCTGGCCACGTTTCAGCAGGAGGAAGCTGAAGCCCACAGCTGACACTGCTGGCGCAGAGTAACACAGCCAGGAAAGGGCCAAGCTGGGACACGAACCCACATTCACGTGATGCCAAAGACTGCCCCACCCCCCACCCCCTCATCCTTCCACCTAGTGAAGCTTCTTTGCATTGGTCAGTGATTCTGACTCCCCCAGGAGGGGAGGCGGTCAGTGGGACTTGAGAACATTCCCGCCTCAAATTTGATAAGCCAGGGGTGAGGAGTGACAACCCAGCCCCCAACCAACCAGAGCCTCACTGCTCAACTCAGGCTGGGAGGACAGGCAGCCCTGGCGGATACAGGACCAACACCCCTCACCCGGGTCCCGCTTCCCGATCTCGTTCCTGGGGCAGTGGCAGCAGCTATCATTACTTTTGTTTTATCCTCCCAATCCGCATGTGAGAAGTCATTTGTTCTCTACTCAAGGACAAATGACTGTCCACAGTACTGAGCAGCCAGTAGGGGCTTGCTGTCTTTTCTATTTCTTAGCCCCACATCATCTAGCACAAATCATGATATATATATATATATATAGTTAGTTAGTTAGTTAGTTAGTTAGTTAGTTAGTTAGTTAGTTGTTGTTAGGTGCCATCGAGTCGGTATCCGATTCATAGCGACCCTCATGGGGTTTTCAATGGCTGACTGTTTCGGGATTGTCTTGGGAGTGGATTGCCAGGCCCTTCTCCCACTTTTGCGGTGCTGGGAATTGAACTCGGGACCTCAGAGACTGCAGCGCAGCGCTCTACCCACTGAGCTAAATCCCAGCCCCTATATATATATATATATATATATATATATATATATGTATATATGTGTGTATATATATATATATATATATAGTGCATACACACTATATATATATGTATATATATATTATATATGTATATATATAGTATATATATAGTAGTATATATATATGTATATATATATAGTGCATACATACACACTACATATATATACACATATATATGTATATATATGTAGTGTGTATGTGTATACATGTGTATATATATACACATACATATATGTATATGTATATATACACACACACATACATATATATATATATATATATATATATATATATATATATATATCTTATTATTTATTG
>VMDO01000908.1:52837-236152 GCA_007922755.1 Pedetes capensis | reverse complement strand
AACTTGTGATCCTCCTGCCTCCGCCTCCCGAGCCGCTGGGATTACAGGCGTGCGCCACCATGCCCGACTTAGTCTGACCACTTCTGATCCTCTGTGCTCCACACGCAGAGCATCTCTGGGTTCTTCCCCGTGGCCCTGGCTGGGATCCCTGCTGCTCTCTTGCCCACTTGAGTTGTTTCCTTGAGCTCCCTGGATGCCCATCTCCCTTCTGGCTTCTCTTCCCCACGGCACTCAGTGTCTGAGCTCTAGAGGCCTGTCGCCACTGTCTTCTCCCTCTGGAACATCCTTCCACACTTGAACTTTAGATGCCCACCTTAAGTCCCCCTCTTATGGTTTCTTTTTGCCCCCCCCCCCTTATTAGTATATGATGATGGAGTATGGAGTAATACAGCATTGGCTTTTTCCATCATGTGTCCTTTACATCACTTCTAGCCACACCTTCATCGACCCACAAACTTTATGGAGCCTTATGGCTAATAGTTAAACTCTGATACTTATTTGGGTTATCTTCCCCCATTTTTCTAACATGCACATGAAGTTGTGAAGTTTACATTGAGCTTGACCTCTCCCCTTTCATCGTTGCTCATTGACCCTCCTCCCTATCCTATCTTCTCCAATCTTCGCTTCCCTATGCTAGATCCCTCCATCATTCTTTCCACTCCTTATGTTGTCCCTTCTATGCTAAGTTTAATTGTGCACTTTTTATATTTCAATTTATGTATAGGATTTGTTCCTTCCTTTAAGTATGATTCAGCACCCACACACAAATGAGAATATGTGGTATTTCTCTTTTTGGGATTGTGCTCATTCGCATAAGATGATGTTCTCCAATTCCATCCATTTTGCTGCAAATGACATTATTTCATTTTTTAAATTGCTGAGTAGTATTCCATTGTGTATATGTATCATAATTTTTTAATCCATTCTTTTGTTGATGGGCATCTTAGTTGGCTCCATAACCTTGCTATTGTGAAAAGTGCTGCATTGAATACGGAGATGCAGGTGTCTCTGTGGTAGGATGACTCATCCCCCTTTGGGCATATTCCCCGTAGTGGTATAACTGGGTCATATGGCAGTTTTATTTTTAGTGTTCAGAAGTATCTCCATATTGATTTCCAAATTGGTTGAACCAATTTATAGTCCCACCAACAGTTTAAGAGGGTTACTTTTTCTCCACAATCCTGCCAGCATTTGTTATTATTTGTTTTGTTGATCTTGGCCATTCTTACTGGAGTAAGGTGGAATCTCAGAGTTGTTTTGATTTGCATTTCCTTAATGGCTAGGGATATTGAACATTTTTTCATGTTTCATGTCTTTACAAAGTTCTTCATTTGAGAACTATCTATTCAGTTCCTTTGCCTACTTGTGTATTGGATTATTTATTGTCTTGGGAGTTACCTTGTTGTTGTTGTTGTTGTTAGGTGCCGTCGAGTCAGTATCTGACTCATAGCAACCCTCATAGGGTTTTCAATGGCTGACTGTTTCAGGATTGCCTTGGGAGTGGATTGCCAGGTCCTTCTCCCATTTTTGCAGTGCTGGGAATTGAACTTGGGACCTCAGAGACTGCAGCACAGCACTCTACCAACTGAGCTAAATCCCAGCCCTTACCTTCTTGAGTTCTTTGTAAATTCTGGAAATTAGTCCTCTGTCAAATGTGTAGGATGTGAAGATTTTCTCCCATTCAGTGGGGTCTTCCTTAACTCTCTTGATTGTTTCCTTTGCTGTACAGAAGATTTTTAATTTAATATAATCCCATTTATCTATTCTTGTTGTAAACTGAAGACCAGTGGAATAGAATTGAGGACCCATTGGTACACCAATGCATCTATAGCCACCTGATCTTTGACAAAGGAGCAATGCAGGCAAATTGGAGAAAGGATAGCCTCTTCAACAAATGGTGCTGGGAAACTTGGATTTCCACCTGCAGAAAAATGAAAACAGACTACCTCTCAATTTGCATGAGAGTCAACTTGAAATGGATAAAAGACTTCAACATAAAACCAGAAACCTTAAAATTACTAGAAAAAAAGATAGGCAACATGCTCCCACATATAGGCATAGGAAAGCATTTCCCTTATGGTTTTGGTAGTGAGGAATGATGCCCCCATCCACCCTAGTGCCCAACTTGGAAACCTGGGCATCATCCTGACCTTCCCTTTGCCACTCTGTGTACAATCACCAAATCTCACCCCTCCTCCCTTGTGTGATCTTTCCAAATGCCTTCTCTCCCCACTGGTGCCTGTGTTGACACCATCCATCTCCTCCCAGTTTGCTGTCACAGTCTTGCAGCCTCCTGCCTGGCCCTACCAATCCATAATACACCTGCTCACTTCCCAGAGCTGACCCTCTCAGCAGGGTGGCACACTGGGGAAGGAAGAGTCCACATTCTTAGCTTGGTTCACAAATCCCCTCTTTGGCCCTGTCTACCTTTCCAGTCTCTCCCTGCCTGGCATCCTTTTTGCAGCACAGAACTCCTTTTCTTGGATGGTCTGTGCTCTCAGACCTTGGAACATGTTCTCCCCTCTGCCAGGGGTAGCCTCTTCTTGCTTTCACTGGCTCTTCCCTATTTCTCTCAAACCATCCATGGTATGTAATGACAACAGTAGTATTTAATGATAGTGGCCACACTGAGCCCTACAACATGCCAGACACTGTACCAGGTGCTTTATAAACATTAGTTCATTGAATTTTTACACGCTTCTTAAGAGCTAGCTATAATTACCCCCATTTTTCAGCTGGGGGAACTGAGGCTCAGAGTAACCAGGTGAAGTACATCACTGGGGGTCACACAGTTCATGGGGTAGAGCCAGGACCTAGCTTCAAATTTGTCCAAGCATCTAACCTGAGCTTCCTTCCTGGAGCTATATGGCCTCAGCCTTGTCCTGTTTCATCTATGAGATCTTTCCTGGGTCTCTTTCTTCCATCTGGCTTGCTTTGTGCACTCCCATTGCACTCCAGGTAGACCTGGCTCAACTGAGGGCTTTCCCTGCTTCCCACTCTACCCCCAAGAGCAGGCCCTGGATCTCGGGTGCCCAGCACAGCACCTACTGAAACCAAGGTGCTGTTGCATGGTGTGGAATGTGTGGGCCTGAGACCTGTGGGTTGTGGGGCTACAGCTTTTGTTCTGTGTTCCAGACGACAATGTGGCTGAACAATCAGGATGCTCTTTGTGGAAATGTTTTTCCCAACCAATTAGGAGGAAGAAATTAACTTCCAGGACTCCCACTTGATGGGAGGAGCCACCGTCTACAGTGCCTTGGAGGCTTCTGTTCTCGGGACTGATTCTGAATGTTTTCCTTCCGGTAAGTCTTTGGTTGGTTACTGAGTCTAAACTAGGTATTCTTGTCCTTTAATGGGAACTCCCAAGATTCTCCAGAGGTATTTCAGTGCTCTATTCTGGAGGGGTTTTTAATTACTATTTGTGTCTCACTATATATTCTTTTTAAACTTTATCTTATTTTTATTTTGGTGCTGATTGGATCAAACCCAGGGCCTCATACATCCCACGTAAATACTCGTCCACTGAGCTATCCCCGAGCCCATCACCATACGTTCTTTCATGTTTTATGGTTTCCTGATCTCTTGCTTTCCTAATTCTGTTCTCATAGCATCAATTGTGCTTTTGGTTAAATACATACTACTTGGTCTGTTACCTGCTAATCTTGCTTTGGTTGAGTAGATGAGAGATTCATTCTCTTTAATCTTCTTGGATGTAAACTGCAGTCACTGTTTAACCTTTTGTATTTCTTGCAAAGGACTCATTGCTAGTCTTTGAATTCTTAGGGTTTGTTGTTCTTTGTGCCATAAACCTTTTTAGTGTGGTCTTAGATGATTTGGTTTTCTGTTTATTTGCACTTCCCCAGGAAGCACCTTGCTGACCTTTTCTGTAATTGGGGTAGTTTTATAGCTGATGTAAATGTGTTTGTGGAATTTGAAAGAACTGTATTTTAGGTGTCAGCCGAGGCTGCAGCTGTACCACTGTGGTGTCCGATCCTGTCAGATCTCAGAAACTAAACAGGGTCAGGCCTGGTTAGTACTTGGATGGGAGACCACTTGGGAACATCAAGTCCTGTAGGCTTGGGAGAAGGACCCAGCAACCCACTCCTAAAACACAATCTGCCATTGTAAGCCTTATGAATAGCAGAGAAGCACTGACAATAGTGTTTTGCCTGTTGTGCATAGGGTCACTGAGTCGGACACCAACTTGACAGCATCTAACAACAACAACTGTCAGCCTGGGGTCCCTCAGATTTGAGAGGCCACTTGGGGTGCACCAAGAGACCACTCCACAGGAGGGCCTATTGGGTGCTACATGTGCAAGCTGGAGCCAGGTCCTGCGGGGCTCTGGGACAAAAATGTGCACTTTGCTCTGACAGCTGTCCCAAAGAGGGAATATTGACAGTTTCATAGGCAAAAAGCAGCTTTCAATTTTGGCTTTTAGAAAGATTGCCTGGGTAAGAAGGTTGGCCTTGGTGATCTGGACAGGGAGGTCATTGGAGGATAGAATCCAAGCTTTAAAATAATGATACCTATTGAAAATGCCCTACAGAGCCCAAGGCTTCCTGGAGAGCCACTACTGTGCCTCTTGTGCCCATAGACCACATACCCTCAGCTCTGCTTGTGGGGAGATTTCCGTCAGCAAAAATAATGTTTGGCCCTTGGGCGTACAGGCCTCAAGGTAGAGAAGCCATGAGTATATTTGGACAAGGCACAGACTCTGGCATCCCTGGCACCTGGCTTTGAGTCTGGGCTCTGCCACTCCCTAATTAGATGGTCTTGAGCAAGTCATTTAATCTTTCACAGGGGTCTCATTTTTAGACTAAAGTATGAGGAGCCTCTGCCCTGGGTCCCCAGATTTGGAGGGTTCTGCTGTGGTCCTCCTCCAACATGCCCCAACCCATGGGGACAGCATCATTAGGGACCAAAGTTCACATTAGTCCACATGAATGGTTTTCCCCAGAATTGTATAGTGTACAACATGCACAAGTGTACAATGTGGCTATTTATTCATACTAGAGTAGAATCTTGCTGATCTTTTTGTTCTTATTGATAATTTATGTGGAGTTTTACAGCTGAGGTAAATATCTTTACTACCACTAATAATCCCCCACATATCTGTCAGCTTGTGCTGTGATACTGAAAGCTATGCCACCAGTATCTCAGATACCAGCAGGGCCACCCTTGGTGGAAAGGTTTCAGCCGAACTTCCAGACTAAAACAGACTAGGAAGAAGGACCGGCAGCCCACTCCTGAAACAATTAGCCATTGAAAATGCTATGAATAGCAGAGAAGCACTATCAAATATAGTGCCGGAAAATGAGCCCCTCAGGCTGCAAGGCATTCAAAAAATGACTGGGGAAGAGTTGCTGCTTTAAAGTAGTGTCTATCTTAATGATGGGAATGAAGTAAAGCCACTGGAAACTCCTTTTGCTGATGTGGCATGACTTAAAATGAGAAGAAATACAGTGGCGGCAACTATGGGCTCAAACAAAAAGATCGTGTGCCTGGCACAGTGCTGAGTAGTGTTTTGTTCTGTTGTACTTAGGGTCCCTATAAATTAGATCTGACTCTGCAGCACCTAATAACAACAAAAACACTAATAACAGTGGTAAGGAGTGGTAGGATTGAGGACACGGAGGGGGTAGAATCCAGACTTGGTTTGTGTCAGGATGTGACCAGAAAAAAGATGGGCAATTTGGGAGAGTGGCTAGCTTTAGTTGTGTTACATTTGTTGTACATAGTTGTATACTTTAGCTGTTTACATTTAGACATTAAGGCTCATGAGGGAGGCCAGGACTAGACATGGTTTTGGAAATCATTGGTGTTGGGGTCACAGTTGAGGCCTGATGGCTAAACAAGGGCTTCTGAGGGAAAGCTATGGAGATGGAGTTGCTTCTCACCAGTTTGTTACTATTTAAAGGATGGGAGGCACAAAGGGGCCCGTGAAGGTGAGCAGCAGTCAGGCTCCTGGGACATGGAGCCCAGGAGCAGAGGGTTTCAGGGGTTGGGGGACAGAGCCAAGGCTTCAGAGTGGCCAATGAGGACAAGGCTCCCTCGCCCAGAAACAAGGGTACACAGAGTTGATGCCTGCAGAAATGTGGCAGGACAGTGTGAGCCCTGGGGGCTGCAGGATTGGGCTGGGTGGACTTGAGAGCGTGAGATGGGGAGAAGCTGGAGAGGGGTTGATCGATGAGGTGTGTCTCTGAGAGCAGCGAAGGGGGCAAATCGAGTCTGTAGGGTGGCCAGGAGAGGGTGAGTGTGTGCAGAGAAAGATGTAGGATCACAGGAAGGTGGCTTGAAGACCGGAGGGTTGGGGGCTCCTGGGCAGGGCTTCTCAGTTGGGGAGCAGAGGGGCCACTGATCGCTAAGACTTCCAGAGATGGAGTGGGGACGGGGTTGGAGGAATCTGGAGTTTGACAAAACCTTGTCTTTCTCTGTCTTCTCTGGCATCCTTGTGGCTCTGGTGGGAACGTGCCCTGGGTTGTGTGGGTTGGGCAGGTTTTCTGGGCCTGTTTTCTCCTCTAGGATGGCGACTGCATGTACTTTGCAGAATGATGGAGGCACAGGGTAAGCTGCCTCTAAAGGCAGTGCAGAACTTTTAATAAGGTGTTGACCAAGTTGTGTGGCTGGGTGGGGACAATGAGTACTCTGAAAATTAAAATGGGCAGGGAAGCTGTGTTAACCACTTCAGAAAGCTAAACCTCAAGTACTGTGTGGAAGATTTAAAAAATGAACTGTGAAGACTGGAGTTGGGAATTGATTTGGGATTAGTGTACAGAGGTCCGTATGTGGCCTGACACTGGTCTGGGACGCTTCAGGGACTAAAAGCTTTGTATTTGTCAAGAGTCATGATGGCTTTTATTACCTGCCATGTCCTGAATGCCTGGCACTTTTACTTCTGTAGTATTTTTTTGATTCTCTTAACCTTTTGTGGTATCATCAGCCTGGTAATAACAAATGATACAGGGAGATGGAATTGATCAATTCACATCATGCAACTGGGAAGTATAGGACGCAAGATCTCTCTGGGGCCCTCAATTTGGCTTAGCTGCCTAGAAAGCTAATAAATTATGTGCATCTATCAGAATGCCATGTCCAGATCATGAGGCTTCTTGGTGTCTTCATGCTTGGCTTGGATTAGTCAGATTCCACCTGGAACAAGACTTTCACGTCTAAAGATCCCCATGTGAAGAATGCTGCTTTAGGTGTGGCCAGACCAGGGTATGGTGCGTGGGACCTGGACTGCTACCAGGAGGATTAGTGGATTAAGGATGTAGTCATGTGGTAGAGGGGAACTAGCTGTGATGCTGATTATTGCCATTAGGGGCCATTGAGTCAGGTCTGACTCATAGTGACCATAGATGAAATGCTCCCCAACACTGCCGTGCCTGGCACTATACCAGTGCTTCTCTGCTGCTCATAGCTTTTCAATGGCTGATCGGTTTTTTGGGGAGTGGCCTGCCAGTTCCCTCTCCCAAGCCAATAGCACCTGGTGTTCCCAGGCAGTATCCCATTCAAGTACTAGCCAGACCCACTTTGCTTCCAAGATCAGATGAGATTGGATGCCAGGGTGGTATCCAATCCATCAGGCTGATGCCGATTGTAACAGAAATTCAGTGGGTGGGCTTACATGGGAGCAGATGTGGGTTAGTTCAATGTATAACTGCAACAATTTGGGGTCTTGAAGAACTTGATAATTTGTTGTTAGGTGCCATCGAATCACATCCAACTCACAGCGACTCTCATAGGGTTTTCAGTGGCTGTTTCGGGATTGCTTTGGGACATCCTTCTTCCATTTTTGCAGTGCTGGGGATTGAACTTGGATCCTCAGAGAGTACGGCACAACAGGGATGGCTAAATACTGCTTTACCTATACAATGAAACACTTGGCAAATATTTAAAAAGATTGAGCTCCAGATTACTGATATTTAAAGATCTACTAAGTGAAAACAATGACAACATGGTACAGTATTCCTTTTTTTTTTTTTTTTTTTGGTGGTACTGGGGGTTGAACCGAGGGCCTCATGCTTGCATGCTCTGCAAGTGCTGGACCACTGAGCTGTACCCCCATTTTTTTACTTTTTGAGGGAAGGTCTCACTAAATTACACAGACTGCCTCTGGTCTTGAACTTGTGATCCTCCTGCCTCCGCCTCCCGAGCTGCTGGGATTACAGGTATGTGCCACCTCGCCTGCCCGGCTAGTATTCCATTTTTAAAAATACATACACAAGCTGGGTGTGGTGATTCACACCTATAATCCTAGCAACTTGGGAGGCAGAGGCAGGAGGATCTTGGGTTTGAGGCCAGAGGCAGATTGTATAACTTAGTGAGTCCCTGACTCCAAAAAATAAAAAAGTTGGGGGTGTAGAGCACTTGCCAAATATATGCGAGGTCCTAGGTTCAATCCCCAAGTACCATAGAACACAAATGGCAGGGGATGTAGCTCAGTGGTAGAACACTCGCCCTAACATGCATGAGGTCCTGGGTTGAATCTCCAGCACCATAAATAACAACAAAAATACATATACTCATATTTACACTCAGAAAATGTTTGCAATCAACATATGGTTCTCTTATGGAATTTCAAATAGTTTTTTAAAGCTTGTAATTCTTCTGTATGTTCTGGGGTTTAGATCAGTTGGTAGAGTGCTTGCTCTATATGCTCTGAGGCCATGGGTTTGATCCCTTGTTGTTGTTAGGTGCCATCAAGTCATGTCCGACTCATAGCAACCCTCATGTTTTGTTGTTGTTTTGGTGGTGCTGGGGATTGAACCCAGGACCTCATGCTTGCATGCTTTGCAAGTGCTGGACCACTGAGCTGCAACCCCAGCTCATTTTTTCACTTTTTGAGGCAGGGTCTCACTAAGTTACACAGACTGCCTCTGGTTTTGAACTTGCGATCCTCCTGCCTCCACCTCCCTAGCCACTGGGATTACAGGCGTGCGTCACCGCACCCGGCCCTCATGGGGTTTTTGATGGCTGTTTTCAGGATTGCCTTGGGAGTGGATTGCTGCATCCTTCTGCCATTTCTGCAGTGCTGAGAATTGAACTCAGGACCTTAGAGACTGCAGAGCAGTGCTCTACCAATTGAGCTAAATCCCAGGCCGGGTTTGATCCCTAGCACTGCAAAAATGGGAGCGGAACCCGGCAGCCTACTCCTGAAACAATTAGCCATTGAAAATCTGATTAATAGAGAAGCACTGACATAGTGCTGGGCATGGCAGTGTCTGGTAGTGTTTGGCTGTTGTATACCAGGCTGTTATGAGTCAGGGCCAACTCAACGGCATCTAACAATTCTGTATGCAACATGGACTTTGTGTAAGAGACAACAGCCTATTTATAGCTACCAGGCAGTGAAGTTAGGCCCTACTGAAGCAGGACTTTCGTGGCCCTACCCTTGGGCTTTGGAGATGGGCTAACATGCCAGGCACTTTGGAACAGGACAGATCTGGTTCTCTTTCAACTCAAAGAGGAAAGTAGCAAGAGGTTACAAAACAGTGTGATCCCACTTCTGCAATACAAACAAGGTCCATGAAGACCCCTGGATAGCTGTGTGTGCCACGGCATTTCCAGAGGGTTCCTCTGCAAGCAAAAGACATAAAAATGGTCACAACAGTCACCTGTCACCATCATGATTGTGGGGGTTCCACTCAGAGACCCTCAGAGATGTTTTCCTGTCTAGCGCACCTAATGGGAGGCTGGGGCTTCAGACACTGAATCAGTTTCAGGCACAGGGAAGAGGGAAGCGGGAGAGGCAGCTTCCCTGTCCACTTACCCTTCTCTCTTCTCCCTCCTCCACTCAGGGTTCTCTTTTCAAGAACAGCCACCACAGGCCATCTGAGTTAAAGGTGGTAGCTCTGGGCAGAGGGCCTTAAGGGAACCTCCCCTCCCCTCAGGGCAGCAGAACCTAGGGATCCACCTTTCCCCTCCCTACTCAACCTGTGTCCAAGTCATCAGTACCAGGCAGGCCTCAGCAATCCTTAGCAAATGTACAGGTGGAAGGTAACATTTTAATGGATCTCCAAAGTTGAATGAAAAAAGGGGACAAAAAGGGAAGAAAAACAAAAGAAGAAAAACAGGTAATGTCTCCTCTCCTCCCAGATTTACCAGCAGATGGTCTCTGAACATCCCTCCACTCGGGCTGCAGGGTGGACAAGGACAGGCTCCCTCATGACCTTGAGGGCTTCAAACATCTTCTATACACACTTTGTAGTTGTTAGATGTTCTCAGCACCATGCCCGACACCATGACAGTGCTTCTCTGCTATTCCTAGGGTTTTCAATGGCTAATGTTTTGGGGCAGTGGGCTGCCAGGTCCTTTTTCCATTTTTGCAGTGCTGGGGATTGAACTGAGGGCCTCAGAGCACAGAGCAGAATTCTACCAACTGAGCTAAAACCCTACTACATACATTGTGAGGTGGCATTACAGAGTCACCTCAATGTCCCAATTTATCCTGGCTTGAGGAGAAAGAAAAGGACTCACACTGAATTTGAGTGCAAAAAATAAATATAAAATTTATTAAAACACCCACAATATTTTAAAGATACCAGGAGTAATACAGTTCACAAACCCAGTTGTTTGTGTAAATTATAATAAAATACAAATCAAAAAGGATACATACTTGCAATTTCTAGGCACCCTAAATTAAATTTACTGAAACACTGGGGGAGAAGGGAGGTTAAAGAGGGTAGCTCAGGAGGCAAACCAATAAAGTAGAAGGAAAAAATATTAACAAAAAGGTAAAAATTATACAAAATAAAATTATCAGCATAAATTTACTGTACTAAGAATATCTACAGTTCAATAATACACATCCTATTGCCTTGAGACATTGCAAAAATCTACCATTCATCCATCAACCCCAGATAAACTTCATTTCAAGTAGCCACAGTTTACAAAGTCAAGACGGAATATTCAAGTATGGTTGTTAAGTTCACCTCCATTGGAAGCCAAGTAACCAAACAGGAATTCAAAGAGATAAGAAATAAAATACATCTGAAAGCTACAAGGGTTCTAGATTACGTCTAATGCATTAATATGCCACGAGACAACCAGTCCTTGTTTCTTGAAACATGAAAAAGAAAACGACATCACTCCTGTTGTTCTCCCCCTTTTTCCCCTCAAAAGAAAAATGAAAAGGTACTGGAACCAAGGAAATTTGGGATGTCCAAATGAGCCAGTTAGTACTTTAAGTCCCCATGTGAAGAGTAACAAGTCCCCCTGAATGATGAGCAATCAAAACGAGAGCATGAACACCACCCTACGAAAAGCATCCCTGATATCAGAATAGAAGCAAATGACCAACAGGCCAAGTAACTTGCTGGTTCTTATGCACGAATCAGCCTCGGACCTGGCATTTCTGCTGCGGTCTCTGTTCAGAAGAGAAACCTATTGCTTCGCCCTTGCAGGCAGCATTGCGGGAGGAAGGGCTGGGCGCACCTAATGGGCTGCGCTCACAGAAACAACTCTGCATGTGAGTGTGCAGGGCTGGGAACTGATGCTGGGGCGTGCACCTCAAACATTTTGGTCCAGGGTATGTTGAAGTTGGCCACATACAATAGCAGACGCAACTGGCTAATAAAACTAGGTGTCAAAGGAGTCATTTCTAATGAGCAGGATGACTGAGAAAGCCCAACGAGCTGGGCAGAGGAAGTTCACATTTTCTTTAAAAGCAAAACTTAAACAAGAATGAAATAAGGTCAACCATGCTCCTCCTTTAGGTGTTCTGCCATTGTAACTGCTGAAGAAATAAAACCCCAGATTCAACAAGGTCAAGTAGGTCACCACATGGATACCCTGCAGGTGTCAGACCCTCATGGAATCTATCAAAGTTGTCACAATGTCCTGTTTTTGAGGTATTTAAAAAAAAAATTGTGACAGTGGATGATGCCAAAATGGAGCTTCCTATTGAGTTCTCAAAACTACTTCTGTGGACCCAAGGAGAAATTTAGCACCAACTAAAAAGCAGCCTCAGTGTCATCAAGGGACAAAGGCGGCTCCTGCCTTTAGTCTGAACTCGAGGGGCCCCAATGAGCAGAAGTTATGCTGAGGCAAAGGCTGGAAAGAGCAAAGGCATGAACCCTTGGCCCACCATGGTCCCAGCCAGTGCCAGATGAGGAGGGAGCTCCCTCTGCACCTTTGGTGGCCCCCTTGAGGCTTCAAGGACATCTACTTAGCACCCTGGGCCATAGGATGGCGGCTACCACACTAGAAAAGGCAGGAGCACCTGACCACCCTTCCTCAATGATGTCACCCCCAGGCCCTTCCCCCTTTCTCATTTGGCCTGAGATGACGGGCCAAAGCCACAGCACTGCCTAGCCAGGCACGCCCCCTGCCTTCTTCAGCAAGGAGAGCAAGAAGCGAGCCACCTTTCAACTTGCCTGCCTTTGTTTGGTCACCAAAGGAAGGACAATAAAACAAAAATTGCTCAGAGCAGATTATAGCATGGTAAACAGAGGTCTTAGAAGACAGCACCAAAAGAAGGGGGAAAAAAAAAGCCAAGAGAGACTGGAGCCCACCTTATTTTTTGGTTGGTTGTGGTTTTAGAACGTTGATAGCACCTCAGCAAGACAGGATCAGGGACAGTCACATTAAAACACCATAGCACCATTTTATTTAGACTATTTCAATTCATAAAAATGCTTCCTAGTCCATAAAACACACTTCAGTAACAAAAGGAAAGATATCGGTTGAGGCACATCAGGGATTTATCAGTTTTCCACCAGCTTTGCCTTGGTTTGAGATATCTTGGTGGTTGAACTTCAAGAGGAGAAAGTCTGGCTGGATTTCTCTCAGGGACATCAGGTTACCATCTACTCGTCAACCATCCTCACCCATCTACTGCTGTCTTAATACAAAGCAATGAAGCTCTGCTGCTATTTCGCTTTAGCGGTTCAATAATTCCTTGCTCTGCAAACTACTGTTTCCAAGAGGCAGATGGAAGGACCAGAGGGGCAGGTAGAATCCCTGTCCTTTCACAACACTGTTATCTGAGGAAGAATGCAAAGCAGCACCCAGGAGGGTGGGGGTGGGAAACTTAGGCCCTGCTAAAATCCAGACCCCAAAGCAAACCTCCTAAATCCACGAAACACCTTTAGTGGAGCTTTTCAATGGTAAGATGGTTTCTTGAGCTAGCACCAGTTATTTTGTGAGAACCTGCTGTGGTTTTTATTTTTTTAAAAAAACAACTCTTAGCACAGAACTTTACAAGCACTTCCCTTGTACACTACAGGCAGGGAAAACAAAGCAAAAAAGGAACCAAATGTTTGCACTGCATGTGGATGATGTCCATGGATAGGGCAAACTGGGGAGAAGACTGTAAGACTCCAATGTTTTCCGTTGCTATCTTACTCTTAAAACTTGGTCATGCTGTTAGGTTCTTTAGTTGCAATGGCTTTTTCTTCTCATGATAAAAATGTCTGTCAATCATCTTTAGGACTTAAAAAATGATAGTGCCAGTAAAAAATAAAAATTTGATTTTTCTCTTTAAGAAGCCTTCAGCAGCAAGGGGGGGGGGTTAAAGATCTGTGCATAGTTACTTCTTAAATATGTCTAAAGCATGCTAATTTCAATGACTGAGATTTGAGGTAGGTTATATATGTAGTGTGAAAATCAGCATGGGCCCAAGCATGGCCACAGCACCCCCCTAACTCTGGAATAGTGCTTTCGGGGGACTGGAACATCCGACACAGACTGCCTCTTGCCTCACCTCACAGCAGCCTGTTTCCTGGCCTAGAGTTTATGAACCAAGGCTGCGTGGCTGGGGGACAGACATCACATGCTTTTAGCTTGTATTGGTTTCTCCTTTCATCTAATGGCTTTGCTACCAAAGGGTGACAAGGGGAAGAGCATATTTAACACACATCAGAGAGATTCACACATGCCAAGAATCACCTGGGTTACACTCGGGACCTTCCGAAACAGCAGCCAACCTGGGGCTTCCACGGGCCATACAGACGGTCACATTCTCCAAATGTTTCATAAAATATTGTATTTCTCGCTTAAGATCATTTAAAATGAAGTTTTCAAGGCACCCCCGCATCTACCTAAGCACGGAGTCAAATGAGACCTGCGTAAAAGTACTGATGCGATAAGCAAAATAGCATTTAAAGGACCCAGCTTTTCCTCAAAACTAGAAAATTAGCATGCTCCTTAAAGACTCTGCCTCCTTTAGCTTGTCAAACTGAAGGTCAGAGGTTTTCCTATAAATCTGAGTTCTGAATAATTCTAAATCCTGATAAGCTCTTGGGTATTTATTTCAAAAGCAATAATATTTCATTTTTGTCCTGTAAAATAAATGCAACTTTACAGAATATGGTAAAAGTGGAGGATAGACAAAGCACATTAAATATTCAGCTACTATTTACAATTTCTCCCACAATTACATGTTAAAATGTACTTTATTTTTCAAGTTGCTGTTCAAATCTAGGCAAAAGTGCTTAAAAAAATCTTTCACTATTTACAGTTAAAACCAGACCACATAAATGCTCAGGACATCTTACAGCAACTCTCCGCCAGTGCTTTCAAAGGTTACAGTAAACACCCAGCGGGTCAGCTCTCAGCTCTCACACAAGGCACCTGGAAGCTCAGGAACTTGCCTTTAGCATCGCCATCTGATTGTTAAATTCAATTTATGAAGACCCACATTAAATAAAACTGCTTAACAAATACCTGACATTTTTCTCAGGGCTTAGCTGTCATTCAAGTGTGGCCATATCCCCCCATGCATCCTGATGAAGCCCCCCACTCACCACACACGTCAACATGGGTAGCTTGATATCACTTCTGCTAACAACAGGAAAGGCGAACACCCCAAGAAGTATGACTTGCTGTAGGTGAGTGTCGCTTCCACGGGTCAGGGTCAACGTCTATGGACAAGGTCACAAAAGTGAAGCACCACATTCTCAAAGGACAAAACAAATGCACCAGAATTTTAGAATGGGTGTGTTACATGGGGTAGAGAGGAAGGAAGTAAAAAAGAAAATGATCCAATGGAGAACTGGCACCAATGAGGGAGGAAAATCATAGCAACCTGTTGAAAAACGTTTGACTCTTGCACTTTAAAATTAAGCATGGGCCCCTCCCCACATGAGTGCGTGGGGACAGGCCAGGGAGGCATGCACCATTGTCCAAAGTGGAAATCCAGGAATAAGGATAGATGTGTTAACTGCTGTCACATTGGTTTGCTGAGCTCCCACAGGACGTGACCTGCCCCAAGAGTCAAGAAAGTCCCAGCACAACACTACAGCACCAGGCTCCTGCACAGCACCGTGCACAGAGCCATACCGGCTCTTCACAGCTTGGGTTCAACTTCCTGCTTTTAAAGATACAGTAGCCCTTTTTTCGGTATCAGCATGAACTTTGGGGCGATTTTTAGAAATTGCCGCTAAGACAGATTCCTTCAGCCCAGCATTCACTGGCTTATCAATGTGGTGGAAAGGGCTCCTAGGAGCCTCTTGACTTCAGCTCCAGTGTGAGGTGCTGCCTAGAGCAAACCAGGACATCCTGTGATGTGATAAATAACGGACAGAGGATTCAGTGTGGAGACTAGCAAGCTTCGCACCGTTTACTTCCAACCTGGCTTCTGGGGAGATCTACACCAGCATCTCTGGGCTGGCCCTCGGGAGCCTGTGGCCTGCTTCCACTGGAACAGGCCACAGATGTTTGTCTACAGCTTTTCCCTCCTACAGAGGAATAGAGGCTGTGCCGAGGGCTCCCTGCCCGTGGGGAGGGAGGAATGGACTGGGGGCTACACACTGCCCTTGGCTCTTGAGGAGCAGATGGCCACGGAAGCCGCCAGCTCCCAGGAGGCTGGGCTCAGGGGATAGGAACAGCACTGCCGGCCTTCCTTGCCCATCCGTTACCATTACTTTTGTCGCTTTTTAAAAAATCCAATAAATACACATTTTAAATGGAATTTAAAACTACTCCTTTGTGAAAGGACACTATAAACTTTCTTTCCATTATTGTGATATACAAGGATAGAGTTTTAAAAACAAAGAGAAAATAATAGCCCCTCAAACTAGGGGAAAAATAAAAAAAAATGTGGAGATATAAATATTAAGATCACGGAAAAATCACCCGACAGCCGTAGTTTCTTCTTCAAAGTGCTGGGGACATGGGGGAAGGGAGGGGCGGGTCAGTTCTGAGGTTTGGACCATAAATACATATATATGATAGGCATATCCATATATGTAGATATAGAAAGACTTCTGCACCCCCAACCCGCCCCCAGGTGTGAGGGCGAAAGCACCACAGAGGCAGCTCGGGCGGGGCCCGACGCTGAGGTACACTGGCTCCCTGGCACCTAGATCCAGCGGCTGTAGGGGCCAGTGACCTTCGTGTAGGCGTAAGAGGACACGGTGACTGCCGAGTCTGTGGGCACAGCCAGCGCATGCCGGGTGGGGACAGCCCCCTTCTTCTCCTTGTGCTGGGGCTCGGCCACCATGGCGCCCCCCCACTTGCGCTTCTTCCCATAGAGCTTGGCCTCCTGCTGGCCCAGGCCCAGTCGTGCAGCCTCCTCCTGCCGCGCCCGTGCCCGCTCCGCCAGCTGCTTCATCTTGGCTTCCCAGAGTGCCAGCCCGTGGTTGGGCTGGTTGAGGTTCTTGTGCTGGTAGAAGACCAGCGAGATGCGGGTGGGGTGGCAGCGGTTGGGCTTCTTGAGTGGTGTGGTGGCATGCAGCTCCCGCCGGGCGCACTCGATGAGGATGGAGCCGTGGGCCGGGGCCACGGCCACGCCGCCGATGTTCTCGTCCAGGAAGTTGTGTTCACTGTCCGACCACAGCTCCTCTTCCTCCTCCTCGACACCCGGGCGCTTCTCCTCCTTCAATACCCCCTTGCCAGGGGGCTCCTCGGCTGTCCCCTCTTCCAGGCCAAAGGGATCCCACAGCTTCTCCTCTGACTTCAGGGCGCCAAACAACTTCTCGCTGGAGCCCAGAGGCATGCTGAAAGCCTGCCAGGCCTTGTCCAGCTGGCTCACCCCTGGGGTGGGAATCCTCCCCTCCTCCCCTTTCACAGGGTTCCATAACTTGTCTGGGAACCCAGGGCTGCCTTTTAGGGCAGAGCTGAAATCTGCCCCGACTCCCCACGTCTTTTCTGTTAGGCTGGGGCCAGCCAAGGCCGAGGTGCTGTTCCCGAACTTGCAGGGGCTCCACGATTTGCTCCTCAGCCGCCCTCCGGGATGAGGGGCTGACTGCTGCCCCTCACCAGCGAAGAGCCCCCACTGGCCATCTGGGAAGTGTGAAGGGGTCAGGCAGCTGGCCCCAAATGAACTGAGCTTGTCAGGGACCATGGGATGGCTCTCCCCAGAAGGAAACACACCCCAACTGCCACCCACACTGTTAGTCCTCTTGGGGGACATGGTTGGGCCTCCTGAGTACTGTCCCCAAAGGTGACTGGGTCCCCCATTTTGAGACGCCTCGGGCAAAGGTGTTTTGCCCATCTTACCAGGGTCTCTGGGTATAGATTCTGCCTGGGCCAGTGGATCTACTGGCTCTTGTTTGATGGATCTGTTGTAGTAGTTGGAGCCTGGAGCAAAGGGAGAGGGGTCTCTGGATACTGAGTGGAGCTGGGTGGCCTTGGGAAGCAGATACTCCTTGGGGCCTGGGTAAGCAGGCTGCTGGTGGTGAGGAGCTGGGTGGTGGGTGTCTGTGGAAACAGCCTGGCCAGGCAGCTCGGCAAACTCAGCACCACCGTAGGCCGGGCTCAGGCTGTTGTGCAGAGCATGGAGGTCTGGCTTCTTCTCAAAACTGCTGCTGCTGCCACTGTGCCCCCAGGTGCCAGGACCCAGGAACTGGGAGGGAAAGACAGGGTTGCTGGATGGAAAACCATAGTAGCTGAAGGAGGGAAGAGCGTACTTGGAGTGGAACCCATTGACAGAGGCCAGGCCGGGCTGTGCATAGTGGGAGTGGTAGGAGTACACGCTGCTCAAGCTGTAGGGGTCAGAGGGCCGGCAGCTGCCCAGCACCGAGTAACTCTCCACCACTGCGTTGCCACTGTATTTGAAGGAGCTGAAGTGGTTCTGTGGATCCACCTTGAGGGAGGGCTTTAGACTTTGCTGGGACAATCCACCCTTCAGAGACAGGCCTGGGGAGAGCAGAAGGCAAGGTAGAAAGAGGCCCAGAACACTACACCCTGGCAAGGCCGGGTGGAAGGCTGGGGATGGAGCCTCCCCTCTTCCCTGAGATCTGTCCTCTTTCCAGACAGGCAGGACAGGCAAGGTTCTGCGATGTCTCCAAGCCCAGCCTGGGCTTGCTCTCCATGTGGCCCTAAGCACAGGCCCCATCCTCCTGGGGGTGGAAAGAGCCCACAGCCCCTTTAGGGTCACTCCTCATCCTACTCTTGCTAGCTCCAGAAATTTTCACTGAGGCACTTGCCACCCACATGCTGGGTCAGGTCACTGCAAGGAAATGAGGACTCAGGTACCTGTTACCCTGCCGCCCTGCCACCCACCCACGGGCCCTGGGGCAATGCTCCTTTCTCCACACCAAAGTGTGAGCACAAGCCAAAGGCTCCCACCTCCCAAGCTCATTCTTCATTCTCCTTACTCTCGCTTCCCTGGGTGCCTCCCTCAGGTACCTTCTGCCACAATGAAGCAGAGGCCCCAGGACTTTCCCTCTCGAGGTGCCAGGGTGATACAGGAAGGTGGGGTGGGGTGAGGCCCCTTGAGGATGGGGCCCAGGCCCTCCCTGTTGGTGCCCTCTCCACATACCTGGGTTGGTGGAGACCCCGGCCAGCTCCAGGGCCTCCTGCTTGATCTTCTCAGGGGTGCTCAGCCTCTCCTTCTGAATCTTCTTCTTCTCAGCTGCAGCCTTTCTTGCTTCGAGCTGCCGCTGGCGGCAGGATTTGGCAGGCTCAGGTAGGCGTCGGACCTCTCGAGGAAAGGCAGTGAGCACCTGGATGGCTCCGCTGCCCACCTTGGCATTCTGGTTTTCCTCACTGCCGAACTCATCCGTGTTAGCCATCTTATAGAGGGGAAGCACGTGCAGCTGCTCATCTTCTGGGATCTGGCCCACACAGCGATTGTCTTCCTTGGTCAGGGTGCAGACCTGCTCCATACAGGGAAGAAAAGACATGGGGTTGGGGACCGTGCTGGGAGGGAGCTGTCCGAGCCCCCACACAATCGACCACCTCCTCCTCCCCCACACAGCCTGGCCACCAGCCACCTACCCAGGCCTACTGCTCTCTCCTGCTACTAAGAGGTTCTGAAAAGTAACAGTATCACCAACATAGATAGTCTGTGGTGCAGCTTTCAAAGCGGGCCTAATGTGGCTGACAGAATAAGATGACGGGCACAGGGTTACAATGCTGACAAGGGCTAGGCAGGGGCCAGGAGATCTGCTCTGCCCTGCAGTCTAGCACTGCTGCCACTGCACCATGTCACCCAATTGAGTCTCAGGCTTTCCACCCTGAGCTTTAACAGCCACAGCTTTTTTTTTTTTTTTTTTTTGTGGTACTGGGGGTTGAATCCAGGGCCTTGCGGGCTTGTAGGCTTTGCAAGTGCTGGACCACTGAGCTGTACTCTGAGGTTTTTTTTTTTTTTTTTAACTTTTTGAGACAGGGTCTTGCTAAATTATGCAAACTGTCTCTGGTCTTGAACTTGAGATCCTCCTGCCTCTGCCTCCCGAGGTGCTGGGATTACAGGCATGCACCAATGCACCCCGCTTCCTTTTGCTCTTAAGATAACTCTTTATTAAAAACTATGCACAAACTGTACAAAATTTAGGCAAGTAAAAAGGAAATAAAATCTATCTCCATAATCCCACTACTCAAAAATTATCAAACACTTGGTTCATACATGTATAAACATGTATGTAATTACTTTTTTGTAATTAAATAGGATATTAGGTGTACAGGTTTTGTTATAGTTTTGTTTTTTTGAGACAGAATCTCTATATCAGAGGCTGGTCTGGAACTCATTATGTAGCCCAGGCTGGCTTTGAATTCATGTTGATCCTCCTGCCTCAGTCTCCTAAGTGCTGGGATTACAGGCATGTGCCATCACACCCAGCTATGCATACAATTTTATAATAATTTCATTTGTCTTAACATAGTATGAATATTTTATGTATTAAATATTCTTCTCAGTATGATTTAAGAGTTGCATAGTATCACTCTATTGTGTCAATGTATTAGTTTACTTAAATAATCCCTTATTCGCAAATATTTCAATTTGTTTCCAAATATTCCCTACCATAACTTTTCAAAATCTCCTTTGAACTACATTTTAAGATACTTAATTCCTTCAAATAGATGCTATGAAGCAGAGCTGCCACATATTGCCAAACTGCCCCCCAAATAATTGTTCTTTACTTGTACCACTAGAATATTTCAATTTTTCTTGTCTTTTTATGTTTACATATTTTATTTTTATCCCCAAAATACATGTAAGTGAAAATCTGCTCTTCAAATGCAGAGAGGCCCTTGCCTGTCATGTGGTTTTATATTCACATCACAAAACATTGTCATATGAAAATCAACAGCTATTAACTTCTTTAAAAACACTTTGCTCATTGTTAAGATTTATCTTGTTGACTTAATTTCTCAGCAGGCTTGCTTTTTTCTCAAGTTTACTCTATTGTATTTGACTATTTCTGTTTTTTATTTGTTTGGTGGTGCTGAGGATTGAACCCAGGGCCTCACATATGCTAGGCTAATGCTTTACCACTGAGCTACAACCCCAGCCCATAATTTTCTGTATTCTTGATGTTCTGGTATTTGGGTACCTGATCTTAGTGAGAGAGTAGGCTAGGCAAGCACCCTCCAGAGCTAGCTAATTCCTAGAGATAGCAAACGATTCCCTGAGAATGCACCTTTGATGTATGTATGAGCCAGCTGATCCAGAGCCCATCTCTGCTCCCCAATGACCTCTTCACCAAGCTCACACAGTAAGTCAAATTTTTCCCCACCCCGAATCACCCCACAGCCATGGCCCAAACAACTGGGAACCACACCCCACAACCTGCAGAAATGATCCAAACTATCCAATCCTAAGCTTAGCTCTGTGGTACCCTGCCTCCCCCTTTCCTTCCTGTGGAAACCTCAATGAAGGCTCCAGCCCACATATTCCCCGGCTCTCTGTCTCCTGACCAACCCTGGTGCCATACCAGGGGGACCCCTGTGTGGTACACAATGCCTCCTGTTTCTAAGGATTTGTCAGTAAAACGTTCCTTGATGACAGTCATTTCCATGTCTGTATGTCTTACAATATCTGAATATAACAAACCTTGGGTAGATTTTAACACAATTCACTGTCTTCCTTCTTTTTTGAATTTTATGCCTTTTGTTCATTGCTGTGCTACTGAGTTTTTATCATTTATGTAGAGTCATCTTTGTATATTCAGGTTATCATTCTTTTATCATAAATACTGCTGCAGTCAGAGCTCTCTGTACACTGTTAGCTACGGTGGGCATTTTGATGACCATCCAGACATCTTGGATGTATGAGCATGTACAGGTACACACACTTATACGTGTGCTCCTCAGCTCATTTCTTCCAAAAGCACAAATAGGTCTTTAGACATCTGCTGACCAGACTTTTGCATACTTTGTGGGTTCAACTGACCTTCTTATCACTAAGACTCCATTTTAGAAGTAACAGGGCAAAGGTAAAATGCAAAGGGTGACATATGACAGATCTGTTTCTATTCCTCACACACACACTTTACGAACGTCAAAGCATATGACAATGCTGAGCTTAAGAAAATAAGAAGCAAAGGATATACATGGGATATTTACAGAGGAGAAGTTAAAAGGGGCAAGAAAAACAGGAAAAGATGTTCAACTTCTCTAGTGTGAAAGAAACAAATTAACATGAGACTGTATGTTTGCTACTGTGGCAGGCAAAGACTAAAAGGACTGACAAAGCTGGGCTCATGCCTATAATCCTGGTTACTTGGGAGGGTGAGGCAAGAGGATCACAAGTTTGAGAACAGAGGCAGCCGGTGTAACTCAGTGAGACCCTGGCTCAAAAACAAAACTAACTCTTGTTCCTGCCCTCAATTCTTCCTCTACTTAAACCTAAAGCTCATGTAAGTTCCCTGAAGATGGATTTGGGGTCACGGGACTCCTTTACCTGCTCCTCTTCCCAATGTGCAAACTGATTAAATCTCCTTTCTCTCCTTTTCAAAAACACAAAACAAAAACAAAGAAACAAAACCAAAAACAAACAAAGGGCTGAGGGTACAGCTCAGTGTTAGAGCACTTGCCTAGCATACATGAGGCCCTAGGTTTAAGCCCCTAGTACTGAAAGGGTTAAAAAAAAGGACTGACAGAACTCAATAAAATGTAAGGATGCAGACAAGGCACTCTATGCCTGCAAATATAACTGTCCCCACCTTGGGACCTCCAGGAGATGACTACACTTCTGCAGAGAGAGGTGGTGAGGGCAAACCTCCTTGTGGCTTATGGATGGGAACTGTTTGAAAGTACTCACTGGCCACCCACAGGGAGCTGGTTAAATAAGTGATGGCAGAGCCATACAGAAGGCCTCAGCAAATGTGAATGCAAATCCCTATCCATCAACAGAGAAAGCTTGAGTTACCCCGGAATAAAGAAAAGCATGCCACAGGTAGATATGTGGTCCCTTTGTGTGAAGTTTTATAGCCATGCACATACACACACAGGCATGCATGTACTCCCAGGAAGCTCAATGGATGGTCATCAAACGCTAGCAGTGGTTATCTCTAAGATATCAAGCATATCTTTTTTGTATTACCTAGAAGTTTTTACAATAATAGTTTTTCTTTAACTAGGAAAAGATATTTCTCATTTTTGAAAAAAATATTAATTTTGTTCACCCTAAACTGTAGAAGCTCTGAGGTCCAAGCAAACCCACTGTGCTCTTGCCTTCTCTTGTTCCAATGCCCCTTCCTCTGCCTCTCTCCTAACCCTGGAGAGCCCATCCCTTCTAGTAGTTCAGCTAGAAACCTTCACACTACAGTGTGGACAGGAGCCTGCTCCACCTTGCTTCTCAGTCTCAGCCACAGAGACAGAAGACAGGGTGGAGAGAGGAATTCTGAGATTGGGTCATCAATCCCCACAGGGCCAAGAGCTACAACCAGAATCTGGGAGCCCCTCTCCTCCTCCACAACCCCCCAGAGCATTGCCTGCATACAACACAGCTAAAAAGCAGAGCACAGCACCAGCATCATCCCTTCGAGGGCTCCCCACCAGAGGCCAAACCTCTTCTCCATGCACGCTCCCTCCCCAGAAGACCCAGCCGGGCTCACAGCTCTGTGAGCAGCACGCTCTCCAAACCCTCCTGCCTGCTGCCTGCTCTACATCCCATCTGCATACCCAGCAGGTATCTCAAAACTGAATCCTTGATTTTCCACTTCCAACCTGGTCTCACCCTATTTCTCTGCTCCTCAGTGAATGGCACCAGGACACTCCAGTTGCTCAGCATTTCCTGTCACTTTATCCGTGAACCTACTTTGTTTCTCCCTCATGGCCTTCATCACTGTTAGACAGCTTATCACCCACTTGGGTGGAGGCTTTGTCCGTTTTATTCCCCAGCATTTACAAAGGGCCTCTGGCACAGCTGGTACTCAGTAAACACTTGTATAGTAAGTGCATCAAGGGCTTGTTCCGATTTAAATCCATGTATCCAAGACCTGCCTACAGCCATACCACTGTGGTACCCATCCTGTCAGATCTTGGAACCTAAGCAGGGTCAGGCCTGGTTAGTACTTGGATGGGAGACCACCTGGGAACACCAGGTGCTGTAGGCTTGGGAGAAGGACCCAGCAACCCACTCCCAAAAAACAATCTGACACTGAAAACCCTATGAATAACAGAGAAGCATGACAATACTGTTTTGCCTATTGTACGCAGGGTTGACATGACTATGAGTTGGACATGGACTTGACCGCACCTAACAACAATAATCCAAGACCTGGAACCACGTTTTATATAACTGGATACTCCACAGGCTGAAGGGGATGTATCTTGCTGCATTCACCTAAGGCACAGAGTCCAGCCCAGTCCTGTCCATTCGTCCCTGTGACTGTTTCCTCTGAGAAGGGGCAGAAGCAGGTAGTCTGCCCAGGTACCTCTAAGAGTTCTGAAAATCCAGTCTCCAGGTCCCTCCTTACTCTGAGCCCACTTTCTGCATAGACCAGATTTGGGGTCCCTCCCAGGATCATCCTGCAGGTAGGGCTGTAACCAGACCCAGGCTTCCTTACCACAGTGCACCCATTGTAGAGGTTATGCTGGTCCTTGTGGGCGTGGGCGCAGAAGTCCATGCAGGCTGTGACCCCGGAGAAGGGCCGCCCTTCCTTCAGCCCCAGGCGGCAGTCAATTGCTATTTCCTCATTGGTCACCTGTGTGAATGGCCGAAGAGAGATGGTCTTGGAACCTGAGGTGAGTGACCCTGATTCTATGCTAGGAGAGCCAGATCTTAGAGGGAGTGAGGTAAAGGATCACAGCTGCCTTGAAATTAGATTATAGGATATAGATTTTCTGGTTGAAAGGCCCCAGCTCTAAATGTGTTACTTTCAGGCCCTGCAGGAATTACTTCCTTTTTGATTATCTCAAGCATGTCTTGCATCATCTGGAAGGTGCAGGGTGTGGGAGGGCTCTGGCCTCTACAGTGGAGAACAGACTATACAGTAAGAGGAGTCCTAGGGGAGGGGATGAAGACCAGGGGTTTTAGATAGATGGTATGCGATGTAGTTAGTCAGGTGTAACAAAAGAGTCTTATCAAAGAACTACATCATCAGTTCACTTCTGGGTTGGGCTCAGGAAGAGCACAAAGGAGCCCATGTTCATACTTCCCAACTTCAGGTAGAGGTAAGCCCAGCTCCCACTACCTGGTTCTGATAAGCCTGAGGAGCCAGCCGCTTGTACAGGGGCGCAACTTCGGTGGCCAGGTCCTGGAAACTCTTCCGGAGTACTTCTTCCTGCAAAGAGAGGAGGCATACACATCCAGAGCAGCCTGCCTGGCAAACTGCACCCTAGAGATGAACCCCAGCCACAACTATGGCCAGGTGTCACTGGGAAGGCAGGGAATCAGATGCCAATGGGGCTTCACAAGGTTTTCTCTACCATGTCCATTTTAACATGGGGATGCTGAGGATCACCAGAAAAGCCACTGCTGGAAGGTGCAGCAATCATGGTTGCAAAGCTACTATTCTTCAGAGCAAGGCCAGTTTAGCCCAAGACACACAAAGCAGGCTCTTGCTTTCAATGCTGAACACCCACAACCACAGGTGTGGTAGGCATGAAAACCCCCTGCGCAACATTTATGGCTCCTCTTTCCCATGTTAGAGACAGGGAAATGAGGCAGGCAGGACTCTGTGCTAGAAATTCCATGGCCAGCCTAGCCCACAGCCCTTCCTGAGCCAGGTGCCAGACAAACTCCAAAGCTCTGGCTGCTAGACCTGTACCACCTAATGTATTACAAGTCACACATGACTAATGAAATGAAAATTAATTTTAATTAAAATCAAATAAAATTACAAATTCAGTCCCTCAGTTGCACTAGCCACATTTCAAATATGCAGTAACTCCATGTGGCTTGGACACTGGCCAGCAGAGAATGGAAACCTGCTTTCACCTTGCACTAGCCACAGTCCTTGACTATGCCACTTGCCTTTGCAAAGGGAGACAACACAGACCTAGGTCACTGAGAAAGTCTGAGATACTGGCAGGGTACCCAGCACAGTATCCAGCACTTAGCAAGTGCACGGGAAAGGGTGGTTGACAGAACCAGGGAAGTTATCTGTGAGAAATTAAGTCTGTATCTCTTCATTCCTGGTCATTCTTAGGTCCCAGTGGCCCTGAAGCAACTCCATTCACTCACACAATTGCATCTGCTGGTTCAGGGGGCGGGTGGATCTTACCTTATGAAAGTCTAATACCAAATCAGACAACTTTAAGCTCACAAAATAGTCTAAAAGCCAGGTTTGGGGTGGGGAAAAGAGTTGTAAATTTTAAAATGTTTCCTGCTAGTTATGAAGAAGAAAGCTCAGAAGCGGAGCACAGAAGTTTATGTATGTGTGGAATAGAGAAGAGGTGCCCAGTGAATGTCTCTACCATGTGGGACAGTCGGAAGCTCTTCTAGTACTCAGAGCTTGGAGATCTGGAAGATTGAGACTGAGATCAAGCTGCTGTCCTGGATATCAGCACCTCCACACCTCAGGAGCTCAGGCAGAAGGGAGGAGGCTGAGATGAAATGTCAATGGGCCCTGAAGGCTTATAGCTGCTTTGTATTTGGAATTCTGAGACCACCTCTTGGGATGGCCATGATAACATGGGCCACTGGGGAGAAATGGCAAGGGGAGAGGTGGCTTGAACCAATGCTTGTGGCTCCTATATCATCAGTGGAGCCTGTAGTGGACCAGGGGCCTTTTTCTTGCTGTCATGGGGATGTGGGCAGGAACCCAGGTAAGGGAGCTGTAGAAAGGGGACCTCATGCCCAGATACTGTACTTTGCAGATATCAGACCAAGGATCAGGCTCTAAGCATGGAGAGACAGACAGCCTAAATGACCAAATGCCCAGAGTATCTGCCCAGCAGCCAGGCAGGATGTAGGATGCCTCAGGAAGTCTAGCAAAGGCTCGGAGGGTAGCCTGAGGACTGAAGGCCTCTCTTCTTGCTATACCTCTTACACCCAACAAGATGTCCTTTCAGAAATGGCCCTTCGAGAAGACCAAATTTGGATGAAGAATCTGAATATGTATTTTAAGTACTCAGGACAATTACCTTAAAGTGAATATTTAAACTGCAAGAGTCTGAGGTAGCTGTAGCTGGGAATTCTAATTTTTTCATATCTCTTGCCGCTGCATGTATTTTGTTTCACAGCGACATAAGGTCATTTTACAAAAGCCAAAGTCAAGCAAATTACATTTTCTACCCAGCTGTGGTGTGCCAGTCCTACCTCCCACTCGACTGTTATGGACCTCAGGTGGGAGATGCTGCACAGCTCTGCTCACCTCCTTGGGATTGTCCCCTGCGAGGCGGAACTTGCGAGGTGTCTTGCTCCGAGCATACTTGCAGCCATTGAAGTACATGCTCCAGGAACAGCCAAAGGAGAAGGAGGCACCGCAGGTGTTAGGGTCTTTGCCTTGGCAAGCGCAGGTCCGGCTGCAATGTACATCATGGGTTAGGTCTAGGGATGACATATCTTTGTTCCACAGTCTTTTTCCTTATTCAATTGGAGGCCCTTCTGGGGTCTGACATCCACCAGCCTCCCACTGACTAAGACACATCCTTCTCAGCCCTCAACTCCTTCCTTAAGTTACCCTGAGCAGAAAGCCAGCTATCAGCAATTTGCTCAGCCCCTACTCTGAGCTGAAGGTCTAACCTGAGCCTAGTTGAAAAAAGCACATAAGACAGGAGGAAGAATCTAGTAAAAGCTCAGTAAGGTTCATGCTTTGTCTTAACTCTAATATCCTGGCTAGCTCCAGTGCAGACCCCCAAGCAGGGAATGACATGAACCCCGGGGTTTGAACATGCCTACTTCCTACAGCTCAGAGGCAGACAGACCTTGAAACACACATTAAAATTCAATGCTCAAAAAATATCTGGCAACAACCCCAATGTTCCTCAACTAGGGAATGGATAAGCAAACTATGACAGGTCCACATAGTGGAATAAGACTGAGTGATAAAAAGGAATGAGCATGTCAACACAGGTGAACTTCAGAAACCTCAGGTTCAGTGGAATAAGCTCAAAGGCTATACACCCTTCAATCCCACCCACGTGACATCCTGGCAAAGGCCAACTGCAAGAGCAAGAAACAAGGTTGGTGGTTACCAAGGGCTGGGAGAAGGGTTGCTGATAAATGGAATGGGGGACTTATGAGGGGACACAGAATTGTTCTATGTCTTGATTCTGGCAGTGGTGGTGGCTGCATGACTACAAACATTTGTCAGAACTCTCTGAACTATCCACCTAAAAGGATGTATTTTATCGAAAATAAATAAACCTTAATTAAAAACTGGGGAAACCTACCCAATAAGGGTTGTTGTTGTTAGGTGCCACTGAGTTGTATCCAACTCATAGCGACCCTCATAGGGTTTTCAATGTCTGATTGTTTCGGGATTGCCTTGGGAGTGGATTGCCACGTCCTTCTCCCATTTTTGTGGTATTGGGAATCGAACTTGGGACCTCAGAGACTGCAGAGCAGTGCTCTACCAACTGAGCTAAATCCTAGCCCCCAATAAGGGTAGGTTTTATAAATATTATTACTACTATCTGTTTGAGAAACAGATACACTTTTTTCACAATTGATAACATTAGCGCCTCACTGTTGACCTGAGAGTTAATGGCAAACTTGAGCCGGAGCCACAACCCAAGCTGAGATATGTGGGTGAACATTCCTCAGCCTTGGTCCCAGCTCTGCAGGACACAGTGCCCAAGGGAAGGCAGACTGACCCAGGGCAGTCAGAATTCCTGCACCTCAGCCCCCAACCCCTGTTCACATGCTGCCACCCTGCCACATACTCATCGTTGAGGCCACATCTCCGGCTGGTCGGGTTCCCGTACTTCCGGAGGGTGTCAGTGAGCTCCTGGTAGAGAGTGTCTCCGAGGCTGCGGGGGATGCCCTCCCAGGCCAGGATGAGGATGACGATCACGGCATTCTGGCAGTGGTGGCCGGCCCGGTGCCGCACCAAGCACAGTAGCTTCTCCTCCAGCGTGTGCCTGCGGATCACCTGCAGGGATGTGGGGCCAAGGTGTTAACCGCAGGGCCTTGCTCCTCTGCAGTGTCATATCTCTTGCCACCACCACAGCCCTGGGGGGTCAGTAGGGCAGTGTTCCATGGGCATCACACCCTGGTGACAGCAACCATACAGGCTAAGAAACCTTTATAATTAGAGAACAGCAACAAAAATGTAAAAGATTTTAAGGGTGAAATAAAAAAAAAATCACTACAAATTCTATGCTACTGATGACTTACATAGACTTAGGTATAAAAACACACAGAGAAAATTATAAGCCAGAAGTATAGTCAGAGATTTTTATGTTGTCCTAAAGTATCTGCAGAGAAAATGTGGCATACCTATGTGTTTTTAGTTAAAGAGCAAGGGGCCGGATGCTATGGAAAATAGTTTCTGGTTTCTCAAAGAGCTAAACACAGAATTAACATATGCTCAAACAATTCTCTGCCTTAGAATATACTCAAGGGATCTGGGTACAGAACTCAGGACAGATACTGATATATGAATTGCAGCATGACTCACAATAGCCAAAATGTGGAAACAACCCAACTGTCTAGCAATAGAATAAGATATATAGTATATATGTACAATAGAATATTGTTCAGACATAAAAATGAAATTCTGACACATGCTACATGGACAAACCCTGAAAACCTTATGCTAAATGAACTAAGCAAGACACAAAAGGACAAGTATTGCATGATTCCACTGATATGAGCTGTGTATAGCAGTCAGATTCATGGAGACATAAAGTAAATTAGAGGTTACCAGGGGCCAGGGAGGTGGTAATGGGAAATTGCTGTTAAAGGAGACAGAGTTTCACTTGGGGATGATGAAAAAGCTTTGTAAACAGACAGTGGTGATGGTTGTGTAACAACGTGAATGTATGATTTAAAATGGCCGAAGTAGCAAATTTTATGCTATATATATTTTACCACTACTTTTTATTTTTTAATTTTAAGACAGGGTCTTGCTAAAGTGAGCAAGCTACCTCTGGCATCAAACTTATTATCTTCCTGCCTCAGTCTCCTGAATAGCAGGAAGTACAGGTGTGTGCCAAGGCACTTTGCAGTTTTTTCTTTTTTTAAACAATATACCAAAACCCATTGAATTGTGTACTTAAAATGACTGAACTGTATATAAATTATATCTTAATAAAGTTGTTTTAAAAAAAAAAACCCACCAACAAGCAGGGCCCTGGGCATAATACCGCTTCTCAGCTAGGATCCAGATGTTTCCTTGTCTAGGTTATCAGCCTTTCCCCAAACAAAATGATATGTCATAGCAAAGGGTCCTGGGAGCTGGGAAATAATGGGATGAACCCCCCAAAAGAACTTCAAGTAACTGTGGTCAGATACAAGGTGGGAGCCTATGAACAGGGGTGGGGTTGAGGGAAACAGAGGCAGGCTGAGTGGTGGGTGGAGGGACAAGGCCTCAGGGCAGGGGCTTTCCAAATGGTTTCATGCTTTAGAAAGGGGGGCATATGGTGGGAGAAGGCCAAGACTGGAAGACCACTGATGTAACACGAGTGAAAATGGATAAAATCCTGAACTGCAGCAGTAGGGAAGGAAACAGGAAAAGGAATGCATTCCAGAGACATTTGGGAGAAAAGTGACTTTGGGACCACCTGTCTACAAGGGCTGAGGGAACAGAGGGATAGAAGTCTTAAGTGACTTCCATGTTCTCTGGCTTAGGTGCTAAATGGCAAGCTAACTGAGTGTGCAGGGGTCAAGCTTCTACCGAACACCTACGTGGTGACTTCTGCTGGGTCTCAACGGAGTCGTTCTGGGGGTCAGGAGGTACGTGGGCGGCCGACAGACACGTGGTTACAACATGGTCATGCTTGCCATTTGGCCCATGCAGGAGACAGAAAGAGGGAGCCTGGCAGGCAACAGCAGTGAGGAAAGTGGGCCAGATGCAAGGCCAGGGAGTGGTGGGGATGTGTGTCCATAAAAAGTAGAGAGCTCAGCTTTTCTCCATCAACTGTCTAGAGGGATCCAGCCTAATGCACCTAGTTCTTCCAATCTGCAAGAAAAGTGGAAATGTACAATTTTACTGAATCTCCCCTTTTAAAGATGCAAGCACCACACTGTACTTTTTTGTTATTGTGGTAAAATATACATAACATGGACTAGGGGTTAGCTCAGTTGGTGGAATGCTGCTCTGCGTGCTCTGAGGTCCTGGTATCGATCCCCAGCACCACAAAAATGAGAGAAGGACCCAGCAGCCCCCTCTTGAAATAATTAGCCTTTGAAAACTCTATGAACAGCAGAGAAGCACTGACAATAGTGTTGGGCATGGCACAGGTTGGGGAGCATTTCATTCTGTTGTACCTACAGTTGCTGTGAATCAGGACCTGACTCAACGGCACCTAACAACAACATACATAACATAAAATTTACCATTTTAAATGTACATTTTAGTAGCATTAGGTAGATTCACATTGTTGTGCAACCATCACTATCTCTAGAACCTTTTCGCCTTGTAACTGAAACTTCATTCATGAAGCACTAAGTCTCCATTCTTCCCACCTGACAGTCCCTGGAAGCCGCCATTCCACCTTCTATCTCTGTGAATTTGCCTCTTTCAAGTCCCTCATGTAAGTGGAATCATAAAATTTGTCCTTTTTGGCTTTTTGCAGTACTGAGGGTTGAACCTAGGGCCTTGCACATGTTAGGCAAGTGTTCTACCACTGAACTGTACTCCCAACTCCTTTTATATTTTGAGACAGGCTCTTGTTATGTTGCATAGGGTGTCTCTGGCCTCAACTGAGTGAGATAACTCTTGTGTTAGGCTCCCAAGTAGCTGGGATTACAGGCATGTGTCATGAAGCCTGGCTAAAATTTCTCCTTTTGTGACTGGCTTATTTTACTTAGTATTCTGTCCTCAAGGTCCATCCACATTGTAGCATGTATCAGAATTTCCTGCAAACTTTTAAAGGATTCTCTGCATGCTAACCAAAATGCATCTTGGGCCAGGAGCTCTTGCTTTGAGGCAAGGTGATAATGGTGTGTCTCTACTGAAACACCAACAACATACTTAAAATTGTATGCTGGAAATCAGTAACATATACAGAAGATATCAAATCATATATGTTAGAACTCCTTGTATGGTTGCCTGGCTTCCTGCAGACTGAGCTGGGCCTATTACGGGCATCAACACATATCTGTAGACATTGATGTGACAGTGGAGCCTTGACCAGAGTTTTCCAGACTCTAGGGTCAACAGCCACTCATTGCCTAGAGCAACTCCCAGGCTAACTGCTCTCATGGGACATGTTCACAGCACACAGTGAGATATCCATTCAGTCAAAGCTATGATTGAGGCCATGTCATCTGGGTTTCCCGAAGTGGCAAACACACAGATGTCACGGGCATACACAGACAGTTCTCTCTGGCCACATCCTACGAGCACACTCAAAAAATTAATAAAGCAAAAAGGAAGAGCTGCTGCCTGCACACAGTCCTCTTAAAGAGCTCAGTAGGAAGAAATACACAAAAATGTAAAAGTCAGAGGCCACTGAAAGGCATGAACCCGCCCACGCCCGGTGCACATTCCATCAGAGAAACAAACTTCTCACCCAGCTTCTGGGTAGGAAATCTCTGGCACTTTAGAAAGAGCAGCACAACACCCAGCAAAAAGCCAAGTCCACCCTCCCAAAGGAGGGCTTGGTTCAATCCCAGGTCTCCTGAGTCAACCCACTCTACCCAGCCCTGATGGGCCTTGCACACCTGCTTTCCTACTCTGCTACTTTATACCCTGGCCCATGCAGTGGCTTTACCAAGCCCACTACACTTTTTTTTTTTTTAAACAACCTGGGGGCTGAACTCAGGGCTTTGCATCACTCTACTACTAAGCTGTAGCCCCAGCCTCTTTTGAATTTTTTTTTTAAATCTTGAGACATGGTCTCATTAAGATATGCAGGCTGTGTTTAAAAAAAAAAGGAGAAAAGAAAAGGAAAGAAAAAGAAAAGAAAAGGCAGGCTGCTTCTGGCCTCACACTTGGAATCCTCCTGCCTCTGCCTCCTGTGTCACTGAAATTATGGGCATGTGCCATTTCACCTGGCTACCAAGCCCATTTCTGTTGTCCTTGGTATGTGCTTCTGGCATGCCTGTTTATCCTGAGCTTCTGAATGCTCCATGGCCATCCCTCCCTCCCAGGTCCAGCATTTTCAAACTTTACACACGCCACCTTAAAGTCAGTTGTTACCTGAGGGCCTTCTGGGTTGATCCACTGTGTTCTCAAATCATTCTCTATTCATTTTCTGGACACTCATCATGTACTTCAACTTTGTTCCCCAAGTCCTGCCCAGTCAAATCTAGAACTTGTTGGGCACACTGCTTTTAGTTGAAGGTACTAAGGTACCAACTGGGGGAGGGTGTCTAAGCTGTAAAATGTGAACCATGGCTGTAAAATAAAACTCAGGCTCTAGATTCAAGACCAAGTGGGTTGCAGAGACCAAGAGGAGGTAGTATCGACCGTGGGCAGGTGGATGCTGTCACTTACCCATGCCCACAGAGCAGTGCTTTGGGCCCACAATAGCAAGTATTTGTGAGTCACTTTACCAGCAGGGCAAAAAGAAAGGATACCTGCCCCTCTCCAACTTCCAAAAGTGGAAATCACTAGAGGAGTCTGCCCACCAAAATACATATAAGGTAGCTGGCAGCTGTATAGCAAACAAAACAAAATCAAAAAGAAACCCCGAAGTCTACCACACTAAAGGAGATAACTAGAAAAAAAGCCCTCAGCACCGCCATTTTCTTGCCATTGTAGTAGGTTTTTTTTGTTTTGTTTTTTGTTTTTTTTTCTTGCGGTACTGGGGGTTGAACCCAGGGCCTCACGCCTGCATGCTCTGCAAGTGCTGGACCACTGAGCTGCACCTCAGCCCATTTTTTTAACTTTTTTTTGAGATAGGGTCTCACTAAGTTACGCAGACTGCCTCTGGTCTCGAACTTGCAATCGTCCCGCCTCCGCCTCCTGAGCCACTGGGATTACAGGCGTGTGCCACCATGCCCGGCCAACCATTGTAGTAGTTTTGTAACTACCCTAATACTTTCCAAAGAAATAATTTCTTTCCTCTTTTTCTTCACTCACACATAGGCATTTCCTCACCTCTGGGAACACTCACTACACATTCTCTTCTATGCATCGCTCACCAGGTCTTAGGTATCCCCATGAGCTGTTTTAACCCTTGGATGTAACCTCAAGTTCAGTGCTACATGTGCTCTGGTTTGGGCATCTGTCCTCACACCCATGAGGACAAATGAAGTTTCTCCTGTCCACCCTCCTGCTTCCTTCTCACAACAGGCAAATGTTTCCTTCCTAGTCCTCATCACAGTTGTACAAAACCAGTCAAGAGTTAATGCTTTACCATCTGTTTCTAGAAGCTAGATGTTCATATTTTCTTCTTCAATGCTATCCACATAACCAGCCTTCCTCTTTAAGGTGTCAATTTTCCAGAAGATGGAAAATTCCCTAGCTCAACCTGTTCCCCCAGGGATCTTCAGCCTTTGAATTCTTCAACAATCACTTGGATTAGCAGGAGAAAGATGCAGCTGTCATCCAATAGCTGATGTCATCTCCTAGATGGGTTCTCTGGTGAGGTACCATACCTCACCCTGATCAGCCACACAACAGCTTCCATTACAATGACCATCTCTTGTGAAAGGGAGGACAACAAGCTTCTTTATACTTTATGTAAAGGCACTAAGTAACACCAGATGCTTCTGTTATATGTAATTCTGCAACAGTACCCAAAAACTGCTAAAAATAGGCATGTGGCAGTTGAAGTTCAGACATCTTTTACTTTCATTAAATGCAAAGAAGCTGAGGCAAGGGGTCTTTGGCAGTTAAAACTGGCATGTGTGCAGACAGACAATGGCTGACAAAGGACTTCCTACCATCTTCCCTCAAAGTCAGACATGCCTATGTCCACCCAGCCTTTCTGTCCTTGCCTACGTGACCATCCTCACCAGGAAAGCTTCCCATCCCCTTCCCAGGCCACTGAACATGGCCCAACCTCTGTGGCCCCATACGTTTCCACCTTCTTGGGGAACCCTAACCTGAACATTCCTCCTATTACTCTGTCCCTTGTCCTTGAACTCCTAGGACACCATGTCTGCCTCTCAACAGTGAAACCTCAACAATTCAGATCTCCATGTCTTTATTTTGGGAGTCTCTAAAAAAGTTTGAAAATGAATACAACCCCAGGGGCTCCTTACAGGGTACCCAGCATATGCTGAGCTGACAGATACTCTAAGACCTCCTTGCAGTTCCTGGGGTTCGTTCTGCAAAAGTAGATGCTCCACTATTTAAAGAGCTCCCTACGGGCTAGAAGGGCTGGGATTTGGCTCAGTGGGTAGAGCGCTGCGCTGCAGTCTCTGAGGTCCCAAGTTCAATTCCCAGCACCGCAAAAATGGGAGAAGGACCTGGCAATCCACTCCCAAGGCAATCCCGAAACAGTCAGCCATTGAAAACCCTATGAGGGTCGCTATGAGTCGGATACCGACTCGACGGCACCTAACAACAACAACAACAACAACATGGGCTAGAAGGGCAAGGCCAGGAGATCTTTGTTTTGGTGAACTGGGGTTGGTATAAGGCACATTCTCCCTGCTGAGATACTCATGCTTCCAGGAAGGAAAACAGTGGCTTGGAGGCTGGGCAGAAGCAAGGCTGGTTATGACACTGCCTACAGGCCTGGCCTCATCCCTCAGGTTTGATCACAGCAGGCTAGCCTTCCATGTCCTCCCTGGCTTCTCAGGCAGGAATGAGAGGACTGGACATACCTGGGGACACGGAGAGAGGAGTCAGAGTCCTGAGGGGGCCCAGCAAAGGGGAATGGCAGCTTCTCCAGCTCCCCTCTTCCTACGGTCCTGAACCAGAGGCCACATGGACTAAGTGTAATGACCCAGAGGTATGAAGGCATCCCAAGATGCCTGGGGCTGGCATTTAATGTAGATGAAGATAAGCCACTGATGCTGGGGGCAAAGGACCCTAACCAAGCACCAAGCACTGGCTCCAGGGTCCCCTGATGGTGAACATGTCTTTCCTGTACATCTGGTCCCACTACAGCCTGCACCCTGCTCTGTTCTGGGGGCCCAGGCAAGGAAAATGAGGCACAGCTTGGCTGCAGGGACTTGACACTCACCCACTTGGCAATGGGGCAGCCGCGGGAGCTCTTTCCCTCCTTCCCCGTGTAGATGACCTTCTCGATCCGGATGGCTTTCCCTTTCTCTCCGTACCTAGAGAGGGAGATAGAAGCCATCATCAGCACAGGGGAAGCTCAAAGGATAATAACCTACGGTAAGAAGGCAGGCCCCTCTGTGCTTCCATTTGGGGTTCTGGTTACTATGCGGGCAACAGAGAAGGAAGAGAAAAGGTTTAAATGGTTCCTCTGTGCTCAGAGGCTCTGGAGACATAGTGGCTACTTCCAAGTTCCCAGGCCTTGGTCCATCTGCACCCCATCTGCTCTCATCCATCTAGTCTCTCTCTGTCCCAGGGCAGAGGCTCTTAGGCAGAATGTACACCATTGCTGTCTCTGAACCCCCAAGAAGGGGCCTAAGACCAAAGGCTAAACAGATATTGGCACTGAGCCCTGTTAGCTGAGGCACCCTGAGAGTTAGTCATTTACAAATTCAATACACGAAAGAAAAATGGGGGAACCTTCATTTTTCTCTTTTAACCATCTCAGCTGACCTCTGAACATGACAGACAAGGACAAACAGCTGAGGCTGGGAGCATGACCCTGCCACATAAAAATGCCAGCATCTAGGTTCCCCTGGACGACAGGTCTGGTCCACACACACCCCACTTCTCTGGGCCACATATCAGCGCTGCAGAGCCTCAGGTCCCTAACATCATTTAATCAACCACATCATGTTTACAGGTGAAGAGACTATGGCCCCAGAGTCAAGCTGACTTGCCCATGGACACACAACTACATGTGGCCAACAGTGGTTCAAGTTAGCCTGAGAGGTCAGACACATTGGGTTTGAGAGCCGGACTAACCACCACCACGCCCCCCGTGCTTTTTTTTTTTTGGTGGGGTACTCACAGCTTGAACCCAGGGCCTCATGCATACTCTTGCAGATGCTCTATCTCTGACCCACAGGCCTAGTCCATTTTTTACTTTGTATTTTGAGTCAAGGTCTAAGTTACACAGGCTGCCCCTGGCTTCGAACTTGGGATCTTCCTGCCTCCACCTCCCGAGCTGCTGGGATTATTGCACCCATCTTACTTTCTTGATACATAACTGTGGCCAGATTACCAAACTTCTCTAAACCTCCATTTTCTTATCTGTAAAACGGAGATAAAAACCATCTATACCTCCTAGGCTTGATAAAGATCAAATTATAATCATAGAGAATATACTATTTAAAATGTTTCAAAGTTCCTAGCAAGGAGGAGGATCCCAATAAATATCACTTTTTAATAATGTAAGAGCAATCTTACTGAACTGTTACTTTTAATGGATTTTCAGAATTGATATTCAACAGTATGATATCATCTGCAGATAACAGTCATTTGCCACCTCCCTCTTTTCACTCTTCATGACTCTATTCCAGTCTTTTGTCTTATTTCTCTGGTCTCGTGCTCCTGACAGGATAGCAGTCATCTTTGCTTATTCTCAAAGTCACTGAAAATGTTCCCAACAATTTATCATTGACCAAGAAGCTAATTGGCTTCTTCACTTTGAAGGAAGTTACTAAAGATCTCCTGTTTTAATCAAGAAAGGATTAACTGGTTTTTTCCCCCTGGCAGGACTAGGGGGTTGAACCCAGAGCCTCATACATACTTTTGCAAGTGCTCCACCCTGAGCTGCACCCCCAGCCCATATCTCACTTTTATTTTGAGACAGGGTCTCACTAAGTTGTGCAGGCCGCCTCTAGCCTCAAACTGGCAATCCTCCTGCCTCTGCCTCCCAAATCACTGGGATTACAGGCATGTACCACCATGCCCGCATTCTGATTAACTTTTATCAAGTACATTTTTAACGTCTAAGGAAACAGACAATTGAGGGGTTTTCTTCTTCGCTTAATATGGTATGCTTAAAAGACTGTCAAAACCAAACTATCCTTGTATTTCTGTAATGAATTCAATTTCATCAAGGCATATCATTTTGATATACTATTTACTAAAGCATAATGCTATCATAGTTTCTACAGTTTAAAATACATATATTCTAAGCCTGGTCTATGTAGTGAGTTCCACAATAGCCTGGACTATACAGGGAAATCCTGTCTCAAAATACCAAAAGAAATAATAAAAATGAGAAAGAAAAAAAAACAAACCCACACATATTCTTTACCACCTCTGCTATACTTCAAGCATTATTGCTGTTGTTGTTAGGTGCCATCAAGTTGGGTCCAACTCACAGTGACCCTATGTACAACAGACAAAACACTCCTTGACACCGTGTCATGCCCTGCACTATATCTGTGCTTCTCTGCTATTTATAGGGTTTTTAATGATGGATTGTTTTAGGAATGGGTTGCAAGGTCCTTCTCCCTAGCCTGCAGAACCTGGTGTTCCCAAGTGGTCTCCTATCCAAGGACTAATGAGGCTGACCCTATTTAGCTTCCAAGATCAGGTGAGATTGGATGCCAGGGTGCTATTGCTACAGACTTCTACAAGTACTACTTCAAAAATGATTATACATCTGGGAGCTGTGGCACATAACTTTAATCCCAGTGACTGGGGAGGTGGTGGCAGGAGGACCCTAAGTTTGAGGCCAGAGGCCTGTGTAACTTAAGGGAGACTGTTTCAAAATAAAAAGTAAAAGATGGGCTGGGAGTGTACCTTGGTGGTAGAGTGCTTGCAAAAACATGTGTGATGTCCTGGGTTTAACCCTGTAGAAAAAAAACAAAACAAAGAATAAAAGAAAAAAGACCGGACAGATGCACTGAGATTTTTGTTTGAGATAGAGTCTTGCTCTGTAGCTGAGCTGGCCTCAAACTCAAAATCCTCCTGCCTCAGCCTCCTTTGTGCAGAGCACAGGCCATGTGCCATCACATCCAATCTATAACAGTGGATATGAAGAATCCTATTTAATATTTCTCTATGTTCCTATGTATATCTTTGTAAATGCTTAGAAAGATTAAAGGTAAATATCAAATCTTTAACAAAGTGTGTTGTGGGAAGAATAATTACTAGAGAACTTTATTAACTCTGTACTTGGATTGGTAGATGGATTTGTTTTTGGTTTTTGAGACAGGGTCTTACTCTGTAGTCCAGACTGGCTTCAAACTTGTGATCCTCACGCCTCAGCCTCTCGACTGCTGGGATTATGGGCATGCACTACCATGCTGGGCCTATTCTTAGATTTTTTGTTTTGTTTTTAAGAATCTCCTTGTTTCATTTTTGTAAGTGAAAAAGAGAACAAAGTTTTTAAAATGCTGACCTAAGGTTCCTCCATGTTCTATGTTGTCTATTTCACTCAAGATCTTAGGGAAGAGGTAAGAAGCACTTCTGATCATTACAACATCAAAATCTAAAGGTTCCATTAGTCCCTTATAGGAAGTATTTGAAGACAGGACTCAAGTTTCTACAGCGTGGTCTGGGTCATGAGGAAGAGATCACATAGTGCTGCTTTTGTGTGGTTTCTGAAAAAAAATTGAGTTCAACAAGCATTTATAAAGCCACTGATGACAGGGCCTGGGCATCTCTGTCAGGAGAATAATCTGAGGCAACCATACTCCTCTCACCAGAACAGAGGACTATCCTGTTCCACAAGGGAGGGTGAGTTGAGGACAGCAATGCTGGTTTTCCAACCAGGTCCTTACCCATCATCTAGTCCTTGTGAGAAATGCAACCTGCAGGGAGCTTCACCTCCAAGAGCAAATAAGAGGCAAGGACCAAGCACTGCCTGATCAATTAGACATCTTGTTTTGTTTTGTTTTTTAATGGAACTGATTGTCTGTGTGTGTTTAAAGGCAACCAACTAACTCTAACTTTAAATCTTTCTCCTTAAATATCTAGCTATCAAGAAGATACCCTTCTAGCATATTAATTCCCAGGCCCTAGACTTGGTCTGCAAGAGTAGGCTAAAATCCTATTTCAAAGGGTTACTAATAATCTTAGTCAGTGGTTCTCCAAAGGCAGTCACAGGACAGCAACATCGGCATCACCTAGGAATGGGGTAGGAGTGGGAGGGAGAGAGACCCTTGGGTCCCCATCTCATACCCCCTGGGTCAGAAACGGAGAGGCCCAGGGCTTTATGTTTCACAAGCCCTTGGGAAACCTGCTGCCTACCCAAGTTCAAGAACCACTGCTCTTAAACTGTGCTTCTTCAGGGTTAGCTCTACCACACTAATGAGATCAGTTCCCCCAAAGCTCAGCAGACTTGGGAATACAATGTTGGTTCTTCATTTTTAGAACAAGTATTTAATGAACTCCTAAGCTGCAGAGGATCCCTTTTCCACAAAGAACACACAAGGCTCTGGGTAGCACACCATTCTAAGATAAGAGTTTGACAAGTGACTCTAATTATCTATGACAATGAGGACCTGGGTACTCAGGAGGTATAAAGTCCATAAATAAATTAGAATATTCTAGGACCTACTTTCCACCTCCCCCTCCTTTCTCCAAATCATTGGTATCAGAAAAGCGAAAAGCACCAATGTCTCTGTGATTTCAGTTTATTTCCCCTCCCTGACTTTGGCTAACATCTGACAGTATCATGGTTCTGCAGAGAAAGAGTGGAAGGAAAGGCCCATAAAGAGACAGCCAGGACCATTCACAAATTTTAACCCCAGCAGAGCATTTTCATCATTCATTCATTCCTCTCCTTGTTCCAGAAAGGATCTTAAAAAAATGTCAACAGGATAAACACAACAGGTGATGAACTGAGAGAAAAGAGGGAAGGGGACAGATATGTTGGTACACAAAATATAGTCCATGGGGGGTTTTATATATGTTTTTGATAGATAATCCTAGAACATCCTGTCATATGAGAAATCGAGATTATTATTAAAGACTTCTGTCAAAACAGGTGATCTGAATAGGCTCACATCACCAAAGGTGAGACATTATTCTCTTCCTGGGGGCTGGGGGGGGGGGGGCGCTTGCAGCCATACCACTGTGGTGTCGGATCCCTCAGATCTTGGAAGCTAAGCAGGGTCAGGTGTGGTTAGCATTTGGATGGGAGACCTGCTGGGAACACCAAGTGCTGTAGGCTTGGGAAAAGGACCCAGCAACCTACTCCCTCCCGCAAAAAAAGACAAGAAAAAAAAAATCAGTCATTGAAAACCCTATGAATATCAAAGAAACACTGACAACAGTGTTTCATCTGTTGTACAGAGGGTTGCTGTGAGTCGGACACTGACTTGATAGCACCTAACAACAACAGTGTGGGGGGGTGTACACAAATCTGTCTCTAAACTTACTAGCAGTGAACATAAAGTGGAAAAGCAATCTGTTACGTGATTTACGAGTCTTTAAACTAAAAATAAACCAGTTGCTGAGAAAAAAGACCAGTATTCCTGGTTTTGAGAAGAATTCTTCCCTTGGATTAATTTCTGAAGAATCTATAGTTGGCTGTTATTTTTAAAGCAACATGAAAAAAAATACAATCTCAACTTTATCACTATCTCTTAATCCTTGTTTCAGAATGTACTCTACTCTGCCTTAATTAAAAGTTATATAGAGAGCTCTCTGGAAATCTTACAAAATTATTACCCTAAGGCACCAACCCAAAAAACAAACATCCATCCCAGATCTAAGGTGTACATTTGACTCCCCAAAGCAAACAATGGTGTTGAGATTCCTTATAAAACTCACTGGCTGGACGCTGCCTGATCCAGTCTGGAAGCTGAAGCACACACACACGTGAGCACACACAGTGAATGCACACGGCACATCCTGCTTTAAATCTGTTCTGTTCTTCTGGGCTCAGAAGGGCCCTTTAAACCAGGCTTAAATTTACAGAGCAAGTCTTTGATCAAATGTTTTTCCGATGGGCTACTTTGACTAGAAATGTTTCCAGATGGCATAGGAAATTAAGAGTGATTACTGTGGATCACTGACCTTCATCCATCTCACCTTACAGAAGTTCAGTTCTCAGTCATGCTCCCTGCTACACTGACAGAACTAGTTTGACTCCTCTGGTCACACAAAATCTGGTTCCCAGATCTGTGGAAACTCTTAAGTCACTCAGCCTTTCGCACAACTGCATGTGTGTGTATGAGCAAAGGTGATGTATGCATCACGTTTGCCTTCATTTTCTTTAAAATACTAATATTTACAAAAATGCAATGAGTGCCAAGTATATGAGATAGACAAAGACTGCCCACCCTGTACATGGTACTTGTACCAAACACTCAGTGGGTTTATTAGTGACTTTTTAGGGTACAACTTAATAGGTTTCATTATGACATTTCCATACATGCATATCACTGTATGTTGTTCATGTTCTCCTTTTCCATTACTCTGTGATGACAGATCCCCTTCTTCCTCAATGATACTCCTACTTGCAAGTCTTGAGAGAGAGAGAAAGAGTGTATGTGTGTGTATGTATTATGTATGTATTTGAGAGTCTGTCTTAAGGGCAAAATATGGTATTTCTCCTTTCCCCCATTACCCTTTCTTACTGCCCCTCTCCCTTCTCTTTAGTCCCTTTTCTCCCCTGCCATAGGCTCCTTTCCACTTTTATGACCCATGTATTTTAATATTGCATATATATTGAAATCTAACATCCATATATGAAAGAAAACATGCAATGTTTGTCTTTCTGGATCTGGCTTATTTCATTCAAAATAATGATCTCTAGTTCCATCCATTTTCCAGAAAAATCCCATGATTTCATCCTTCTTTATGGATGAATAAAATTCCACAGTGTACATATACCACACTTTCCTTATCCACTCATCTGTTAATGGACATCTGGTAGATTCTATATCTTGGCTATTGTGAACAGTGCCACAACAAACATGAATGAGCAGGTATCTTGATGGTATATTGACTTATATTCCTTCAGATACATACTAGGAATGGTATAGTTGGGTTGTATGGCAGTTCTATTTGTTTTTTGAGGACCCTCCATACTGATTTCCATAGTGGATGCACCAACCTACATTCCCACTAACAATGTTGTAGGGATCCTTTATCCTCACATCCTTGCCAACACTTGTTATTGTTTGTTTTGTTGATGACAGCCATTCTGACTCAGGTAAGACAGTATCTCAATGTAGTTTTGATTTGCATTGCCCTGATACTTAAGGGTGTTGAACTTTTTTTATACAATTGTGGCTAATTTTATTTCTTCTTTTGAGAACTCTCTGTTCAATTCATTTGCACATTTTTTGAATTTTTGAAACTTAATTTTTTAGCTCTTTATATATTCTAGACATTAATCCAGTGTCTGATACATAGCTGGTAAAGATTTTGTCCCGTTCTGTAGGATGTTTCTTCACTTTGATAATTGTTTCCTTTGCTCTGCAAAAGCTTTTTAATTTCATGCAATCCCATTTCTCCAATCTTGCTATTGTTTCCTAAGCTATTGGGGTCCTTTTCAGAAAGTCCTTGCCTATGCTTTGAAGTATTTTCCCTACGTTTTCCCCTAGGAGTTTCAAAGTTTTAGGTCTTACATTAAGGTTTTTGGTTCACTTTGAACTGATTTTTGTGCAAGGTGAGAGAGAGTGATCTAGTTTCAGCCTTCTACATGAGGACTAGTTCTCCCAGCACCATTTGTTTCAGAGGCTGTGTTTTCTTCATATATTTTTGGCACCTTTGTCAAAAAGCAGGTGGCTGTAGCTGCATGGGTTTATTTCTGGATCCTCTATTCTATTCCACTGGTCTACATATCTGTTTTTGTGCCAGTGTCATGCTATCTTTTTTTACTATAGCTCTATAGCATAATTTGAAATCAGATAATGTGATGCCCCTTGCATTGTTCTTTTTGCTCAAGATAGCTTAGCAATTCAGGGTCTTTTGTGCTTCCACATGAATTTTAGAATTGTTTTCTCTGTTTCACTTGGGATTTTAATGGGCGATTGCAATAAATCTGTAGACTGCTTTTGGTAATACAGCCATTTTCACAATATTAATCCTTCCAACCCATGAGCATGGGAGATCTTTCCATCTTCTAGTATCTTCAATTTCCTCAGTGTTTTAAGGTTTTCATTGTACAGGTCACCTTCTTGGTTAGGTTTATTTCTAGGTATTTTATTCTTTTTGAGGCTATTGTGAATGGAACTGTTTTCCTGATTTCTTTCTCAGCCTGGTTGTTATTGGTATACAGAAAAACTATTGATTTTGTATGTTGATTTTGTATCCTGCTATTTTGCTTATTTATCAGCTCTAAAAGTTTTCTGGTAGAGTCTTTAGGGTCTCTTAGATAGGTTATTATTGTTAGATGCCATCAAGTCAGGTCTGACCCTATGTACAATAGAAGGAAATACTCCCCGGCAATGTGCAAATGCCTGGCACTATGTCAGTGCTTCTCTGCTGTTCATAGGGTTTTCAATGGCTGATTGTTTCGGGAGTGGGCTACCAGGTCCTTCTCCCACTTTCGCCATGCTGGGGATCAAATCCAGGGCCTCAGAGCATGCAGAGCAAGCACTCTGTCAACAGGGCTACACAATAATTTGACTTCTTTCTTTCCTATTTGCATCCCTTTTATTTCTTCCTCTTGCGTTGCTGCTGTGGCATACTTCAACAGCAGTAGAAAGCATGAACGCCCTTGTCCCATTCCTGAATTTCGAGGAAAGGTTTTCAGTTTTTTCCCATTTAATATGATGCTGACTATAGGTTTTTCCACATACTACCTTTATTACACTGAAGTACGTTGCTTCAATTCCCAGTTTTTTTTCAGGGCTTTTATCATGAAGGGCTTTTTATCATGAAAGGATGCTGAACTTTGTCAAAGGCCTTTTCTGCATCTATTGATGGTATGTGATTTCTGTTTCTATTTATGTGCTGCATTACATTTACTGTCTCACATATGTTAAGCCACCTTGTATCCTGGGTATGAAAGCAACTTGATCATATTGTGTGATCTAAGTTGATCTGCAGGTACTTTATTAAAGACTTTTGCATCTATGTTCCTCAGGGAAATTGGTCTGTAGTTTTCCTTTGTTGTATCCTTATCTGCTTTTGGTACCAGTGTAATACTGGCTTCATAAAATGAGTTTGGTAGTGTTCTTTTCATTTCTATTTTATGGAGTGGTTTGGGGAGCAATGATGTTAATTTTTCTTTAAAGGTCTTATAGAATTCGGCAGTGAATCCATCTAGTCCTAGGCTTTTCTTTGTTGGAAGACTATTATTGCTTTAATCTTGCTGCTCATTATTGGTCTGTTAAAAGTTTGTTTTTACCTTAGTTCCCTCTTCTCCGTACTAGATTCTTGGATTTGGTCTCTTGATCATGTCCCAGATTTCTTGGAAATTGTCATGTTCTTTTACTTTTTTTTTCTTTGTTGATATCTGAATGTAGAATTTCCTCAACCTTGTCTTCCATCCATGAATATTTTATTTTCTGCTTAATCTAGTCAACTGGTGATGCTTCCCACTGTGTTTGAGTTCTTCATTTCCAACATTTCTGTGTTTTGTTTCTGTTTTTTCCAAAATCTCAATTTCCTGGCTGAACTTCTTATCCATTTTGCTGACCCTGTCTTGGACACCAGTGACTTTCTAATCTAGGTCCTGTATTGATTTCCTTATTTCATTTGTCTGCTTTTTGCAGTCCTCTTTGAAGTTACTGACCATTTTCACAAGTAGATTTTTGAATTGTTTTTCTGACATTTCAACCTTATCAGTATCTTTGGATTCAGCAGTCAAAGAATTATGCTCTTTTGGAGGAGACATGTTCCCTTGCTTTTCCATGTTTCCTGTCCTGCTTTGTGATGGATATCTCTTCTCGTTTTAGGAATGAGGTGTACCTCAGTGGTAGAGCATTTTCCTAGCATGTGCAAGGCTCTGGGTTCAATTCCCAGCACTGCCTCCCCCTTTCACACACAAAAAACCTGATATCTCTTCCTGTTTTATTTGGGGATCTTCTTAGTGAGCAGCTTTCTTAGGAGAACTCACTCCTCAGTATCAGTCCAAGAGGAGAGGACAAACTACTGTAGCAGATATAATACCTGACCAAACCAAATACAGAAATACACTTAAAATCAGTTAAAGCCAACTACACCATCAATGTCCAAAGTACAGAAAATGGTGACAATAGTGTAGGCCATGAAGTTACAAATTATTTAGGGTGAAGGTAAAAACAGTATTGCCTGAAATAAAAAAGGAAAAGGAGGAGAGAAAGAGGAGAAAGAACAAAGCAGCAAGGATAAGTAAATGAAAGGAAAAAGAAAATCCAAAAAGAAATGAATGTTGGGAAGAGGGAGGTAAAAGAACAAAAGAAAAAAAAAGTTCAACTGCACAATAAAGGAAAAAATGTACACAGAAAATCAGGTAAACATAAGAGCAACAAGAAGGAAAAAGCCTATGTGATTTCCTTAATAAAAAAAAAAAAGTAAAAATGTTAAAAGTACAGTGAATTGAAAAAGGCAACAAAAGATTAAAAAGAAAAAAGACAAAAATTACATTATAAGAAAATGAGGAAAACAAAATTAAAATGACAAAAAGGAGAACAAGGAAAAAAAGACCCAGACACTGTAGTGTACACCTGCAATCCCAGTGTCTTGGGAAGCTGAAGCAGGAAGATCTTGAGCCGCAGGCCAGAGGCAGCCTGTGCAATCCATCAAGATCCTGTCTCAAAACAAAAATAAGAAAAGGGCTAGGTACTGCACAGTGGTACAGCACTTGCCCCATGCAAAGTCCCAGGTTTAATCCCTACTCTGTGATTTTCATGTCAGTTCAGTTTATCCTCAACACTCCTGCAGTGTATGTACTTTTGTCATCTCTATTTTGTAGACAAGAAAACTGAGTCACAAAGGCGTAGAACAACTCACCCAAGGATTCAATACTAAGTGGCAAGGCCAGGACGGGACCTCCGTCTAACTCTAGCATCCACACTCTTAGCCATGAGCTATATTACCTCTCCAAAGACTGGAACTCACAGTATCTACTATCTGCTGTGGTCATGTACACAAACTTCAAAGTCTCTAGCTACATGAATTGCTTTAAAAACAAAAACAAAAAAGCAAAAACAAAACCTCCAAAAACAGAAAACAAACTTTTAAAATGAAAACTCTGTAGTCTTAAATTTGAGTTGGAAGTGTCAATATAAACTCATGATGTATTCAACAATTAAACAATAAGAAAAACTAAAAATCCACAGATACAACTTGGGTCTTTCCACTGAAATAGTCTAAAAACAATGAAAAGCCCACTGTAGCAATGAGTACTCTTAGTTCTCAGTCTCTTTCCTTAATGTTTTTCCCTACAATAAACGGAAACAAGACTTCTTAGATAAATGTACAACATGACCCCAAAACATCCTCTCATACAAGAAATGAAGACATGATACAAGCTATGAAGTGTTTTGTAGGGAGGGGAGGAGGCAGGAAGAGAGGGAGGGTAGGTGGAAGGGAGGGCGGGAGGGAAGGGAAGAAAGGAAGGAAAGGGAGGGGAGAGGAGGGAGAGAGGGAGGAAAGAAAATAAGAAAAAGAAAAAACAACCTGATTCTAGTCAGGCCTTTAGCTCTACCAATTAACAGGACTTCTATAGGACAGAAAAACATGTCAAACAATACCACAAGAAAGCTATTAGCAAAATAACCACAGAGCCATGTTTCTTCAATAAAAATAGTTCAGGAACAAGAAAAGGGGCATATGGAGGGCAGATCTATGATTAAAACAAACCCAGTACTGGAAGTAGGATTACCACATTCAACGTGCCACAATCTGTTTACAAAGGCCTCCTTTCTGTATTCTATCTAGTACAAGGCAATGGAAACAAGAGGTGCTTAAAATCCACATTCCATTAGCACATGCCCATTTCTCCTTGGATATCTGTTTATCACTCACCGCTCCTCCATGAGTTCCCGGATAGAGGCTACTGTGGGGCCAGATCCCAGGTGAGTGTAATATGGACCTTCATCTTTCTCCACTATTTGTTCTGCAGAAACACCAAGAGTAAGCATTATTTGAAGATACCAGTTAGTCAACACTAATGTAGAAAGGCAAACCACCAATAGGAAAATTAATAGGCATGTTACAAAACAGAAAACTCAAATGGTTTATAAAGGTGAAAATGTGTTCAATCCCTTCAGAAATCAGGAAACACAAATTAAAATTACGAGAAAACGTCATTGCACACCCGCCACATGGCCTGAAATTTAGAAATCTGATAAAACCAAATGTTATAAAGATAATGGCCTAACCACTTTGGAATTCAGCAAACCATCATCCAGGAAAGCAAACACATGCACATTGTACAACCCAATTTCACTTCTGCATACAAACTAGACACCAGGGGGTCAACAAGCTACTCTAAAGGGACTACAAGAGACTCAAATGCCATTGTTCACAACAGCATCACTCAAAACCAGACAGTGAAAACACCACAAGTGTCCATCAACAGATGAATGGATAAATTAAATGTGGTGTGTCCATACATTGGAACATTATTCAGCCTTAAAAAGGAATGAAGTTCCAATACATGCTATTACATGGATCATCCTTGAAAACATGCTAATGAAATACATCAGACACAAAGGACTGATATTTTAAGATTCCCCTTACATAAATTATCTAGAATAGGAAAATTCTTAATGACAGAAAAACTAGAGGTTCTCAGGAGCTAGAAGAAATGAGGAATTAGGAATTATTGCTAAATGGATACAGACTTTCTGTTTAGGGTGATGAAAAAGTTTTGGAAACAGTGGTGACAGCTGTACAATATTATGAATGTAATCAGTAACACTAAACTGCACATACATTTAAACATGATAAAATGGCAAATTTTGCTATATATTTCACCACCATTAAAGAAGAAATGATGTACTGACACATTGGAGATAATATGGTTGAACCTTGAAAACAACTGAAACAAGCCAGACACAAAAGGTTGTATCTTGTATGATTCCATTCATATGAAATATCCAGAACAGATAAATCCATAGCAACAGAAAGCAGACTGGTGGTTGCCAGAGGGTGACTGATTAGGGCACTGCTTTTAGCAGTACAGGGCTTAACTTTGGAGAAAATATTTTGGAACTAGACAAGAGGTGGTTGTACAATGTTGTGAATCAACTCAATGATACTGAATTGTTAACTTAAAACAGTTAATTTCATATTACCTGAAGTTCATCTCAGTTAAAAAAAAAAAAAAAAAAAAGAACTAATGGTAATGTTACAATGTACATGAGTTTTAAATGATTTTTTCTAAGTGAAAGAAACCAGAACTCAAAAGTTACATAATAGTAGCTGTGGAAAACAGTGTTTTGACTGGATACTGCAAAGCTAAAAACAAGAACTATACACACAGTACACACAGTGTTCTATAGTTGGTAAGTTTGTTTCATATCTAAGGAGATAGGACAACTAAATGCAGTGTGGTATCCTACTGGATCCTCTTAACAGAAAAACTGATTAAAAATCTGTAGTTAATAGTGGTGTATTAACATTATTTTCTTTCTTTTAAATGTACTAGAATTATAGAAGGCACTTATATTAGGGAAGGTATGTAAAAGCATATAAAGGAATTTTATGCACCAACTTTGCAACTCCTCTGTAAATGTAAAATTGTTTCAAAATAAAAATTTTAAAAAGTAAAACAAACCAGGCAAGTCATAATTTGTGATCTTGTCCTGTAAGAAATTCTAGTCACCACATCAAAACACACAAAAAAGTTTGGTGCAGTGGCTCATGCAACCCAGGAGGCTGAGGTAGGAGGACCACAAGTTTGAGACAAGCAGCAGCCTGTGCAACTCAGCAAGACCCCATCTCAACATAAAAAATTAAAAAAGGGCTGGGTGGTGGTGGTGGTGGTGGTGGTGGTGGTGATGGTGATACAGCTCAGTGGTAAGCACCTATCTAGCACATGCAGGTCCTGAGTTCAACCCCCAAGCACTAGGGAAAAGCACACACAGACACACCACCATAAAAAGGATTCTAATGGGAACATTATTAGCAATAGTCAAAACTGGAAACAACTTGCTATGAAAGGAATGTTTGGGCCCTCCCCCAAGTCATATACTGAAGCCTGAGCTTCAACTCCATACTATCATGAGCTAGGCTTTTGAGAAGTAATTAGGTGATGACAGTGGAGCCCTAATGAATGGGATTAATGCCCTTATAAGAAGGGACAGATAGGAGGGGCACAAGAGGGAAAGGGGGAAGTTATCTGTGCAATGTACAATGAAACGCATAAATGGAAATGTCACAATGAAATATGTTGTCAGAATGAAACACATTAAGTTGTACATTAAAATTTTCCAAAAAAAAAAAAAAAAAAAGTGGGGGGGGAGACAGATAACTTGCCCCCTTCTCTGGGCCAACGAGGATACAGTGAGGACAGAGTTACCTACAAACCAGGAAGTGAGTCCTCACCAGATGCTGGATCTGTCAGCACCCTGACATTGGAATTTCCAGCCTCCAGAAACATGAGAAATAAGTATTTCTCATACCAGAGTATTGTATTTGTGTTATATCAGCCCAAACTAAGACATAATTCATGATACAGCAACAGTGGAATGGATCAATGAAATGTAGTAGTCATATAATGATATACATCCACTAACGAGAAACTACAACATCACAGTGAGAAAAAGTAAGACTGAATACAGTAAACTTCTGTTTAAATAATATTCAAAGAGTAATATTCAACTGCCTACAGCTGTACCACTGTGGCATCCAATCCTGTCAGATCTCGGAATCTAAGCAGGGTCGGGCCTGGTTATACTTGTATGGGAGACCATCTGGGAACACCAGGTGCTGGGAGAAGGATCTGGTAACCCACTCCCAAAAAAACAATCAGGCATTGAAAACCCTATGAATAGCAAAGAAGCACTAACAGTACTGTTTCACCTATTGTACATAGGGTCGCACAGTGACTCCATGGCATGTAACAACAAATACTCAACTAAACTACACTGTTTAGGGATCCATATATATGTTTTAAAATCATGAGGCTGAAATAACAAAGAGCAGATATCAACAAATTTTGATCTACAAAAAATGGCATTTCCACATGGCTCAACTTTACTATAAAGCCATATGAAATTGTCACAGAAGTCAAGACAGTGGCTTCCTCTGGGGGATAGGAGAGGAGTGGACAGGAAGGGTACACAGAGAAGTTTAGGGGGCTGGAGATGGCCCATTTCTTGACCTTGGTGGTAGTTATAAGGGTGTTCATTTTATAAATTTTCACTGAGCTATACATAAATGTTGTGTACTGCCCAAAGAATTCAAACATTTTTTAAGTGTAAAAACAAAGTTCATACCTATTATGTGTACAACATTATGCTTTTTACCAAGGACACAAGACAAGATAATATCCAATTACTGCCTTTGAAGAGCGTATGACCACTGGGTGCAGTGGTGCATGCCAGTAATTCCAGTAACTTGGGAGGTGGAGATAAGAGGATCACAGGTTCAAGGCCAGAGGCAGCCTTTGTAACTTAGACCCTGTCTCAACTTAAATAAGGGTAGGGGTTGCAGCTCAGGGGCAAAGCATATACAAAGCCCTTGCTTCAGCCCCCCAATATGGCCAAAAAAAAAAAAAAAAAAGAAAGAAAAATGAAAAGAAAAAAGGGTATGACCTTGCTGGGTATATAAGACCCAAATCTAAGATACCTAATGTCATTTCACATGAATAGAGAAGGATTAAATTTTCAATGCGTGTTTTTGAGAAGATAAATTTGGTCTATGATTGAAATATTTTTTAAGAATTACAAATGCTGTAAGGAGACTTGGAAGAGTTTTAAAACAATCATGGAGCGGGGCTGATCTTTTTAAAGTATGATATGAAATTCAGAAGCTGCCAAATGAAAAGAAAACTAATAAATGTAAGAAGACTTTACACTAATAACTACCAAAAGTTAAGCTGAAGATAATACACTGTAGAAAACTATCTGGAACTCACACCAAGCAAAATGCTAATTTCTTTAATACATTAAGAGCTACTATAGCTAATAACATGAGAAAGATGGAAACAAGAAACATGATTCTCAGAGAAATGCAAATCATTCAAATATGCATAAAGCTACCAGAAGATACCATTTTTCTACTTTCAAATGAGTCACCATCAAAAATTCTGGTAACTCACTGTGTTGGTGAGGCAAACAAGCAGTATAGAAAGCAACATGTTGTTGTTGTTGTTGTTAGGTGTTGTCAAGTTGTGTCCAACTCATAGTGACCCTTATAGGGTTTTCAATGGCTGATTAAGGACTGCCTCGGCAGTGGATTGCCATGTCCTTCTCCCATTTTTGCGGTGCTGGGAATTGAACCTGGAACCTCAGAGACTGCAGAGTGGTGCTATACCAACTGAGCTAAATCCCAGCCCAGAAAGCAATATAGTGATATATTAAAACTACAAATGCACAATCCATTTAACCCAGAAATTTCAAATATTTCAAACACTTTATTTCTAAGGATTTGGTTATACTTTTATATGTATAAAAAAGTGTACATAAGCTGGGTGTGGTGGCATACACCTGTAATCCAAGTACTCGGGAGCCTGATGCAGGAGAATCACAAGTTCAAGACCAGCCTGGGCTACACAGTAAGATCCCCATCACAAGGAAGAAAGGAAAGAGCCCCAAATACTTATTGTATCATTGTTTGTAATGGAAAAATATCAGAAATGACCTAAATATTCATCATTAAAGACTGATTAAATACATTATGGCAGATCTATATAATGAAATGTTAATTAGGCAGTTCCAGTTTTACCAACAGAAAATTATTTCTAAGATATTTGAGGGAGCACAGATTTTCAGCATAGCATATATACTATGCTATAGTCAGCACACACAATCACGTACATATTCATACATACATAAGCATAAAGATGTGTATGTATCATTACCAACACTAAGAATAGCAGTTACAGCAAGTTTAAACTGAGTTCAGCTATAACATGGTTAGCAACGGTGTGTGTAGCCCAGCAAATGAATAGATTGAAGTTGCCTCCTACTGACACATTCTGCTCATGAGGGCTCGTCCTCCCTCCCTACTGTCAGGCTATTTTTGAATCATCATCATGGTATCCTAACTGGTACTATCTCTCCTAACTCACCTAATTCAATACCACCAGTTATGCTCCCAAAACAGTGTGTTCACACCAATTCCCATTAATGGCTCCACACTAGATAGAAGATAGAACCTAAATTCCAGAGCACTGTCCACATCTTCCATTGTATCTCTGTATACCTCCCAACTTTCCATCCACAACCATAGATCGCTACCTGCCACACAATTGCACAGTACATCTGTATCTTTAAAAGTTCTTCTTCCCCGCCTCAGGGTTTTTTTTTATCTTTTCTTTTTTTTTTTGAGTCAGGGTCTGGCTACATAGCCAGGGCCAACCTGGAACTCATGATCTTTCTGCCTTACCCTCTTAAATGCTGGGATTACAGGTGTGCACCACCACACCTGGCTTCAATGTTTTCTTACCACCATAGTATCTTCCTTTATTTCTCCCTTTGGGAAAAATTCATCACTCAGGCCTAGTTTAAATGCCACCTATTCTGTGATATCCTACTGGATTTCCTCAGAGCACCTTGTACACAACAGCAGTATGAAGTCATGGATCATGATCCATTCTGTAACCGTTAATGGGACACAGAAGAATAAACATGGATCATGCAGAGAGACCTGGGCAACTATGATGTATCACATTCTCAACCTCTCTAATCCTCATGCCTTCATGTGTAAAATACATAAAGTACCAGTGTTTGGCACATAATATGAACTCAAGAGGTTGCTATTGTCCAGACTCTGCCAAAAAATTGTGTGAATGTGGGCAAGTTACATACCTTCATAATCTTTAAAGTACGTAAAATAATATTTATACATTACAGAACTGTTGAGGATTGGATGACATACAACATACCAGGGCTTAAATATTTCATGAATGGTTTCAACTAAAGATTTAGAAACTACCTGCTCTACCTGCACACTATTTTGAACCATAAAAACGAGAAGATTACTGATGTGGAGGAGGCTGGAAAGGACCAACCAGGAGAATGTAGGTGTTGGAAGTAACGGTCTGAAAGTTCTTTATAGGTGCTAGTAGACTACACGGTATACAGAAAAGAGAATATAAGAATACACCAGAACTTTTAGGCTCTGTTCCATTTTCTATTGCCTAGAGAAAATTCTAAGTAATGACTTGACTATAGGTCTAACATTGGAACTGGAAAAAAATGTAGATTTGGACCACCTTCTGCCCCACATCAGAAAAACGGACAGAGTTAAGCACAGAGAGGAGAGTTTCAAGGAGAAGTTGCAAACTGAAGCCTTGCAACTCCACCCCAGTAACCAAGATGGAAGAAATAAAGATCTAAATCAAGCTGACCTAGAAACTGGCTGGTCGAGTTTCTCCAGGAGAGCCACTGAAACACAGGGAAGACATGCCCCAAGAGCCAAACAAAACCAAAGACACTTTCAGCAGTTTATAAGGCAGTCAAGGAGTGTCTTAAAGGCACTATTTTTTTTTAACTGCACCCCCTTTCCCTGAGTACACGTTTGTATGGGGGGGGGGTCCTAAGAAAAGAAATCTAACAAAGCGGTATGTTTAGTTATAAAACACTGCCAGTTTCTTGTTATAAAAATACCTCCTTATTTTCATATAGTTTTTGTTTTGTATATTTAATACTACATGTAGTACTTAGGAACTAACATTAAGTGTAAGAGAAAAAATATAAGTATAAAAATTTTTAAATGATATAAAAAACCACTATACTGTTATATTTTTTGGGTTGTTTTGCAGTACTTGGTTGAACTCAGGGTGTTGCATACACTTTGCAAATGCTCCACCACTGGGCTGCACCCCTAGCCCATATTTTATTTTTTGAGTCAGGGTCTTGCTAAGTTACTCAGGCTGCCTCCAGCCTTGAACTCTTGATCCTCCTGCCTCTGTCTCCCAAGGCGCCTGGACTACAGGTGTGCACCACGCTACCCAGCTTTAAATCTGAATAGTAAATATCATTGTGTTACTCAGCTTTTCATCACTGTGACAAAAATACCTGAGATAACCAACTTATAATAAGAAAAGGTTTATTTTAGCTCATGGTTCCAGAGGCTTTCAGTCCATCGTTACTTGGCCCTGTGGCAGCACAGTACATCACAGCAGCAGTGCATAGTAGAGGAGGCCTATTCACCTCATGGCAGCTGGGAAGCAAAGACAGAAGAGGAAGAGGGGCCATGGACCCAATATCCCCATCAAGGGCACATCCCCAATGACCTAACTTCCTCCCACTAAGCCCTACCTCCTCCTGCCACCTAGTGGTTCCACTACCTTATAATAGTGCCACAGGCTGGGGACCATGCCTTCAACACATGGACCTTTGAGGGACATTCAAGATCCAACCATAGCATCACTATCAACTTAGGTTCTGTTCACTGAAAGTAAATAAAAGCAATGAAATTTCAGTAGCTGAGAGCACCCCTAATGCTCTAATTTCTAAATATCATTATGCACCAAAAGCAACAGACACACTCAGAGAAATGGTCAATTAAAGGTATAAACCAGGAAAAGTATAATATGTGCTTTAAATATCCTGTATAAAAAGCAAGGAAGTGCTCAAAGAATGAATGAGGGTAGGATATGTCCAAACATTGGAGCTGGATGGAAGGAGTTTCCCATTGGCCAAATTTGGGATAATCTGAACAGAAAAGAATGTAACTTTATTCCTCTAGTTATCCTCAGGGTTTCGGGTCTTACTTTAATGTATTCAATCCATTTTCAGTTGATTTTTGTACAACATGATAGAGATTTAGTTTCACTCTTCTGCTTGTGGATATCCAGTTTTCCCAGAACCACCTGTTTAAAAGGCTATCTTTTTTCCACTATATGTTTCTGGTACCTTTGTCCAGAATCACATGGCTGCCTGGGTCAGTTTCTGGGTCCTTTATCCTGTTCTATTGGTCTATGTGTCTATTGAAGCTACTAGAGGAAAACATAGGAAAAACACTTGAAGATCTAAGTATAGGCAAAAATGCTCTGAATAGGACTCCAACAGCAGAAGACATGAGCAAGAATATACAAATGAGACTACATTAAAGTTTCTGAACAGAAAAACCAGAGAGTGAAGAAACAGCCTACAGAATATGAGAAATCCTTGCCAAATATTCAGAAAATTAATATCTACCATATATAAGTAACTCAAAAAAATTAAGAGCAAATAACCCAATCAACAAATGGGCAGTGGAAATGAATCGAGTCTTCAAATGAAGAAACAGAAACGGCCAATAAGTACATGAGAAAGTGCTCAACATCCTTAGCCATCAAAGAAATACAAATCAAAACTACACTGAGGTTCCATCTCACCCCAGTCAGAATAGCTATCATCAACAAAACAGTAACAAATGCTGGCAAGAATGTAGGGAGAAAAAGGAACTCTTAATCGTTGCTGGTGGGAATGTAAATTAGTTCAACCACTGTGGAAATCAGTGCAAAGCCTCCTCAAAAGACTGAAAGTAAAACTTCCATATGATCCAGTGATACCACTTTTGAGTATATATCCAAAGAATTAAAGTCAGCTTACTACAGAGATACCTGCATACCTGTGTTTACTACAGCACTATTCACAATAGCCAAATTATGGAACAAGCCCAGGTGCTTGTTAACAGATAAATGAAGAAAATGCAGTATGTATGTACAATGCACTTTTTACTCAGTATAAAAAATGAAATTATGTCATTTGGAGGAAAACTGGAAATCATCATGTTAAGTGAAATAAGCAAGACTCAGACATGTGTAGAAGCTGGGGGTAGGGGGAAGGAGGATTTGAAACTACTGTATATTTTCCATTCTAACCCACACCCTTAACAGTTTTAGAGGGTTACAAAATCAGAGGCAGATTAGAATTGCTTATGCACTGGATTTGCAGTGGAGAGAGCTTGAGTGAATCCAATATACATGAGATTTGCCTCTGAACTTGTAGCCCTCTAAAACTGTTGAAAGGGTGTAGATTAGAATCGGGAATATACATAGGGCTCTAAAGAGGAAAGAGGAAGGGGGACAATAAAGAATAATGCAGGGGGTGAATATGCTCAAAGCACATTATACATATAGAAATGTCATAATAAAACTCCTTACTTTGTATAATATATGCTAATAAATGTTTTAAATACTTGATCTGGGTGCAGTGGTGCATGCCTGTAATCCCAGCGACTCGGCAGGAGGATCACAAGTTTGAGACCAGAGGCAGTCTACATAATTTAGCAAGATCCTGTCTCAAAAAGTAAAAAAATGGGCTGAGGACACAGCTCAGTGGCAAAGCACTTGCAAAGCATGCACCCACCCAGTTCACCCACCCAGTACCACATTTAAAAAAAAAAAAGTTTTAATAACCATTACACAATATAGTGGCCTACAGCTGTAGCCCTGTGGCATCCGATCCCATCAGATCTCGGAAGCTAAGCAGGGTCGGGCCTGGTTAGTACCTGGCAACCCCCTCCCAAAAATCAATCTGCCATTGAAAACCCTATGAACAGCAGAGAAGCACTGACAGTAGTGTTTCCCCTGTTGTACAGAGGGTCGCTATGAGTCGGATACTGACTCAACGGCACATAACAACAACAACACACAATATGGTACATATATTGAAGTATCGGGCTGGGATTTGGCTCAGTTGGTAGAGTGCTGCGCTGCAGTCTCTGAGGCCCCGAGTTCAATTCTCAGCACCGCAAAAATGGAAGCAGGGTCTGGCAATCCACTCCCAAGGCAATCCCAAAATAGCCGCTGAAAACCCTATGAGGGTCGCTATGAGTCGGATACTGACTCGAAGGCACCTAACAACAACAACACTGAAGTATCACATGGTATCCTATAAATATGTATATTGTTTGTTTTATGCTTTTATGTATCATTTGCCTGTAGCCCTACCACTGTAGCATCTGATCCCCTTAGATCTCAGAAGCTAAGTAGCGTCAGGCCTGGTTAGTACTTGGATGGGAGACCGCCTGGGAACACCAGATACTGTAGGCTTGGGAGAAGGACCTGGCAACCCACTCCCAAAAAACAATCAGCCATTGAAAATGCTATGAATAGTAAAAAAGCACTGACAATAGTGTTTCACCTGTTGTACGTAGGGTTGATACCGACTCAATAGCGCCTAACAACAACTATATATATACACACACACACAAAGAGAAAAAACATGGACTAAATAAATGGGTTGTTGCATTATAAGAATACATGGAATGTGGCCAACTGACCAACTATAAACTTTTGTATTACTAATATCAAATTTATGTCATGATGTTTATTTTACATGTTTTTTTGCATACACAATAACTTTGTGTTTAAATGCTGAATCACAGTGTACATCTTTTGAAGGTATTATAAATGGCACTTAAACCTAACGTGATATTAACAACACTCATAATCCAATTTAAAAGATAACTCTGAAAAACTATGACCAAATTCATGTGTGCACAGGTATAATGGCTGCCTAGCTGACAACCTCTGCAAGTCATCTTTGACTACAAGCTGTATCCTGACTTGAGAGATGTTAAGGATTTTTTTAAAAGTATATATACACTCACACATGTCTTCCAAATGATGAAATGTGGTATTAAGCCACCTCTTTTATTCTGATAATTGGAAATTAAAGGGAAAATTATTGATTATCCTGGGTCTCTGGAAGAAGAACATCACTACATGATGAAGAAAAGCACTCCTTTTTTAGTACTAACACATTACATAAGATCTATCCTCTTAAATTTTTAAGTACACAATATGGCATTGGTAACCAGAAGTATTATGTTATACAGTATTATATTATACTGGTATAAGTGTAACTATGCCCATTGAGCGACTTTACATTTCTCTCTCCCTCATTCCTTGCCAACCACCATTCTACTTTCTACTTCTGTAACTCTGACTACTTTATATACCTTACATAAGTGGAATAATACAGGATGTGTCCTTGTGTGACTGACACATTTCACTTAGCATAGTGTTTTCTAGATCTGTCCATGTTTGGGAAAATGCCAGGTATTAAATAGAAGTGAGAGAATTAGAAAATCATCACTTTGCACTCCCTAATGGAAAATTAATCTACTTAAGGAACCTGAGGATCTAGATAATCACATGGTGGCAAACTATTGCTCCATAGATTAACTGCTGGATGCAGAGAGAAAAAAGTAACTTTACAATGGCAGTATCTGGTTCTCATCACCTTAATTAACCAAGCAATCAACTTGACATCACCAATAGTGGGACAGTAAGATCTCTGGAGAAAAGTTTCACCAGAACCTAATCAAGTCCTTAGATCTAACTTTCAGTCCACAGAAAATACAGGGATACAGGAACACATTAAGCAACATCACAAATCTAGAATGATGAGACAATGTACAGGACAACTAGCCCTGTTCTCTTCAATACACTTTCTGCATTGATTTGCCTTCCCTTCTTACAAAGATTCTGCCAAACCACCACCTATGAACTTACACAACACTCTATCAATCATTCTATCTTGCACAGAATTGCAACTGGAATTTACTCAGCTAACAAAATGTGCCAATGGGCTTGTACTCAATTTTGCTGCCAGAAAGATGACAAGACTTTGCAAGTTTCTATATGCAATATGCCTACATCTGTACCACTGTGGCGTCTGATCCTGTCAGATCTCAGAAGCTAAGCAGGGTCCGGCCTGGTTAGTACTTGGATGGAAGACCGCCTGGGAACACCAGGTGCTGTAGGCCTGGGAGAAGGAAACAGCAACCCACTCCCAAAAAACAATCAGTCATTGAAAACTTTATGAATAGCAGAGAAGCACTGACAATAGTGTTTCATCTGCTGTATATAGGGTCACTATGAGTCAGACACCAACTCAACGGCACCCAACAACAATAATAATATATGCAACATATGCTCTGAATCAGCAATCAACATATGGTATTATTTTTCCCATAGTAAAATAAGGTTTAATCTTCTTGATCCTGTTTAATGCTATTGATCTTCAATTTAATAAGTGAGTTTAGTCTGTTTCCATTTATTGTAATAACCTATTTGGTTTAATTATTTTATGTTTTCCATATTTATATGTTTATTTTTTCCTTTCCATAGGTTTTGTATTTTCTTTCATTCCCCTACTAGCACAACCCTTGGTAACTCGGAAAACCTACGCTATGTTTCTGGTGATTCGAAAAGGACTCTCAGAAATTATTAGCAACTCTACAATTTCTTCCATCTCCTTTACTGCCTGCTTTCTGCTGGTATCGCTGTGAACATATTTTCCTCTACCATAAGATGTTTAATATAAAATAAATTCATTTCAGGTATAAGTATGCTATGTTTTAGAAAAAAATTCAGTTATTTAAATACTTTACATTTGAAAAGATGTAGTGCTCACTGCCAACCCTTTCATAACACAACTTCATCTATTACGTATCATGATACATCTCCAGAAAATTTGGGTTCTTGCATATTTGCAAATGTTTTAATGAAGCCTTTACATATATGAATGGAGACTTAACTGACTATAGAATTCTTGGGTCAAATTTTTATTTGAACACTCTACTCTGAGGATATATATATATCTATATATATATATATAGATATAGATAGATAGATATAGATATATCTAACAAAGGATTCATATCCAGGATAAACAATTTACCAATCAGTAAAAAAAGACAAAAAGAGAAACAGGCAAACAGATGTGCACAGGCATTCTAAAAAAAAGGGTATGAGAAAAGGTGCTCAACCTCAGTCATTGTTGTTGTGAGATGCTGTCAATTGGGTCCGACTCATAGCGACCCTATGTACAACAGAACAAAACACTCTCCGACACTGTGTCATGCCCAGTACTATTGTCAGTGCTTCTCTGCTATTCATAGAATTTTCAATAGCAGACTGTTTCGAAAGTGGATTGTCAAGTCCTTCTCCCTAGCCTATAGCATCTGGTATTCCCAGGTGGTCTCCCACCCAAGGATTAACCAGGTGGACCCTGCTTAGCTTCTGAGATCAGGCGGGATCAGATGCTAGGGTGCTATAGCTGCAGACCACTAGTCAGAGAAATGTAAGTAAAGCCACAATGAGACAATGGCAAAAAGGCTGACTGGTATTATTTGTTGGGGAGGATGTAAAGTAATGCTGGCACAAGTTTAAATCATTACAACCACTTTGGAAAACTGATGGTATCTACTAAAGCTGAATACACATAATTTCAGGCCTAGAAATAAACTCAGCAGAAGTATATAAATGTATTTATAAATGCACCAAGAGATTGTACAAGAATGTCTTATATCAGCATGGTTTAGAATAACCCCAAACTGGGAACAATCCAAAAGACCATCTGTAATCTAGTGGCTACACAGTGGTATATTCATAAAGTGGAATACTGTACAACAGTAAGAATGGACCACAGGTACTACTACATATAACAGGGACAAATCTCACAATCACTGAATGAAAACCAGAGTACAAAAGAGTACATATAGATGTATGCATGATTCTATATATATATGAAGCTCAAGACCAGGCAAAACTGATCTGTGTGGTTAGAAGGGTAATTATCTTAGGACAGGGCTCAGTAAACCTTTGTTAAGGATCAGACAGTAAACATTCTAGGTTTTGCAGGGTATGCAGGCTTGATAGCAACTACTCAACTTTGCTGCTGCAATGCAGAAAGTAGCTTTAGATAATATATAAGTTAAAGAGAACAGCTATGTTTCAATAAAGCTTTATGGACTCTGGAGTTCAGATTTCATATAATTTTTATGAGTCATGAAATGGCACTCTTCTGGCTTTTTTCTCCCAACCATTTAAAAACACAGAAACGACTTTTTTACTCACAAATGTGGGCCAGATTTGGCTGCAGGCCATCATTTGCCAACCCATGGTTTAGGGATCTGGGTGGGAAGTGCCTGTGTGAGGGGATGAGGGGAATTCAGAGGTGTTGGTAAAGTTCTGTTCTGCTCGTTAAACAAGGCTGTGCCTTTTTGTAAAACTGTACTGAGCTGTACACTTAAGATTTATATACTTTCCTCTATGTGTATTTCAATAAAAAGCATGTAGCTGGGTATGGTGGCACACACCTGTAATCTCAGCACTCAAAAAGCTGAGGCAGGGGGAAGACAAGTTTGAAGTCAAACTGGGCTGCACAGTGAAACTATCTCAAAAAGCCAAAAAAATAAAAAATAAAAATAAAAGTAAAAAATAAAGTTAATAAAAAGAATGTTTTTAAAAGAACTTTTAAAAAAGAAAAAAAAAACTTGTTTCAAAAGACCAAATATATGTGGCCAACTTGATTTGGGGGTGATTCTTCAACTCTGAAGCTCAGTAAGTTAACTGGAATCTTTTGGGAGGGGGGACAATTTTTACTCATTTTCCCTGGGATATGGTAATTTATCATAAAGCTTTTTTTTCATTTCAGAAAAGTTTTGCATTCTATCTTTGGCTCTTCTTACTTTTGTCCAGTTTGTTCTGCACTTTTCTACAATCAACAAATGTTCCCAGTGTTTCCAACAGAACAACTCTTTGTGTAAGATCCCCCACTGCCTCCCTTCTGAAGCCCTCATCTCCACTCTGATTATGTTCATTTCTATAGCTGGTCCCCCCATCCCAATCCTGGAGGGATCTTTCATGCCTGCCCCTCCTCCCCACTGATTTGCTCTTTCCTGGAACTCAGACTCTGCTTTTTGCAGATTCTAATGCAGTTTTAAGTGCTTTGTAACAGCACAGTTCTGGAAGTTAATCTATAACTCATCACTTTTTAACTTTAGCATCGCATTTTTCATTTCTGCTTTCACAGTGAACATTTTCTTCAGCTTACCTTAAATTATAAATTGGTTGTTTAAACAATTCCTATATTTTCTAATGTAAACTTCCATCTTAAGTATTATTAGACCCTTCACTTTCCCTAGAGATTGAATGGGTACTATACTGGATTATTTTTATTTTTTAGTGTTTTTGAGACAAGGTCTCACTTTGTAGTCTGAGCTGGCCTCAAACTCAATCCTCCTCCATCTTATTCCTGGAGCTATAGGCATGCACCTCCACCCCAAGTCCTATTAATCTTTTGATAGAGGAAGGTTTATCTCTAGGACTTTTCACCCTCATTTTCTCCCTCTTGTTTCTCAACTGACACTGTGGAGTGGATAATTCTTTGCTGTGGGGGCTGTCGTGTGTGTGGCAGGAGCCTTAACAACATCCCTGGCCTTTAGCTGTTAGCTGTATTGCACCCATTGTGACAATCAAAAGTGTCCTCAAACACTGCCAAATGTTTTTAATCAGGAGAGGGACAAAATAACCCCCTAACTCCTATTAAAACCCACGGGTCTAGACTCATTTGCCCAAAATAGAACTTCACTCTCATTTACCTGGCCACTGCTCAAATTCCTCCCTTAGAAATTTAGCTAGAGAATTGGATGTTATAGAGGTTCCAATTATTAATTCAAAGTTCAGCAGTCTGAGGTGATGAGAGGAACTGGGGTTGGCTCTGGACAGCTGCAACTGGGAAGTTTCATCTTTAAGCAGGGTGTTGGTTGAGCCAATCTGCATGTGTGTTTGTGTGTTGAGGACTGGGTTATACACTCTGCCCTGATGGGGACAGACACTTTGGGATTTTGGTTTATTCCCTTAAAAGGGTGTGAGCTGGTCACTCTGATAAGACATCAAGTTTTTAAAAGGCCCAAATTTGGCAGGAGTTTTGTTTGGTGGTTCAACAAATTATTTTTTCTCTGCACAATGACCTTTGTTTGGTGCTACTGGCCTTCAACTACAGAGCTCACTCTTAGTGTATGGCTTCTCTTCTCTCCAGCCAACTATCCTCAACTTAGACCTTATCCTACCTGAAGTTGGAATAGAGAAAGTGACCTGCTTGCCCTCCCAACTTTCTGCAGAGCATGTCTTCTAGGTAGGTGGTCTATACCCGACTTCTCCAACTTGTGAGGCCCCTTCAGGCCTCCATGATTGCTTTCCCAATACTGGGAGTTATAAACCCATATGTGGTTATGTACTTTAACTTGATCTCATACTAGAAGACAGCCCTTGAAATTCATGGTTTAAGGTTGTGGCTATCCCCAATTTTCAGCTGATGAAACCACCTCTTTTGCTATCTTGCTGTTGGGTTACCATTACTCCTTTCAGTCTCCAGTGTAATATGTCATCCTTCTCCACAAAGATAAAGTGACATAGCAGAGAAATGGTTCAACCTTCCCCTTCCCTTTAAAAAAATAATTAAAGTGCCAGGTACGGTGGCACACACCTATAATCCCAATGGCTTAGGAGACCAGAGGCAGTCTGCATAACTTAGCAAGACGCTGTCTCAAAACTGGCCTCAACCTCGTGATCCTCCTGCCTCAGCCTCCCAAATGTTGGCATTATGAGCAGGAGCCACCATGCTCAGCTTCAACTCTTCTTAAAAAATCGCTTATGTCTTACTTTGAGCAGTAAGGCAAGAAGGTCCCCCCACCCCCTCAAAATGTTTAAAAGAAAGCTCTGGGGGAGAACTCAGGACAGCAAAATCCAATTTTTGAGAAAATATTGGTTATACGGCTCTAGGTGTTTTTCTTAACTCTTTGCACTTAACTTTATACTCATTAAAACAGAAAAATATGTCCTGAGCTACGTCTGCACTAGGCTGGGGACAGAATGAAATATATCTTTTATGTTGTGGAAGAGATACCAAACATAAGAAATTACTCATTACCACCCAACAGAAAGAGGGACCCTCAGTTTCTAAATGATTTTCCACCTTTCTCTCCCCATCTACACACTGTCTAGAGCCTCCACACTTTCCCAAAGGGGAAACTCAAGATCAGAAATGTGCTGGGAGCACAGCAGAGGCCCTTCCTTCTTATGACATTGGTACCAAGGCAGTGTACAGTTAATGCAGATGCCAAAATCACACATGAGTTTTATTTGTACCTATCTTTTCTTTCCAAACAATCCTCTACAATGCCTCAGCTTTCTAATTCTACTGGACTTACAGCTGAATGGCTTAAGAGTAGATAGCTAATTAGATCCATTTCCACAATAGTCAGTAATTGACTGCTACCCTAATGCCTCCTGATGGTCATAAATCCATAGCAATGGGTAGGCAGATGGTTACACCTTACTCTGGATCAAGGGTGTTAGATGAATTTTTTTTTTTACAGTTAAAGCTCAGGTCAGCTGCCTATGAGGCCATGGGCAGCATGATGGGCATACTGCTAACAGATAAAAATACCTTCATAATAATGGGCCCATTTGCTGATCACAAAGACTAAAGGTGAAGAGACTGTGCTTAAACTGCTCTGACATCTTTGAAGAGCTGAAGTACAGAGGTAGAACAAGACTGACTAGTTAACCAAAAGATACGTCGGATACTTGCCATATGCTTGGCATCAGCCTAGGTGCTTTAGAAATACAACACACACTCCCTGTTTCTCAAGGAATCTGATATTTAATTGGAAAGACTAGTGCACACAGAACAAAAACAAAGAACCAGCATTAAATCTGGACTCTTCCTCAGCACTGATGCTGGCAGCCACCTCTGGGTTCTTTACCCTCTCCTGTGTTTCTTTCCAGGTCTTCTACATGTTCTTCAGAGCTTCTATGTGAGTCCCTGTCCCCTAAATGTTGGTCTCCTCCTCTTTGGTCTACATGATCCCCAGGTCTAACCTAGGGAAATCACCATGACTGAAACTTCAACTACTGTCAATTGCCAAAACACATCCAATTCACAGATCCAACCAGACACTGCAGGTCCTTCCTACAGATGCCTAAGCCTGGACTGCTGAACTCCCTGTCTGCCAGTATTTCCAATTTCAGTGAACAGCACCAGCATCTATCCAGTCACCCAACCTGGAACATCAAGAGCTACCTGTGATGGCTCCCCTTCCTCACTTCCTCCTACATCCTGCTGCTACTGAGTAGTCCTTACTGGCCTCGCCTCCTTCCTACTCAGCGTCATTGTCTTGTCCAGGCACCCATTATTTCTTGCCTGAACAGTATCTGAGCCTGCAAACTGGTTTCTCTGCTTTCAATATCACCCCCTTCCCTGAAACTCTGCTCTCCAGCCTCTCCCAGTACTTCCTGAAACACACCAGTCACACCAGAACTACTTGTACCTCCTCATGATCTCATCTCCATATGGTTTTCCACATCTTTCATCTCTATAACCTTCATATCCCTTTGCCTGCCACACACTATCTTCTCCCTGTTAACCAAGGAAATGTCTACTGACCCTTTAAAATTCAATCAGATATCACCTCCTCTAGGAAGTTCTGATACTTCCTCCCTAGAGTCTGGCTTCCCACCTTTATGTTGGTACCCAAGTACAGTGGTATCTCAGGACTAGATCACAATCCATCCTGGAAAGGTGGTCAAGTACTCATCAATTTGAGAGCTGTGCACTTTTACCATAAGAAATAATGTAAATGTATTTATTGCTTCTGGTACTAAACTGAATGACTAATTCAGACACACACATGCCACTCACATACTTAGCAATAAGTTCTTTTTAGAATTCAATTGTTGTTGTTAGTTTTTCTCTTTCCTTCACTTTTAGCACTTGAAGTTTTTTGGATGCCATGATGACTGTATGGTATACATGTGTCTATTTATGTATTAAAAACAAAACAAAACAAAACAAAAAAACCTCACAAGACTGTGAACAAAGCACCAGTCAGGTATTTACTGCTTGGAATTGATGCACAAAGTGACACCTTTCCCCTTCATTTCACTCTGAAGTGTCACGGGTAAATGCGGCATCTCATACAGGTTTTAGCACAGTGGTTGAATGCTAAGCAAGTGATGGAGCACCAAACCAGAATTCTCTTGAAAGTATTGGTAGAGGACCGAAATACTTGAGCTTGGAGTAGCTTGAGTGCCAAGGTACCACTGACTCTATTGTCTCAAAAAATACTTAAAGGATAGGAAATTCTTCATCTCAACTGAATGCAAGGGACAGGGGATACATTTTCACAAAAACAAAACCACAGGAAACAGATTTTACATGATTGTAAACAGAGAAAACTTAGCATCCCCAATTCGGAACCATGGTCCATAGTGAAGTCACCTGACAGATACTGCCACTAGCCATATCTGCTGGACAATGCTACTTCCTTACCTAGACTTTCACCAGAGTCCAGGCAAAGGAGATGTTTTCTTTGTGGCCACTTCTTTTGAGAAGGATAGCTGACTGCTAAACAATGCTGAACTTTGGAGGTAATCCCTGAAATCTACATCTTCTAACCTCCAGCTTTGGCTCTGGGTTAGTCTCTGCAGCTCCCTGTTGGTTGCTCCAGAAAGACAACAGACAACACTTAAAAGCTAATACAGACTGTTTCCTCATCTACAAAATGATTACTAGATCTCAAAGGATGCTTTTCACACTAAAAAGACATTTGGACTCTGTTCTAAAGTGGCTCCACTGGGAATTTCCCCATTAGAATGGACTCAATGCACAGAGACAGCAATGCCTGCAGCTGAGCATGCCACTTCTAACAAAGGTCACAGCATGATTAAGGATGGTGAGGGAGAGCTCCAATGCATGCTACAAAATATTACAAATACAATGATACCCGCACTTCTCTGCAATAGTTAAATGCAGAAATTTAACTTGTCTCAAAATTGTAAATTTCAAGCCAGGTGTGGTGAGGCACACCTGTACTCCAGAGACTCAGGAGGCGGAGGCAGGAGGACCACAAGCTCAAAGCCAAAGGCAGCCTGTGCAAATCAGCAAAACCTTGTCTCAAAATAAAAAGTAAAAAATGGGCTAGGGGTGCGGCTCAGTGGTAGGGTGCTGGAAAGCAAGCATGAGGCCTTGGGTTCAACCCCCCGATACCACACGCACGCACACACACGCACACACATGCACGCACACACACACCTGTAAATATATCATACTACCTTTCAGAGGAAGACATTTCCTTTCTTTATCTTCCAAACTCACTTATTTGAAACTTCAAGGGTTCCTTTAATTCCAATATTTCAAGATTCAGAAAACAAACTTGTATGAATCCCATTCAGACCCTCAGAAAACCGTAATTTTTATATAAGGGTAAAACAATGCTCTTGGCACTCAGGGTTTTGGTTAACTGGTGTTGCCCAGTATTTTGGGTTTGCCCATATTGGCCAAAATTGCATGTATTTGGCAAGATGCAAAGAAACCTAAATAATAGGTTTCTTTTGCTATGCTATGTTGTTAGGTGCTGTCGAGTCCTATCCGACTCATAGCATCCCTCATAGGGTTTCAAGATTGCCTTGGAGTGGATTGCCACGTCCTGCTCCCATTTTTGTGGTGCCGGGAATAGAACTTGGGACCATCAGAGACTGCAGAGCAGTACTCTACCAAGTGAGCTAAATCCCAGCCCTCTGCTATGCTATAGGAACTTATGTTTTTATAAGTTTGTTTCCATAATTTATAATGCAGTCTCCAAATTTCACTGTCACACGTATGGAAAAATCCTTACATGAAACTGTAATCGGCACCTCTGGTTAAGGGATGAGTTCTTGGAATACAGGATGGTTCCCATCTCTCATTAATCCCCAAGTGAGCACCTATGTCTCTAACCCTTGTCCTGAGCCTGAATTCACAGGTAGATTCTGAGTACAAGTTGACAAAGCACCTGAGGCTCCAGATGCTTATGAAGTACCAATGGCTTTCCCTCACACATACCGCAGGCCTTCCACAACTTTCAGGGCAAATCCCTCACCCTGTGCCGTCTTCATTCTACTGTCATTGTTGCAGTTAGGGCTTGTTTTTCAACTAAGGAGTATTTTGATCACAATATGGCATGGTGTTTAGTGATCCCACTGCCTAAGTTCAAATCTCACTTCCACCATTTCTATGACTTTGGAAAATGATTTAATCTGACTTCTATTTCCTCATTGTTAAAATGGAGCCACTGACAGCCTTTACCTCATACACCTGTGATAAGAATTAAATGAGGCAGTAACACTAAAGTATTTGGCCCATGCCCTGGTGCCTGGAACAGAACCCATGTTTCATAAATACCATTACTGTTGTTCTCAACAGCTTCCTAAGAGGCCTCCTGCCACAGTTATCACTGTCCACCCATCTGTCTTCCATGCTACTGCTAGGGTGCACTTTTAAAAATTTGTTGATTATAAAATACATATTTCATCATAGAAAATTCAGAAATCATGAGGGAACAGTCACCCAGTCTGATCATAAAAACAATCATTTGATATAGTTCCTTCCAGTCTTTTTGCTAATTTTTAAAGCCTAGGAGAAATGATCATTTATACACTATTTGTTCTGTTTCACTTAAATATTAAATTATAGGAAAATGGTTAACCATAGAAAGTAGGTTTGGTCCTAATTCTTTGTTTAGAATGAGATGCAGAAAAAATACAAGCTGGAGCAATAAATGCCTGACGGTGACAAGATGCTCAGCTCCCTGTACCTCCTGCCCACTGCCTGAGCCCACCTCCACCTGTCAAGGCAGCAGCTACCTCAATGCCACCGCTGGGTTTCTTGGACGATGCCTGTCTACTACCTGCACCTCTGCTCCCTGGCTTCAAGATGGGATGTGTCCTTCCTGGGGGCTACACAGACCGGAGGAATGCAGGAGAACGCTGAGGTCTCGGGGCCACCCTGGCCCTATTGTCCTTGCATCCAGCATACATGCTCCCAGCCACCCAGACTCTGTTCTTGAGCATTCCTTGGCCTGAAGAGTCCACTTGCCACCTCTCCCCATCTGTGTTCAAGCCTGGTCTTACGTGTGCTCTCACAGCAGGGCCACTTCTGTGTAACAGCACAGTGTCTGGGGGAAGGAGAACGAGTTGATCCATAAATGAATGATGGGAACAACTATCTCTTTTCTTTTATAATACATGTGCTTTTATTTCTTTTTTCTTGCTGATGGGACTCTTCTAGTCCTCACTATGCACCAGATGCAGTTCTTAGTGCTTGTGCAGATTAATTGACCTAAAAGCCCTGGAAAGTAGTCGCTATTATCATTTTCACTGTGCACTGGAGGAAACTGAGGCACTGAGGGGTTATATGAAGTGCCCAAGTTCTCCCAGCTAGTAAGTGATGGAGGTGGAATTCAGATTTAAAACAAATAGAAACCACCTAGTTTAACCAACCCTAATATCCATATAATTGAATTCAACAATGGAAACATTAGTTAAGAGTCAACTAAGGCTTAAGCACTAGGTAAGGATGCTCCTGTCATTGGAGGAGAAACACCTAACATAGCACTAAACCCAAGCAGGTGGGACACACAGAAAAGGGAAAGGAGGACCGAATTCCTGTGATTAGAACAAACTTTCCCTAACTACTAGGAAATAAGAGGGCCTTCAAGGTCATATCTCTGTTAGTCACAACTAAGAATGAGCAGTGTGAGTGGAACCCACCATCCTGAAGCATGTCTGTGAAAATCGGCAGAACCCCCTACATCTGTTCACCCCTTATGGAAGCATGGGGGTCAACTTTCTTTGTTCCCCAAGTGAGTCACTGTCACTGGCCCCTTGGCCTCATACACAGCAGTCTGGGATAGCTAGAGTGAGAGGAAAGCCCACCTCCTCCACACTGGCTGGGACACAGCATCCCAATAAATCACACAATTCAATTGCTATTTGCCAACAAGTTGAGAAGACAGCCTTTTCCTAAGACCTGTTCATGTATCGTAAAGTCACAGGACTTCAACCTGCTGACTGCTAGTGTGTTATTTTCTATCAACAGCTGAAATGTACCTGCCTTTCTCAGGATGCTCCATGAACAGCAGAGCATGGGGACCCAGAGTGGACCTGGGCTTACCACTGCACCTGTGACTCTGACACAGTCACGTCATGGGAGCAGTCCTGAGGCCTCAGGCATGGTTCTCATCCCAGAAGGCAAGGCCTACAAGTTGACTGGGCTCCTCAGCACTCAGCCCCACGGCACAACTACATGTGCTGCCCCATGTAACCCTGTTAGAACGTCTAACTTAGCCTCCAGCCTCCAGCCTACTTCAGGCTCAAGTCTTAGACCATCCTGACAGAGCACATCACCTCCCCTCCAAATCTGTGTCCTCAATGGCCACCACCACCAAAGCCGGGTCCCAAGTTAGCCTCCCCTCCTCCCCTCAGAGGCCCTCGGGCTGCTCCCCTGCCACCTGCTCTCTCACACAGGCCCTTCCTTCTTACCTGGCTCATAACACCTTTCATACAGTTCTCCCACCAGTCCTTTCTCCTCCTCCCAAGCTGCAACTGACTTTCAAAACCACAAAGTGACCTTACTTGCTTTCAAACCCTCAGGAGTACACAAGAGCCCACGGGATACAGTCCAGCTCCTGACCTTGGCTCCCTGGGCCCTGGTCAATCTGGCTCTTGCCTACCCATCAAACCACTTTTCCATCATCCCCTTTTGCTCTTGACAGACCAAGAAGAGTCCAAACAAGTGTCCTCCTCCCACAGCCCGAGCTGCTTCCTTTTCCTAGAACGTCTCCTCTCTCCCTGAGGGCCCTGCAGGGTTCAGCACAGGAACCACATCCTACCAGCCTCCATCTCCATTGATACCACACAGCACCCATGCCCACCTCCACAGCACACGCCATGCAGTATCCTAAGTGCCCCTTGGTATCTTTTCCATTAGTGCATTTGCTTATTTCTGTGTTCCCAGGACCCAGCATGGTGGTTGGCACACAGTAAATATTTGCCAAATGACAAAGTCTAAAAATCCAAGCCCACTGGGCCACGGTCCTTTGCCCTTCCCTAAGACCCAAGGTGGACTTACCAACACAGTCACAGGTGGGGAACTCGGCCTGCGCCCTCTTGGCAGGTGTGTCCAGCAGACTCTTGGTGGGTGTGTCCAGATACTTGAGAGGTGACTCCAAGAAGCCACTGAGGGTGGGTGTGAGTGGGTTCTCAGCCTTAGTGGGTGTGGCCTCCTGGCCTCCCTCCTCTGAGTGGAAGCAGGTGGTTGACAGCACAGTCACAGCCCCCGAAGACTCGATCTTGATCTGCTTGGGGGAGCGGGTGGCAAAAGGGCTCTCGGGGGCTGGGAGACATGTTGGCTGGTTCTCAGGGTCCTGAATGGGCAAAGAAGGGGGGCCAGGAAGCCCAAAGCTATCCCCAAATTCAGCCTCAAACTGCCGAATGAGCTCTTCCAGCTTGTCATCAGCAGGGGGAAGGGAGCCGGTGGAGCCTGGCTGCAGGGGTGCCGTTGGGCTGGGGGACCTCATTTCCTGAGTAGGGGGCAGCAGGCTGTCCCCGGAGGGACTAGGTGCAAATAGCGCAAGAGAAGGTTCTGGGGGCAAGGAGATAGCGGAGCCCTGTGAAGCAGGTAGAGGGGTAGGGGTATGGGTAGGAGCAGGGGCAGGTGGAGGTGCCTGCACTTCCTCGGAGACTGGGGACCTCAGCCCTTCCAAGACAATCTGTCTAAGGGGCAGAAAGAGGGGTTGCGCTTCTCGGGGCCTGGACTTCTTGATCTGAATGGGCTTTCGGACACTGGGCTTAATCCCAGGGGTGGCTTTCTCTGTTCCCATAAAGCCTCCGGCTGGCACAAGGACCTTCTTCTTCTTCTCCTTGGGTGGTCTATCTGGAGGCCGTGGGGCAGGCGAGCTTGGGGGTGCCCACCAGCCAGGAGCAGGAGACTCTGACAGAACAGGGAATGAGGCCTCATGGGCCTGTTCTAAGAAGAGACTGCGCTTGTGGTGGAGGTGCTGCTGCAGGGCAGTCTGGGCCTTCTGATGGGTGTTGGGCTCCGAAGATGGTGGTGGAGCCTCCCTCTGGAGAACGGGGGATGGGGCTGGGGAAGAAGAAGGTGCCTCGACCTTGACCTTGGCCTTGGTGGGCAGGGCTTCAGGCCGCTTGAATACTGACTGGATGTAATCACTGGCACTGCCCAACAGCTGCTCCAGCTCAGCCATGGGGTCAGGGCTTGGGCGGGGCATGGGCCAGGAGTTCCGGGGTGTTGCTGGTCGGGTGTCAGTGCCCCAGGCTTCAGGAAACTCAGTTCTTGGAGTTGCCGGAGGGAAAGCTGGGCTGTCAGGAGCAAAGGATGGGTGCTCCTCAGGGGGAGCCACAGGCCATGAGGGAGCCCGGAGGTAGGACTGGGGAGATCTGAAAGTGGCAGGAGGGGACAAGGCTTCAGGGAGGGGGCAAGAAGCCTGGGAGGTGGAATGAGAAGGCTGGGGGAGGGCAGAGGAGAGCTGTGTGAGGGCCTCAATGGCGATGGCAGTCTGCAGGCTGATGTTTTTTTCCTTGGCAATGCTCAGGGCACTCTGAGATAGGGGCAGGCCCTCCAAGGGAGGCACCTGGGGGACCTCAGAGCTAAGGAGAGGCCTGGTGCTTGGTGCTGGGAGGCTGGCCTCAACAGGAGGCACAGTCCCTGGGAGCCTGGGCCGCTCCTGTGCTCCCTCCATGACCACAGACTTGATCTTCCCCTCCAGCCACTCGAGGTAGTCAGGGCACTCCGGGCCATCGCAGTTGCAGTTGGGTGGTTTCATGCCATGCCGCGCCAAGGCCAGGGCTGTCTGCAGGGTGTCAAGGTCTTCACTCCCAGCAAAGCAGCCCTCAGGGCCTGGCTGGGGGCCCCTGTTGTTGTTCCCAGCCTCACGACTCATCTCACGGTTGAAGGTTTCATAGAGCCGGGTGCTAAGGGCCCCATAAGAGGACACAGCTTCGGCCACAGCCGAAAAGGCCACCAGGTCGTGGGCATCTTCCAGACGAGCAGTGTGAGCTGGGGCCGGGGCAGCGTCCCAGTCGGGCTTCTGGTCTACCCGCCAAGGACCCGCAGCCCCCAGCAGACTGGGTCCAGCGGGCTCTCTAGCACCATTGACGGGCACCCCTGAGGTGCTTAGCTGCCCTGAGTCCCCATGGTACACCGGCCCTGAGTCCATCTGACTTGGAATAGGTCCATCAACTGGGCTGAGCGCTGAGCCTGTCTGGAGAGAGAGCAGAAGACAAAAGGAGAAAATTGAACACACTATCTGAAAAGCATCGCCATGCCTTAACACCACTTAGGTGCTTCCAAACCCCACTTTTCTGGCAAATCCTCTTCCTGATACTTCCTGAGCCTCAATTCATCTTCCCACATCTCCATTCCTTAGCTGGTTTACCAGCAGAAATGGAAAGATTTTTTTTATGAGAGCCTAATGTGGAGTTCTTGGTGCCACTCAGTCTCTTTCACAGCCTCAGACCAATCGTACTGACAGGGCTCCCGCAAATCAAAGGACACCAAAAAAAAAATGTTGATAATTCTCAATAACCAAAGTTACACTAGGACCACAGTTTTTTGTTGTTGTTGAGAGAGAAAGAAAGCTGACCAAGCCCAGCATATAACTATGTCTGTAAGGGCAAGCAGGCATGTGCAGGGGTTGGGAAAGCCCCTCTCACAAACTCAGCCTGGACCAGGGGTCAGTCACAACTTCCTAGTGGGAAGGAACTCACATCTTTCTATCCACGTTAAGCCCTCTCTCAAGCCCAGGCTGATCTCAGAGAGCTAGTGACAGATCACGTTCCCACACACAGCCCCAGGCCCAGCCAGTCATGCTGACAACACACAAGTTGCTGCTTGGAAAAAGATTCAGGCCTCTCCCTAAGCCCAGGAACTACCATTATACTCCCAACATCTACAAGAGCACATAAAAACAAAGGCATGACAGGAACTGAGTCAGGAGGGCTTGGCCCAGCAAGTTAAAAGCTAATACAAAGACATGAAATTGACTCTGCAAGATTCATCCCTCAGGAAAGGAACATTCTTCCTTACTGTAGAATGCTGAGGAAAAACAAGGAAGAAATGTCAGATTTCCAAAGTCACAGTGGCTGCTGCAAGGAGGAGGTGGTAGCTTGATAAGGTATAGGATAGGTACATGATCAGAAAGCATCTCCTCAAAGACTGCCTATAGTAATTACGATAGCAACTTCACAAGTTGTTATAGTCTGGACCTGCAATGTTCCTCAAAGGCTCATGTGTTGAGGGCTTGATCCTCAGCTGGTAGAGCTACTAGGAGGTGGTAGAAACTTCAGGAGGAAGTAGACCACTGATGGGATGCCTTTCAAGGGGATTTAGGGACCTCTGTCCCTTCCTCTCTGCTTCCTGGCCTCCATGAAGTAAGCAGCTCTGCTCTGCCACACCACAAGTCCACAGTGATGGGGTGAAGTGGCAATGGACTCAAATACTGAGCCAGAATATATCTTTCCTCCTTTGAAGTTGTTTCCCTCAGGTATTTTGTCATAGCACTGGAAAGCTGACACAATAGTGGAGAACTGTGGTGTACACGACCTTAACCAAGTGACCAAGGTTATCATCACCAACACCTGAACAAATCAACACCATGTGCCTCTTGACATGGTATACTGAGGACTTAACACAGAACTCCTGCCAAAATATAAAATCTGAATGTATTCATGAAAAACATCAGATGAATCCAAATTGCAGGGTGTTTTACAAAATACCTGGAATGTTCTTTTTAAAAACTTGAAAGTCAAGACAGACAATCTCTTTCAGCTTATGAGACAAAATGTACACTCATAAGTTAGATCTTATACTGAGAAAAAACAGCAATAAAGTATATTATTGGGGCAACTGATGAAATTTGAATATGGACACAGGCAAAATACTACTGTGTACAGCTTAATCTGCTTGACTTGGAACATCAGACTGTGGTTATACTTATATATGAGAATGTTCTTGTTCTTAGGGCACACACGGCAAAGTAGTTAGGGGTAAAGCTATACAATATTTCTAACTTCATCTCAGTTGGCTCCAAAAATTTATATCCATATATGAAAATATACACAGAGAAAATGATAGCGCAGATAAGGCAAAATGTAAACATTTTCCGCATGTGGAAGGCCCAGTGTACTATTCTTGAAACTTTTGTGTACATTTTAAAATTCTATCAAAATACAAAGCTAAAAAAGAAATTAGTACCTCAGGTAGAACACAAGGTGCTTCAAACAGATGGCTAAGGTGATGCCAGCCCCAAGACTGTCAGACACAACCACCATGGGCTCCAGACTTGGGGTGGAAACGGGGGGTGGGAACAGCCCCAAGGGAGGTGAGACCCCAGCATGCTGCTCCTATCTCATCCTCATCACTGCTCCTGTTCTGGCCACAAAGGACCCTTGTGCTTCTTCAATGACCATGTTCTCCAATGTCACCAAGCTTTGTACATGCAGTCACCAACCAGCCTTCCTAGCCTTTTAACTGAGTCATTCTAGCTTGTCCTTCGAGCACCAGCTCATTATCACCTCCTCCCCTTACCCAGCTGCCACAATTATCTGTGGCTCCTCCCATGTTCTTTATTAGCTCTTATCACATGCCATGACTATTACATGTTCATGCAACTGCCTTCTCCACCAGGTAGTAATTCCTACAAGGCGTGAACTAGTCCAGCCTCTCCCTAACCCTGGTGGAAGACAACCTTCCAGATACCTAGGAATGTGGCTGATGGCCCAGTACTCCCTTGAGTTTCTGTCCCCCAACCCCACCCCTGTACTTGAGGTTGAACCCAGGGCCTTGTGCGTGCTAAGCAAGTGCTCTCCCACTAAGCCACACACCTACTGCCTTTTTTAAAAAAGTTATTTTGAGACAGGATCTTGCTAAATTGTGCAGGCTGCCTCAGCTTCCCAAGTTGCTGAGATTGTAGGCACTGAGCTTAGTACTCCCTTCTTAGAAATCTACACTACTATGGCTAACAGAGGCTACAAAATTTGAAGTAATCAAATTTTACATGCTTATGTAATAAAAGACAGAAGGAACATGCATAACCAAGAAGAGACATGAGAGAGTAGCATGGATTTACAAAAACATTGTCAGGAAGACTAATGCTGCGTGAGCTAAGACTTCCCCAAAATGGTAAAGGCAACTAAAAGGGATTTAAAAAGTTATTTTTGGTTTGTGAATAAGAATAAGGAAAGGCTAAGGCTAGCTATGAGTCTCTGAATTCCCTGAGAAGGAAAATACTTTTCAGACCAAAAGAAGAAAGGGAAATGTAGATATGGATATGATGGGAAGGAAGTGAAGCCAGCATGGACAGGAAAATTTTAAGAAACCCTAAATTCCAGTTTCCTGGCCAATGGATCCCACTGAAACATTTCTCAACACCTGCCAGTATGCCAGAGCAAACATACCACCAGGAGAAAGTGCCAACAGGCACAGAGGGCAAGCATCACTCCCAATTTCAGCCCACTGAGTTTGAGAACAGCCTCAGGTACGATTCCTAGATGAGTAAACAGAGGAAGCACAAGGAGTCAGGTCCATGGAAAACCATCTACCCATCAAAGCCCAGTCAATCTTACTGCTTTATATCATGTGGTTCAAGGGGCCTGCAGAGAGGGAGATACCATGGCTGATGGGTCACAACCCCAGAGATCTGTGGCCAAATCTGCTACAGCTGCTTTTATTGGCTTATAAAGAATTAATGTTTTTGTTTGCTTTGCCAAAATTAAAAATTAGATTGCATATAAAACCTGGATTTTCCTGAGGTCCACATTTCTACCTGGCAAGTTTGTCTATAATAGACCAATGGTTCCTACTTACATGGAATATAACTGCTCCAGCTCACTCCCACTTTTACCATTCACTTTGCCTTCTGAAACCAAGGTCAGGGGTCAGGGATTGATTACTCATTAATTGCCTGAATTAATTATCACTTCATTCACTTGTGTTACCTACCAAGCCCCTGCAGGCTTTTGAGTTTGCAACTCGGCCTGTAGTAGAAGTTCAAGTTTCACAAGGTCTGCCATGACCCCTTTAAGGCCAGCTACAGAGTGATACCGTGTAAGTGATGGCTCAACACTAGCTAAATGAGTGTGTTCAAAGGGTACAACTGGTGGGGGGACAAATGTCCAGGGGTCCAACACAGGGCTCTGTTCTCAGAACTGTCCTGCTCAACAGATTTATCAATAATTATAGAGAACACACACTTATTAAATAAGCAGATGTTGAAAACAAGAGGGATAAAGCTATGTGCCAGTGCCAGGTGCCAAAAGGTCAAACAAGCTGGACCAGATGCCAAAAGTCAACAGGCTAGAGAGGGGGAAAAAAATCTGACAAGGTAAAGAGGGTCCTGTATTTAGGCCCCAAGCTATGTCTATGCAAATTACATAAGAGAGAAGCATATAACAATGGCAGTGGTGTACACAAAAATATCTCAGGAATCAGGAGGGATAAAAGACTGACCAGTAACTAATTGAAGGGACACTCAAAATGATGTGATGTAGCAGCTTTGAAGAGTCTTATAGCCCATGGTTTTTCCACACTTCCTGACTAGAATCCACAGTAAGAAATACGTTTTAAACTGTGATCCATTATATACTTATAAATGACATTTTGCAAAATAGTACCTCCCCCTTACTAGATGAACTGTCTTCTTTCCTTCCTTCCTTTTTTAATGCAGGCTGCAATCTTTTCATTTCACGGTCTACTAATGGGTCCCCGAGTTTGACACACAGCTACAATGCAAACTACACAGGACTTGTAGCAAGTAACAGCACAGCTCTGTCCAGGCCAGTCCCTACATGAACACAGGCCTCTCTTTGGGGCCACATGCTCTGGGGGAGCAGAGAAGAGCAGGCATGACAGCTCAAAACCATAATAGGACACTCCTAAACATACAAAACTATTACCTGTCAATAAAAACAACTCATATGAGAAACAGGTCCCACTTAGTTCTGAGGAAGACAAAATTCAAGGAAGTCTTTAAAACATCTGTCATTTGGGGAAAGAATTAGACTTGTTTTGAGTGGCCCTAAGGGGTGGAATTACAAAACTGGTAAAAGTGTGGACAGAAAACTTAGGCTTCATTTAGGAAGAGTTTGCTTAATACTTAGACACTCAAAAATGCACCAAATCCAGTTCCCCAAACAGCCAAGGAGTAACGAGTTCTTCTCCATAGAGATACTGCAAGGAAACCAAGTAGCTGTATGCCAAGTATCAGAAAGGAGGCAGGTCAGGGCAGGCGGGGGGACCCAGGCCCACTCAGGCCCTTTCAGAGTCCCAGCTCAGACATGTTCTACCCTAACACCCTTTCTCCTTCAGTTCTCCTTCCCCTCTGCGCCCCAGCAAATACCACCGTGAGGATTCTCCTCCATGTCTGCTTCCCATTGAGACTTCTCAACTGCCCCCCTGCCAGTTAAAACCCCTGGCACATGCTACTAAGCCTATCAAGGGTCAGCCTGTCTGAAACAGAACTACACTCTCCCTCCCCATCTCCAACAGCTCCTTTTCCTACTTTCCTATTCACATACTCACCCATCTTCCCAACCTAAATGTTACCCACGTTTCTGCAATGAGCCCAATCATCAGATCCGGAACAACCTCAAATGTGAACTATTTCCTCCCTTTCTGTGCCTGCCTTCCTAATTTAGGCCTTTGTGTGTGTGTACTTTTTAATTGTCCCCTGAAACAGTGGGTCCTTTATGTACCCTCAGTCCCCTCCCCATCACACAGACACACCATGTTCTTTTCTCTACCTACAGTGCCTGCTATTGAACATATCACACTCTCCTTTGAGACATCTGGCCACCAACTTCCTATATCTTTCTGATATTTCACCCTGTTCTCAACCTTCAAATTTTAAAGATGCCACATGTACACATCAAGTGTTTAATATGTGTGGGAGACACTATTTTCCAAAAATGGTTACAACAATCCCTCCACTCTGAAAGCTCTTTTTACTTTGTGACTTTGGCACTTCTCCCTTGGAGAGGTGACGTCTATGTTCCCTTCCCTTGCTTGGGTGGGCTTGTGACAATGGTAGAAGTGATACTACTTGATTTTCAAAGCTAGATTTTAAAAAGCAATACAGCTTTTGCCTGGTTTTGGTAGGACACTCACTCCTAGAGCCCAGCTCCCATGCTGTGAGGAAGCCTGGGACCATGGAGAGATGTCATGCGGGAGTCAACTGAAGTCCCATCCAATAGCTGCTATTAACTACCACCTATGTGGGTGAAGGAGCTCTTTGAGGATCCCAGTCCAGGTGCTGAGTTACCTGGAGCTCTTAACTTCCATCTGAGACCCTGGCCAGCAAGGAACAGATACAACCCACCCATTCTGTGTCACTTCTCAAGCCACAGAATCCAAAAGCAGAAGAAAGTGATTACTATCTTATGTCACTAAGTTTTGGGGTGGTTTGTTACACAACAATAGAGTAAATAATATTTCAAGAACTTTAAGAAAATAAAGTTGAAAGGGGAGAAATAAGTCTCTGAACAAATGTCCTAACGCATATTAGTGCTGTGAAATTAGGGTATACCTGGGCCTGTGGAGGCGAAGGGAGAGAGTCAGTTCTCTCCAGGCACATGGGTGTCCGAAAAGGTTTATCTCCAAGTAACCTTTGGAATGAGGCTGGCAAGGTGGCCAGGTATTTTGGAAGGAGGGCAGAAGAATGCTAGATGGAAGAAATAGCATATGCACAAGGGCAGAGTCATGAGGAGACAGGGCAGACTTAGGATGGGTAAGCTGCTGAGGGTACCTTGATCCTAAAGTGGGAAGCAGCAGGCATGAGGGCCACAGCATGAACACAGCAGTGAGCAGATTTATATTTCAAGAGGAGCATTCAGATACCCCTGCAAAGGACATGCTGCAGGATTCAAGGCTGGTGACCCACAGACCAAGTGCGGCTGTCCAGATCCATGGTAGTAAGGGCCTGAACAAAGGCACTGGCCAGGAAGATGGGGAAGAAACATGGTCATGGGGGTATATGATCACCTGTAGGAGGTGAGTCATGGAACAGAATCAACTCCTTCCTGGTCAAGCCGTCCTGGGTCAGCCTTGCCCACCCCAGGGTCTATACCACAGTCTACAGTTCCTACCCACAGCCCTAGTCTACTGGGGGTCTTTACAGAAGCATATCTAGCTAGCACATATGCACAGTGAGATCCCATGGGACAAGGCTTCCAGCACACCTTGGGAACCTAGCGGAGTCCCTTTGATATGTTTTCTGTGCCCAATGGAGCCAGGTGGTACATGCTCTTGTCTGCCCTGTCCTTTGAGAGGACAACTATGGGAACTCCAGGCAGAGGGGTGATCTCTCCACTATGGCAACACCATCTGTTCCTTGCTTCATGGTATCATGAGAAGGCTCCAATGCCCTCAGGCTAAGCCTTCCCCAGATTAGGGTGTGCTCCCCTCATCCAGGGGCAGCATGGATTTCTCACCAGGACACCAAGAGCCAGTAAACATTACTCAGGCAGAAAAATGTCCTTCTCAGATCCAAGAAGAAACCTCAGCCCTCACTGTACTTCCTGAAGAGCTGATCTGTGCACACAGCACTGCTACTTGACTCACAGTCCTCACCTTCAAGACACTCCACTTCTCCCTCCAGGGTGCCAGGAACCTTGTTGGAATGTGACCCAGCATTCTGCCAGGTCAGGACTCTGAGGTTGCACCAACCCCCTCCTCCTCTATAGTAAACTCCCTTCCCAGACCCCTAAATCCCCACTACTGGCCCCCAGACATCTGCAGCGATGCAACAGGAGCAGCCTGACTTCCCCACTCAGGGAGCTCCAGAGCACCCCACAGGCTGGGCAAGGCTGGAAAAGGGCAGAACTCTACTCCCCAACCACTTCATTTGATCAACAATGCAGTAAACAAGCTTCTCTAGTCTCTCCTGACTCAAGGAACAACAACATATCAGAAGCCGATCAGCAATTCCCTATTAAAAGAAATAGAAGAGAAGGGAGGGCTAAAAACATTATCTGGAAAAAGCCAAGTCCTCACTGACTAAACCTTCACAGGACCTCTGAGAAAGAGAAGTCAGAAGAGGAACAGAGTCCAGAGGGCTGGCTTGCTGCAGTCAGCTGTCAGACACCACCTTAGAAGAAACATGCCCAAGAGGGAGCTTTCAGCCAGAATGAGCAAGGCTGCTGTCAACCTCCATAAAAGCCAGAGGCCCAATCTCTGTGGTGGAATCTCCGGGAGTGAATTCTCATGCATTCCAAGACACAAGGGCTGTTTCTAAGTAAGTCCTATCCAAGGCTTCCCAACCACACACACCAGCTTGGCCTCTTTGTTCAGCCAGCAGCTGTTTGAGGGCCTGAACTTTCCAGCCCCACCCTTTTCCTGAGTTCAGAGTTCAGCATCCTCCTCTACATGAGGCCAAATCCTTCCTCCCTCCCCCAAATGGATGGCCTCACTCCCTCTAATAGCACATGGGTTGTATTTATGGTATGTTCTGTCTAGAGTTGATCAATTATTCATCTCTTAAGAGTATCCTCACCTCCTGGGACTTATTGATGAAGCCAATCTGTGGGTGGAGAGACTCTCAGGGGACCCATGCAGAGGATGTGCACAACTGCCTGTTTTTGCAAGGCTGTGTGTGTGCGCACCCTGGCTGGCTCAGGCCCAGGCGTGCACCCTCCACATCTTAACTGGCCCTCTCTGCAGACACAAACCCAAAACAGGTTTGTCTAACTTCCTGCACCATCGTGTGTCGACAGAGGGCGTTCTCGTGTGAGGTTACTATGTACCTATCAGTAAAATGTTTTAAAAACTAAAGTTTTCCTACTACAAAATGGACAGATACAGCAGGTCTTTCTGTGCCTGGGGAAACATTGAAGAAAATACTGAAATGGGCCTATTCCCCTGAGGTTAGATCTGACAAAAGCACAGGACTACGTTCATGCCCTCTGACCTAACAGTATTTAATGTGGCTTCAAGGAAGGAAGGAAGGAAGGAAGGAAGGAAGGAAGGAAGGAAGGAAGGGAGGGAGGGAGGGAGGGAGGGAAAGAAGAGGCAGCACCAGGAAAGTCTACATAACTTTGATGGAATACCCTTTTGGTAGGCTGTTTTGATAATTATTCACACTCATTTATCTCATTTAATCATTACAAATTCTATAAGGTCAAGACTTATAAAGGACACTGAATACAGAAAAGCTAAGTAACATTCCTGGATCACACAGCTGGCCAGAAGATCATAGCCATTTTTAACCCTTAAGTAGTTAGAATAAGACAATCGCAGAAATTTAAAAGTTACATATGCCTAAGACTTTCCTTGAAGCATCAACAGAGAAGAACTACAGTGCAATGTCCCAGTAATAGGGAAGTGGTTCTTCCATGTCGTATTTGAAAAGAAAATGGGGAGCTAGGCGTGATGGCACATGCCTATAATCCCAGAGACTTGGAAGGCAGAGCCAAAAGGATTGTGAATTTGAGGCCAGGGGCAGCTTGGTAACTCAGCAAGATCCTGACTCAAAATAAAAAAGATAAATAAATGGGCTAGGGGAGTAGCCCAATGGTAGAGCATTTGCAAAGTTCAACCCCTAGATACCGAAAAAATAAATAAATAAATAAATAAATAAGAAAGAAAGAAAATGAGGAATAAACATATCAGAAATGCTTAGTAGTTAGAGAAATACAAAGTTAAAACCACAGTGAGGAGACCAGGTGAGGTTGTGCACACCTGTAATCTCAGCACTCAGGAGGCTGAGGCAGAAGGATTGAAAGTTCAAAGCCAGCCTGGGATATGTAGTGAGACCCTGCCTTACCAAAAGAAAAAAAAAAAAAGAGAGAGAGAGAGAGAGAGAGAGAGAGAGACAGACAGACACACCATAGTAAGATTCCATCTTATACTCATCACATACATAAAGGACTTAAGAGGAAAGATGTTTAGTTTGAATCTTGCCCCTTACACTCACTAGCTGTTCAACCTAGAGCAAGTTAGTTCATCTCTCTGAGTCTTCCTTTCCTCATCTGTAAATTGGGGATTAATGACAGTACCCATCTCATAAAGTTGTTATGAGGATTAAACAAACATAGGAAGAGCACTCATAATAGCCCAGATACACAGCAAGCACCATGAGAAGGTACTACAGTTTAACACCAAGTACTGATAGGGTTTAGCAGCAACTTTTCCATTTACATCCCCAGCAAGAAGGCAAAACAGACAATTATGTTGGAAAAGTCTATGAACTATGTTTGATGCTGGAAATACATGTGTCTTATGGCTCTGCCGATTCCACTCCCAGAGACACTTCATACATGTGCAACAGAAGACAGGTATGCAAATGTTCACAGAATTACTCATCAATACCAAGGTGTGGAGATAGTCTAAGTATTCATCAACTACAGAATGGACAATCGAATCGTATACAGCAGTGAGAATGAATGAACCACAAGACCATGAATGAATCTCAGAAACTGTGCTGAGAAAAAAAAGTTTCAAAAGCCCACATATGTTCTGATTTTAAAAAGCTGTAACAAACAAGCAAAATTAAATGCATCAGGGATACACACACACAAGACAAAAACTTTAAAAGGCAAAGGAAGAAAAACACAAAATTCAAGGCAATGGTTACCTCTGGAGGTGAGGACAGGGGACAGGCTGGAAGGAAACACCTAGGAAATTTCAGTGACTTTTCCAATGTCCTAGTTAACTTGTGTAGGAAGTTTGCTTGTGGTTTTTTTTGTTGTTATTGTTATACTTTATCTGCTTAACATATAAATACAAAATATTAACACTTGGTCTATTATGGTTATGTACACATAAGAAGAATTATGACAGTTCATCAGTAGACACATGACTGTTTAAAATGATAAAGAATAAGAACATATAAAAACACAGGGAAGGCCGGACGCAGTGGCGCATGCCTGTAATCCCAGCGGCTTGGGAGGTGGAGACAGGAGGATCGCAAGTTCAAGACCAGAGGCAGTCTGCGTAATTTAGCGAGACCCTGTCTCAAAAAAAAAAAAAAAAAAAAAAAAAGGGACTGGGAGTGCAGCTCAGTGGTCCAGCACTTGCAGTGCATGCAAGTGCGAGGCCCTGGGTTCAACCCCCAGTACGGCAAAAAAAGAAAAACCACAGAGAAATATGTTCACTGAAAAAAATGATGCTCAAGCTGGTATGGTGACACACACCCATAATCCCAGAAACTCGGGAGGCAGAGGCAACTGGATCATGAGTTTAGGGCCAGAAGCAGTCTGTGTAACTTAGCAAGACCAAGACTCAAGAAAAAAGAGAAAAAAAAAAAGAAAAAAAGTGGGCTGGGGCTGCAGCCCAGTGGTAGAGTATGTGCAATGTGTGAGGCCCTGGGTTCCATCCCCAAGTACCGCAACACAAACAACAACAAAAGAAAGAAAGAAAATGACACTCTAGAATGTACTTGTACTCCTTTATGATAAGAAAAGTGAATACTATTTGAAGCCAGGGTGGGTAACAACTCAGGATAAGATTCAACAATTCCATTCCGTTAACACATACATACTTAGAACACCAAGGAGAATACACAGAAATGTGAACAGTGCTTACCTCGGTAGTAGAGAATGAGTATATTTTCTTGTTCATAGTTTCCAAAATGTACTGTACTTCATTTCTCATTAGGGCAAAAGATGTAAGAATAGAGAACCTACCATACAACCAAAACCTTGTGCAAACTATGGATGCCTGTGAACAAGACCAGAAGAGAACTTCTGGGACAGGAACTTGTGGCTCCATTTTTTCTTGCCGTTTCTGTTGCTAGAGAGTTGTTTTACAACATGCACAGAGATCACACACGTGTAGAAAGTAAGAAAACTGAGGAAATGTCTAAGAGATGAAGGACACTCTGGAAGGAGAAGACGGGGCCTGCTTGAGGCGGGGGTGCTCAGCCCGAAATGCCCCATTCATTAAAGATCGATGCAACTTACTACGCTTGACCAGAATTCCAAACTACAGCCCCAAAACTCTGACTTATGCAAAACAGCTCCTCTCAACTCACCTCCCCCGCTCCCAAAGCATCCTGTGGCAAGACCAGGGAGTGAATGAGCAGAACTGCAGCCTGGCTGCATCATCCCTGCAACGCTCCCCGGCCCCAGCCTCTACCGCACCCAGGTGGCAGGACTCAGCTCTCCTGCCCTGACACCCCTGCCTCAAGCACACAGCTGGCGACTGGGCCAGCAGGGAGGAAATGGAGCCCGACCACATCTGAGGCCTGGCAAAAAGCAGCAGCGGCCGCCTCCGAAGCCGCCAGCACACAAGAACCAGGTCATGACGCGCAGGCGGGTCTCCAGCCAGAGCCCTGACTCTCCAGACGCAACGCGCACGCAGCCTGGGAGCCTCCGGGGCCATCGGCCCAGCAACGTCGCGCACGTCCATCAGCCAGAAGAACCCCCAGGGGCTTCCAGCGAGGCGGGGTGTTCCTAGAGCCCCGCCCACAAGCTGCTCACACCCAGCTCTCACCACCACCTCCTACCCAAAAAGCCTAAAAGGCTAAGGAAAGGAGAAAGCAAACATCACTGGCACCACAATCCCCTGACAAAGAGCCAGCCCTTGGTCCCATGCAGTTTTTCTGGAGAGGCCTCAAATCCCTTAAAACCCATGGGCAGTTCAGGTGTGTCAAATGTGCTGCAGTTGGAGAGGAAGAATAGGATAGCAGTTAATAGCTCTGAGTGCTAGGTGCAAGTTTTGGATTAAGCAAACACTTCTATGCTCAAATATAACCTTTCAGTTCTTTCAGCAACTTCATATCTACTGTGGCAGATGAGCAAATGAGGCACAGAGAGTAAAACTAACCACCTCCAAGGCCTGGAACTAGCCATCAGCCAAAATTGAATCCAACACCACTCCTATTGATGTGGATACCCATGGCCTCTTAGCAACCAAGTTCTAATCATTCTTTTGGAGAATGAGCTCTCCACATTTGTAGGAGGGGCTCAATAATTATTAATGGATTTCAACTTCTTCAAACCCCTGATGAGTTTGCCCCCAGTTCATTTCTTTCTCAAGGACTCAAAAAAGAAGAATCTTTATGCAACCACCTAAAAATCTGGAGGAAAATTAATTTTTGGCAGAGAGGCATCCACTTATCAGCCATAAGACCAACTTTACACAGTAGGCTAACAAGTGGAAAAGAGGTATATCTGCCATTTAAAGAAGCCTGCTGCTGTGGGAAGGAAGAAAATTAGGGAGTGCAAATAAATTATCTTGATCCCAAACCTCAACTCCAGGAGAAAAAGGAAACACATCTCAGTGTAAAGCCTTATTATCTACCGTCACTGCTAATATGTTAGCCCAGGTAACTAAAAGATGCCAATAATTAGGCTCTTATACATGTTCATCTGAAAGTCCTGTCTGCAATGTTAGAGAAAAAGGAAACAGGAACCTTGGCCCGACAGTTCTCTGTTCCCTAAGGATCAGAGGTGATGAAGAAGGTCCTGGGAGTCCCTGTACCTCTGACCTCAGTAGCAGACCACCCACCCTCCTGTCCACCCCTAACATCCCTTCCTAGGTTTTTGTGACCCTGCTGGATCCTGGCCCTCCTCCATTCTCCTCTGCCTCCTTTAGCCTCTCAAGGAGCTGCTCTCCACCCTCTCATCACCTTTGCAGCCCTCCAAACCTCCCTTAAAACCCTCACCTACATCTAAGACACTGCCACTCAGCCTACACCGATAACCCAAAAGCTTCCTTTTTCCTTCACTGCCTTCTAGCTACAAGGCATGATTCCACTCGGAATCAACTTAAAGCTACACATTTAAAACCTAACCCAGTGCCTATCCCCTTTTCCCAGCAACTACTCCTCTGGACTTCTGTGTTAGTTATTTTTGTGTCACTGAACAAATACCTCACAAAAAAAATTTAAAGAGAGGTGTTATTTATTTTAGCTCAGTTTCAGAGGTTTCAGTGCATCATAGCAAGGAAGGTAGGGCAGAGCAAAAACCATTCACATCATGGCAGCCAGGAAGCAGAGTGAAGAAGAGACTGGGGACTAGATATAATCTTCACAGGCCTGCCTCCTGGGACCTACTTTCTCCAGCTAGGCCCCACCCCCTGAAGTTTCCATGAACTCCCAAAATGTTGCCACCATCTGGGGACCAGTTATCCAACACATGAGGCTGTGGAGGACATTTCATATTCTAACCACAACATCCCTTTTTAAAAAATTCATGTTAAGACCCATTCTCCTGGGTACCTTGGTTCAGACTTCCATCACCTTCAATGTCCTCCTCTTTATGTTTCCATATGCAAGCAATCCCTAAGCCTGCCAAATGCTGCTCTTGAAAGGATTTCAGATTCTTTCAGTTAGTTTACTCTTTCTTTCTCATATGCAATCCAAACAGAAGGCAACTTGACTGGCTACCCTGCCTCCAGCATGACACCATTTGATTCATTCAATCCACTGAGCTAAGACCCACAGCCCCTGATTCCTGGGCCAGGTACCCTGTAATTCCAAATTCAATCTTCTCTTTTGGTTCAAATAGTAAAAATAAAGATAGCTAGATCAGAAGGTAGATGAAGGAAGGAAGGAAGAAAGGAAGGTAGGTAAATGTCAGGGGCAATAAAGACCCTTCCATGAAGTAGTGCTGATTCCATGAACTTACATTTATAAACCTACATTTATAAAAGTCTTTTCTACATATTAGTGAAAATTGGGGTCTCAGTATGAGGGGACTATTCTGGTAAATTATGATTCAATTTGATGGAATATTAGGCACTCAAATCCTTGAGCCCTAAGGGGGAAAAATAGGAAAAACAGGGAGGTAAAATACAAAGGAAATAGAAGTTAAACTAGCAGAATACTATACTGCACATAGCTTATGATTGTAATGATGTAAAAACATGCATGCCAATGATGAAAGATAGAATACAGGTTTTTCTTTTTTAAAGTAGCCCCACAAAACCTGCAGCCACAGCCCCCTGGTATCAGAGCTCAGAAGCTTAGCAGGGTTGGGCCTGTTTAGTACTTGAATGGGAGACCACCTGGGAACTACTGAGTACTGTATCCTTGGGAGAATGACCTCTCAGTCCACTCTCAAAACAATCAGCCATTGAAAACCCTATCAATAGCAGAAAAGCACTGACAATAGTATGGGGCAAGGCACAGTGTGGAGTAGTGTTCCATCTGTTGTACATAGGGTCACTATGAGTTAGAGCCTCAACTCGAAAGCAACCAACAGCCCCCAAAATTATGAAATTCCACCTACTGGTGCTATCAGCACATTAGTACAATCATACCTTTCATCTAGGCACATATAATTACATATTCATTTTATTATCCCTCTAACAAATACATTTAAAACCTAACCCAGCGCCTATCCCCTTTTCCCAGCAACTACTCCTCTGGACTTCTGTGTAGTAATAATAATAAAAAAACAAATCAGCATGACTTTAGGCACTGAGGATGCAATGGTGAAGGAGCAAAGTCCTTGCCTCATGGCATGGGACTTCCTAGGTGTTTAAATTTGTCTTAGAGACATTCAAAAGTAAATTCCTTTAGGAATTTACACTGTACCACTCTATCTCTAAAATGTGGGTGGCTATATAAGCCTATGTCACATACTCTGTGGCTTTGAATATAGAATGAAACCTGACACTAAATTTATCTCCAAGTGAACTTGCTTTTTGTGTAGTTACTGATAAGATACCAAAGGCATACTATAAACTCATTACAGAGCCAGGGAAAACCCTGGTGTACAACCCAAGAAAATAAAGAGAAGTCATCAGAATGATAAGGAAAAAAAAAAAGTTTCAGTAGAAGCTGCTCAGGGACACAAATAGGAGGCTCTCTTTACTATAAAGTGGAAAATAAAGAGGTAAAAACAATGTAACCAAGATGACTGTGATTACATTTTTTAAAAATTATGCAACAAGCACTTAATCTACAAAATTGGGATCACTGAGTATATTCAGTGGGTTTTTACATGCTATTTTCTTCCCTTAATAAGCTTTTGCCCAAATTGTTAGCTATTCTTCAAGAATTTTGCCTTTAAGCATGTTGCTTCTGGTAGATGCACAACATACACAAAGCATGGGTTGAATCTCTAGGTTCTCTGATGGTTTGCTACATTCCAGGTGACTGTCAAAGTGGTTTCTTACTCTTCTCACATAAATTTGGGCTTATGATTCCTGAGGACAGGGATAAAACAGTGGCAGTAAGACAGGGCTGAATGGATGGAGTCTACTTGCCCCAAACACTATAGGTAGCAACCTTGATAATAATGGGGGTTTACCCAGATTAGCAGAAGGACTTCATCTTTTCTGAGTAACAATTTAGAACATATAAGTCTAGCAAGCTTTGGGGCTAACTTCCCTTCTGAGGATGGAGAGGGGTAAAGGCAGTACCAGTATCTGCTGCTCCAGTGTTCCAGGTGACAATGATGATAACTGCAAGTTCCATTGTTTGAAAAACACTGGTCTAAGAAAGCCCAGGGGCTGGGATTTAGCTCAGTTGGTAGAGCGCTGCGCTGCAGTCTCTGAGGTTCCAAGTTCAATTCCCAGCACCACAAAAATGGGAGAAGGACCTGGCAATCCACTCCCAAGGCAATCCCGGAACAGTCAGCCATTGAAAACCCTATGTGGGTTGCTATGAGTCCGATACCGACTCGATGGCACCTAACAACAACAATAAGAAAGCCCAGCAAGGGATAAGCAAACTAAGCATGATGAGCAGGGCCTTAGCCAGCATTCCTCCCAGTGGAGCATTCCTCCCTCCACTGAGGAGCAGTGTGTTCTATGATCTCCATCAGTCATGACAAGTACAAAAAATGAGAATGTTACCTTGAGAACTTGTATCCCAATCTGACACTGTCATGGTATCTAAGCATATGATCACTTTCTTAGTAATTCATTTTTATTTTGCAAAACAATCAGTCTATGAAGGATTAAAAATTTTAAAAACTAGAGAGGATGGCTAGTTGGTTCAGAAATGCAGACAGGAGGAATAACTTCTAATGCTCTATAGCACAGTAGGCTAACAATGGTTGACAATAATTAGTTGTATATTTCAAAACAGAAGAATCACGAATGTTCCCAACACAAAGAAATAAAATGTTTGAGATGGTGAATATGCCAGTTACCCTGATCTGATCATTACACACTGACATGCTACACTGTACCCTATAAATGTGCACAATTATGTGTCAATTAAAAATTAAAGCTTTTAGTCGTGTGTAGTAGTATACGCCTGTAATCCCAGGCAGAGGCAGAGGATCACAAGTTCGAGGCAGCCTGCATAACTTAGTGAGACCATCTCAAAATAAAAAATTAAATAAATAAAAATAGACTAGAGGCACAGCTCAGTGGTAGAGTGCTTGGGAGGCCCTGGGTTCTACCGCCTAGTACCACAAAATTTAAAAACTGAATTTAAAAGTTTTAAAAAATAACTTAAAACCTAGTTCTTTACCAGAAATTTTAAAAAGCACTGACTTATATCACTACCAGCCAATTCATGCAAATAACCAATAAGGTTGTATTGATCAACATAGCTATCTCATTCGGTACCAACATCTCAAAAACCTTTAGAGTACACCAAAACAATTCAGTGGGAAAAAGTCTCTTCAACAAATGCTATTATGACAAGTAGATGACCACATGCAAAAGAATTTGAACACATGCCTCACACCTTATTCAAACATCCACTCCAAAATGGAACAAAGATTGAAGTATAAGAACTAAAATCATAAGCCCTTTAAAGAGATAGGCATTCATTTTCACTGGATTAGGCAATGGTTTCTTAGATGTGACATCAAAAGAACAAGTAACAAAGGACAAAAGATATACGACTTCAGGGAAGTTTTAAAAAAAATTTGTTTGAGCTCCAAAGGACATCATCAACAAAGTGGGGAGGAGGGCAAATGACACCATGGGTAAAACATGTGCACATACCACGTAAAGGATTCCTATCTTCATCGCTGTTGTTAGGTGCCCTGCAATCAGGTCCGACTCATAGTGGTCCTCATAGGGTTTTCAATGGCTGATTGTTTCAGGATTGCTTCAGGAGTGGATTACCACATCCTTCTTCCATTTTTTGCAGTGTTGGGGATTGAACCTGAGTCTTGAGTCCATTCTTAAGACCCCTTATGACTCAATAACAAAAACCACTCACTTAAAAAGTGGGCATGTTAACCAGGCCTGGTGGTACAGTCCTGTAATCAGCACTCTGAGGCAGAAGTCCAAGGTCAGCCTGGGCTACATAGTGTGACCTTGTCTCAAAAAAAAAAAAAAGGCAGGTTCACACAAAAACGTATATATTCATACTTATATTACTTATAACAGCTAAGAAGTGAAAATAATCCAAATGTCCATCAATTGATGAATGGATAAACAAAACGTGGTCTATTAACACAGTGAAACATGCATTAAAGGGAATGAAGTACTGACACATGCAATACATTGATGGACCTTGAAAACATGCTAAGTGAAGTCAGTCAGACACAAAAGGTCACATATTATATGATTCCATGTATACGAAATGTCTCGATTAGGCAAATCCACAGAGACAGAAAGTGTATTATTAGTGGTTGTCAGTGGCTGAGGGGGTTGGGAAAGCCAAAGGGAAGTGCTATCTGCCACAAAGTTTCTTTTGGGGCAATGAAAATTTCATGATAAACAGTAGTGTTGGTTGCCTAACATTAAATTGTGCTTCTTTTTTTTTTTTTTTGAGGTACTGGGGGATTGAACCCAAGGTCTTGCACTTGCATGCTTTGCAAGTACTGTACCAATGAGCTGCCCAACCAGCCCATTTTTTAACTTTTTTTGAGACAGGGTCTTGCTAAGTTACACATGCTGCCTTTGGTCTCAAACTTGTGATCCTCATGCCTCCGCCTCCCTAAACCGCTAGGATTACAGGTGTGAACCACCCACCCAGCTTGAACTCTACATTTTAAATGAGTAGATTGTACATTACACAAATTATATCTCAATAAAACTGTAATTTTTGGAGGAAACCTTCGCCTCCAGTTCCCTAAGAAGCTGTATGACAAATGCAGGTGCTCAAGGAGGGAAGGACAGAGCAGCCAGCTCACCCTCAAAGGCAGAGGGGCAGAATCAGAGGAAAGACAGGCACATCAAGGGAAAGTGCTCCTCCAACTCCTTCACAAGGTCTGTCCTTCCATTTTCCCATTAGATACAAAGGAAAGTGAAACAGCGGGGTCCTACTCTAGACTTGTGGTGGCAGGCACCTTTCTACCAAAGACAAAAAAGACAGACTTTTCATGCCTTATAGTCAGGCTCTGAAGGGACAAACCCCTCACTGCAGGAGGGTTGGCAAGAAAACTAAATGCAAATCATTTGTTTAAAAAAGAATCATTTTTAATACACTACAGGGGGAGTGTTATAAATACAAGACAACCTAAGGGTCAATTTCCTGTCAAGCATCCCATTTACAATGCAAATGAACACTCTAGTGGTTCTGCACTAGAGGAAGGCCATGAATCAGGTGAGCTGGTCACTCGGGCCCAGCCTCTGGACACAGCTCTGTTGAAAATGGAATGACTGAGTCCTAGCGACTGACTCTAAACTGGGGGGGTGGGGAGCACAGTGGCTAACACCCACACCCCCAACCTGAGAGGGTTACTCCTCAGAAAGTAGCAGCTGTACCCCACCCAGAGCAGAGATCTTGTTCCCCCTGCACTGTTCACAGGAGAGTGGATGGACCAGTTTTAAAGTCACGGTCTCCTCAAAGTGGGCCTTGATCCCAGGCCAACACCAAACCAGCCAGGAAAGGGGTGGTATAGGGCCCATGGCAAAGACAGAGGGGCTGAAAGAGAGAGCAAGGGAAAGTAGGTCCTTGGGGAACTGGCCCTGCACCACTTGGCCTGTGGACATGGCTGATGACACAGACCTGAAGGCTCAGAGGACAGATCAGCTCTGTGGAGACCAGATTCCTGCCCCAGCTCTTCAAAGATTATCTTGCTACAAGCCCCAGACAAGTCGTTTTACCTACCTGGGCTCCATATTTTTCATCAGCTTGGGGGAAAATAATAATAATAATAATGATAATCCTAAAAAAATACCAGAGAAAGCTGAGAATTTGCTCCAGATTGAAAGAGACTTTTTTAAAAATTTAAAAATAAAATAAAAAGTAGTCTGTTAGGGTTTCTCCCACAAGAAGATGTGACAATTAGCAAAATCTGAATAGGGCCTGCAGATTCATAAGTGCTGCTGCATCCACATTAACTTCCTGACTGTGATCACTGCTCTATGGTTGATATTTTAGAAAAGCCACACTCAAGTAGCAAAAGTACTTTTAGAAGTAAAAGACACTGTATTTTCTACTTGCTTTCAGTTGTTGCTTCAAAAAATACAGAGAGAGACAGAAAAGAACAAAGCAGATATAGTAAAATGTTAACACTTGAAAATGAGGGTGAAAATAGTTCTTCATACTACCCCCATGACTTTTTGGAAAATCTGAAACTATGGGAAAATGAAAAAATTTTATTTTTAAGAGGGGTTTTAGTGCCTCTTCAGTTTCTGTAAAAAGGTAACATTGTCCCCATTTTACAGACAAGCTAAAGCAAAGCAGTCAGTGCAACAGCAGGGCTCTAAAACTGAGGTTCTCTGACTGAAGTCTGTCCCCCTCCACCAGACCCCAGGTCTTCCAACATGGAGGGATAGTTACCCTGAGACACCATGCAAGTGGAGAACTGCAGATGAGAGGGAAGGGAGGAAGGAGCTACCTGCACAGCATCTGGGGACAGCACAGTTCAGGGGCAGGGCAGACAGGAGAAGACATGAGCATGGGGACAGGACCTCTCACCTTCCCAGAACCCCATCCTCTACACACACAGAGCAGTGACCACCCCTCTTATGCATACCCCAGAGGGTTAACTCAAAGCTTCGACAACACTCACAAACACGCAAACTTCTACACTGACACCCAGGCCTGAGAGCACAGACTCACAGCCTGGACTGGCAAGCAGTAGAGCCTGGGAGGGCAGCCTCCAAGCCCTCTCTAAATGCAATGAACACAAACACTGGGAAATCCTAAGCAAATCTTGTAAATAATTCTAGAGTCAAGGGAAAAAAATTAAAATCATAAAGATAAACTAGTATCAATGAGAACAATATGTATTAAGAGAAAAAAGAAATCAGTCGGGCATGGTGGCGCGCACCTGTAATCCCAGTGGCTTGGGAGGCGGAGGCAGGAGGATCACAAGTTTGAGACCAGAGGCAATCTGTGTAACTTAGTCAGACCCTGTCTAAAAAAGGAAAAAAATGGGCTGAGGGTACAGCTGAGCGGTCCAGCACTTGCAGAGCATGCAAGCTCGAGGCCCTGCGTTCAACCCCCAGTACCACAAAGAGAGAGAGAGAGAGAGAGAAGTCATTGTTCCACAAATGTTGTTATTAGGTACTGTCTAGCCAGTGTCCGACTCACAGCAACCCTATGGACAACAGGCAAAACAGTATTGGCTCCACAAATACTTCTGCTAAATAAGGAGGAAAATAAAGTTTCAAGCCAAAAAGCTAGGAAAAAAAAAAAAAGAAATGATAGGAAAAATGAATCACTAGAGATAAAGACAGAGATAGTTGATAGAAATCAAAATGTACTGGTATTTATAAATGAATCTAAGCAATCGCTTTCCAAAAGACCTATAAAATAAATAAGCCTCTGACAAAACTAGTTATTTTAAAAAGAAAAAACCAAGCCCGGTGTGGTGGTGCATGCCTGTAATCCCAGCAATAAGGGGGGCAGAAGGAGGAGGATAGAAAGTTTGAGGCTAGAGGCAGCCTGTGTAACTTAGTGAAACCCTATCTCAAGATAAAAACTACAAAAGGGACTTGGGACGTAGCTCAGTGATAGAGTGCTTGCAAAGTATGCGCAAGGCCCTGGATTCAACCTCCTAGCACCGCAAAAAGGAAAAAGCAAGTATTAGAAATGTTGAAAGCAATATAATCACCATCAGTGATTTTACTAAAAACTTGGAAAATATGAATAGATTTCTAGGAAAACTTTGAGATAGAAATACTGAATATGAAAATGTTATAATGAAACACGTTATTCTGTACAAATGTATGCTTCAAAAAAGAAATACTGAAAATATCAATCACCAGACTGACATTGTTAGAGAACTAATCCCCAGGTCCAACAGCTGAATAGACCTCCTTTATTCTTCCATTTAATTCTCCCAGATCCATGTAAGTATTAGCTTCTCTATTTTATGTGTACACAAAGAATCCAGAGGCTCAGAAGTACCCAGCCACTATCTGTAAGTCACCCAGTCAGGCATAAGACTCAGTTTCATAGCCTGACATCTTGAGGAAAAGGCTCAGAAAACTGAGTTCCAACATGCTCCTGAGGCACCTCCAACAATCAGCCAGATGTGGACACTTCTAGCCCCTTGCTACTCAAAGTGTGATCAAAAACCAACAGCATCAGCATCACCTAAGAGTATGTGAGAAATGCAGAATCTCAGGCCTCATCCCAGTCCTGAATTAGAAAGAACACCGCAGTAAAATAGCCAGATTATCTGGATGCTCATTAAAATGTGAGGACCACTAGTCTAGACCATACCTGCCCAACCTCCTTTTGTTGTTGTTGTTGTTAGGTGCCGTCGAGTCGGTATCCGACTCATAGCGACCCTCTGTACAACAGGGGAAACACTATTGTCAGTGCTTCTCTGCTATTCATAGGGTTTTCAATGGCAGATTGATTTTTTTTGGGAGGGGGTTGCCACGTCCTTCTCCCAAGCCTACAGCTTCTGGTGTTCCCAGGCGGTCTCCCATCCAGGTACTAACCAGGCCTGACCCTGCTTAGCTTCCAAGATCTGACGGGATCGGATGCCACAGGGCTACCGCTGCAGGCAACCTCCTTTTAGTACCTCTTAAAATTACTGTCTATTCTGTGTTCTGTCCAGCATAGCTAAAAGGGAAAAAAACAAAACAAACAAACAAAAAAACTGATAAACTAACACTTGAAGCTGTATTTGATCATAGAACCATACATTAGAAGTTTGGCAAAGTAAATGAAAACCAAACATTTACAAACAAAATCAAAAACTTTTTATAATATTTGCCAAACTGAGTTAATATAAACAATATATGAAGCACTTTTACGAATTTATAACACTCACTTAAAATAGGCAAAGAAAAAAATCAATACGTATTCACAAAGAAAAATGCCATCGTAACTAAACATAGCAATAAGAGATCTGTAAATCAAGACTTTATACCACTTTTAATACCAATTAGAAAGCTTTAATAAATGTATCATTTTGATAACTGGGTTAAAAATCAATAAAGATATTAAAATGAAGAAAAACAACAGACTGTTCTAGAAAGCCCAAAATATTAACAGAAATTCTAAGTGGAAAAATTAAGGATTTTAAATTTCTCTATCTGCCTATGTGAACTGATTTTTCTGCAATGAATTTACATTCTTTGTAATACACAAACAGTCAAAAAGTGCTAAGTATTTCCAGAGTTTGATCATATCTGAAATGGAACTGCTTTTACACTTAATCTTGTTTTATTTTTGAAAGTGCTTGCATAGTAGTGGCCTTTTTACAAAGCATCACAGCATGTCCTTTCAGTCCCAATCAAATACTGGGACCTTCAAATAGGTAGAGTACATTTTGTTAAATTAATCCCCAGACCAGCAATTCTCAAATTCCAGTAGGCATAGGAATTACCAGTAGGAAGCTGGCTACAGATGTAATTCACAGGTCCCATCCTGTCATTGTCTGACCAGGGAGGGAATTTTGATTCAAGTAGTCCCCAAACTACCCTTTGAGAATCCTCCTGCAATACCTCTAGGGTATGAGGGTGAGTGCAGATCAAGGGAAAATGCTAACTGGTTCAGAAGCTGGGTGAAGGAGGGCTCTTACAGAATGACAGGGGACAGCAATCTCTTTCTACCTCTCGTGTGCACATGCAGGCTTAACCAATCAAGTGGTCAGTTGTCTCCGCTCTTTGAAAGAGGGCAACATGTACATACGGGCAGCTGGGGCAGGAACAAGCTTTGTCCAACAGGTGAGCTGAAGTTCTGAGCAGACCAGCATGGCAGCCTCACTGCTGGAATGTGCTCTACTCTGGGAGAAGGCATTTGGCACAACTCCATGGGTTCATGGAGATCCATCTGTCAGAGTTTCTGCCAGGCACCCTGAGAAGGCGGCTCCTCCAGAGCTGGCAGAGATACTGCCGCGGCTGCCAGGAGGGACCACTCGTCTCAGCCTGGGGGCCACATGATCTGGCACACAGCGCCTCACCCAACCCATGCTAAAGGGGTGGGGTGGGGACCCAGGGCAGTACTTCCTTCCTCCCTGACCCCAACATCACTTCTACTGTTTCTGAAGATTTAAAACAAACTAGCACAGGAGGCAGAGAAGCATTTCCATATGCTCTGCTGCCCTGAGCATGAGACAAGTGAGTGGGAAGGGAGGGTGGGCACAGACCACTGGCTAAATGAGTGACAGTTCCCTGCAGCAGTGAATCAAAACTCATGACATGAGTCATAGAGGGACCGGGAACCTGCTCACATCCTTCCCCTCCACTTTACGCGTCAAGAGGCAGAAATCCTAACCTGCGCTGAACAGCAGAGATTCCCACATCTTCAAGTCCACATTCCTCATGCCCCAAGGGTGAGGAGTCCCTTGCCCATAGGTCCCAGTGAACCCAGCCCTCCTAGGCAGGCAGACATCTTCATCCCCACCCTAGCTGTTGGGGCAGCAGCGAGTGGAACCTGAAGATCTGCAGTGACTACCAAAAGGGCAGACCACAATAGCAACAGCCTCATCAAGAAATAGTGCTTTTCCTTCCACCAGTTACCAAGAGAAGCTTAAAATACCAACACCACAGGAAGGATTAGCATATCAAAAGGTACAAACTTGGCCTATGAACCACCTGTGGGAAACAGACTCAGGAGAAGAGAGAAGAGAGCAGAGGGAAGAAAGGATGGGGCAGGCAAGTGTGGTGCCCATCTCACCAGTGGTCTTACAAGCTCTGCTGCCAGCCTTGATGAATCCTCCCTCTGAAGACAAGTGGCAGATACGTCTGTTTTATGCTACCTTCGGGCATTTGGGAACCAAGACAGCAGGTCTCCCTACTAGTTAGTACTAAAGAAGGTTAATGACAAGTGCATTGTCGGTCTCAGGGTAATTACAAGGTGTGGGCTCCTCCCTGGCATCTACATGTGGGAAAATGGCCCAGGACTTTCTTTTGCCTGTGAAGACAGAGAGGGTGCCCCATCTGTTACCCAGATCACAGGCTCCAGGCTTGAAGCCAGGGCTGCTTTAGGCTCTGCTCCTCGTCTTGGTCAAGGCTGGCACAATTTGAAGAGGTGAAGCTCACTGTGTCTCTCACAAATTTGATACCACAAGCATTTATTTAAAAGATGTGCTGCATGCTAGGACTTATGCCAGGTACTGGTGATATGACATTGATGAGAACCCCACCACTAGGCACCCGTACCCAGGTGCTACACTATTACCATGGAGGTAAGACAATGTGCTATGGGGACCTGAGGGATGAGGGATAGGAAGTGCAAAGAGATGGCAGCACAGAACAGCTGAAGAAAAACAGATTTGTGTGTGTGTGCGTGTGTGGTACTGGGGGTTGAACCCAGGGCCTCGAGCCTGCATGCTCTGCAAGTGCTGGACAACTGAGCTGCACCCTCAGCCCATTTTTTACTTTTAGAGACAGGGTCTCACTAAATTACACAGACTGACTCTGGTCTTGAACTTGTGATCCTCCTGCCTCTGCCTCCCAAGCCTCTGGGATTACGGGCGTGCGCCATCGTGCCTGGCAACCAGAAGAATTTCTAATGTGCCTTCAGAGATGAGTTAAAGAACACAACAGGGGGCAGGAATATTGCTTGGGGATAAAGTGCTTGCCTAGCACAAGCAGCCCCAGGTTCAATCTCTAGCACTGGTGGAAAGGCAACAGAAAAGACCCCATTCACCTCAGCAATAACACCTAAGAAATATATAACAACTATATGAAGTAAACTTTGATGGACACCCAAAAAAACTATAGAGTAAATGGACAAATACACTTCCCTTTCCCTGGATGGGAAGGATCAATGGAAAGCTGTCCATTCTCCCCCTAAATCTGTAAGTTCTATATGATTCCAACTGAAAACTCCCAACATTACTAACAGAACTTGACAAGTTGTTCGTGAACTTTTTGGAGACAGAAATGCCAAAAAACAAAACAAAAAACCCAAAAGACAAATAAATGAGGCAGAAAAAGATTTTTTTAAAAAACCAAACTGTGGTAATTAATACAATGAAATGATCAGAAAAATAATTCAAGAGAACTAGAGACCATAGAATACCAATAAATGAATACTTATGAAATGCTTAACACATAATTATAAACCATAAATAATAAACACACTAGGATAACTGGCTATTTGGGAAAGTTCAATCCCCATCTCATGCCATATACAAGAACAAAACTCACACCTAAATCTGATATACCTATCACTATAAAGACTCAAGAACCAAGACTGGTAAATTCCAATTGCACAAAAATCACATCATATGACATGCAATGAAGGACAAATCAGATGTTAAAAGTTTTCGTTTGAAATAAAACAGAAGCTAGCTAGAGGTATAGCTCAGTGGTACAGAATCACATGCTTAGCATATACAAGGCCATGGATACAATCCCTAGCACCAAAAACCACACTATGTGTGTGTGTATCAGAAAATAGTGTCTTCCCTACACCGATTTTTTATTTCATTAGCATATATTACGTACAACATAAGTTTCATTACAAGATCACATAGTTGTATCATATACTTTGCAATAGTTCTCTCCCTCCTTTCACCTCCTACATTGCTTATACCTCACTCCCTGCTCTAGATACCTCCCCGTGTTTCCTGAACTTGTAAACATGTATTTTTCATTTTTGGATAAATCTGACTTCCACATATGAAAAAATGTCATACTTATCTTTTTGAGTCTGGCTGGTTTCACTTAAAATGATAATCTCCAGATCTATCCACTTTCCTGGGAAAAACATAATTTCATTCTTCTTTATGGCTGAATAATAATACTCCATTGTATACCTACACCACATTTTTTAATCCATTCATCCACTGATGGACATCTGAGCTGATTCTATATCTTTACAATTGTGAACCATGCTGTAATGGATGGACATGGAGGTGCAGGTGTCTTATGGTATGATTTCTTAGATACCTTTAGGTATATGCCTAGGAGTAGTACAGCAGAGTCATATGGTAGCTCTACTTTTAGTTTTCTCAGGAACTTTCACACAGATTTCCATAATGGCTGTACAGTCCCACCAGCAATGTACAAGGGTTCCTTTTTCCCCATATCCCCACCAGCTTTTGTTACTTCGCTGGTGCTAGCCATTCTGACTGGGGTGAGATGGAATCTTGGTGAAATTTTGATTTGCATTTCCTTAATAGCTAATAAGGATGTTGAACTTTTTTTTTTCATATGCATATCGGCCATTTGTATTTTTTCTTTTGGGAATTGCCTGTTTAGTTCAATTGCCCACTTACTGATTAGATTATTTGTGGGGCTTTTTGGTATTTAATTTCTTAAGTTCTTTTTATATCCTAGGTATTAATCCCGTGTTGGATGTATAGATGGCAAAGATTTTCTCCCATTCTATGTGCTCTGTCTTTATTTCATTGTTTCCTTTGCAGAATAGTAACTTTTTAATTTCATGTAGTACCTCCCATTTGGCAATTTTTGGTAGTATTTCCTGGATTACTGGAGTTTTCTTAAGAAAGTACATGCCTATGCCTATGTGTTAATTTTTCCTGCCGGGCACGGTGGCACATGCCTATAATCCCAGCAGCTCAGGAGGCAGAGGCAGGAGGATCACAAGTTCAAGACCAGAGGCAGTCTGCGTAATTTAGCAAGACCCTGTCTCAAAAAGAAATGGGCTGGGGCCGGGCGTGGTGGCACACGCCTGTAATCCCAGCGGCTCGGGAGACGGGGGCGGGAGGATCGCAAGTTCGAGACCAGAGGCAGTCTGCGTAATTTAGCGAGACCCTGGCTGAAAAAAAAGTAAAAAAAATGGGCTGAGGTGCAGCTCAGTGGTCCAGCACTTGCAGAGCATGCAGGCGCGAGGCCCTGGGTTCAACCCCCAGTACCACAAAAAAAAAAAAAAAAAGAAATGGGCTGAGGATGCAGCTCAGTGGTCTGGCACTTGCAAAGCATACAAGTGCAAGGCCTTGAGTTCAAACCCCAGTACCGAGAAAAAAGAAAAAAAAGTTTTCCCCACATTTCTTCCAGTAGTTTCAAATTTCCCAGTTATACATTAAAATCTTTGGTCCATTTTGAACTGGTTCTTGTACAAGGTGAGAAATCAGGATCCAGTTTCATTCTTCTACATGTGGAGATCCAGTTCTCCTAGCACCATTTGTTGAAGAGACTCTCCTTTTCCCAATGTATGTTTTAGGCTCCATGATCAAAAAAATCAACTGAGTGTAGCTGTGTGGGTTTCTGAGTCTTCTATTCCATTTATCTTCACGTCTATTTTTGTGCCAGTACCAGGTTGTTTTTATTACTATGGCCCTATAATATAATTTAGCCTGTAGCCGTAGCCCTGTGGCATCCAATCCCATCAGATCTTGGAAGCTAAACAGGATTGGGCCTGGTTAGTACCTGGATGGGAGACTGCCAGGGAATACCAGGTGCTGTAGGTTTGGGAGATGGACCTGAGACCCACTCCCAAAAATCAATCTGCTATTGAAAACCCTATGAACAGCAGAGAAGCACTGACAACAGTGTTGTATGTAGGGTCACTATGAGTTGGATACTGACTCAAAGGCATCTAACAACAACAAAAATAATAATAATAATTTGGTATCAAGTATTGTGATACATTCTGCATTGCTCTTTCTGCTGAGGACTGCGTTGACTGTTCGGGATATTTTGTGTTTCCATGTGAGTTTTAGGATTGTTTTTTCTATTTCTGCAAAATGTTTTTGGAATTTTGATGGAGATTGCTTTGAATCTGTAAATTGCTTTTGGTAATATAGTCATTTTCACAGTATTAATTTTGCCTACCCAAAAGCAAGGGAGGATTTTTCATCTTCTAGTGTCTTCTTCGGGCTGGGATTTAGCTCAGTTGGTAGAGCACTGCGCTGCAGTCTCTGAGTTCCCAAGTTCAATTCCCAGCACTGCAAAAATGGGAGAAGGACCTGGCAATCCACTCTCAAGGCAATCCCGAAACAGTCTGCCATTGAAAACCCTATGAGGGTCGCTATGAGTCGTCGGAGACCTACTCGACAGCACCTAACAACAACAACAACAAGTGTCTTCTTCAATTTCTTCCTTTAGTGTTTCAAGGTTTTCAAAGTATAGGTCTTTTGGTTTCTTGGTTAGATTTATTCCTTTGTTGTTGTTAGGTGCCGTCGAGTCGGTATCCGACTCATAGCGACCCTCATAGGGTTTTCAATGGCTGACTGTTTCGGGATTGCCTTGGGAGTAGACTGCCAGGCCCTTCTCCCATTTTTGCGGTGCTGGGAATTGAACTCGGGACCTCAGAGACTGCAGCGCAGCGCTCTACCCACTGAGCTAAATCCCAGCAGATTTATTCCTAGCTGTTTTTTTTTCTTTTTTTGAGGTTATTGTGAATGGGTTGTTTTGATATCTTATCCTGTTTGTTACTGGCATATAGAAAAGCTACTGAATATTGAGTTTGTATCCTGCTACTTTGCCGCACCCTTACTTGTCTGTCAGTTTGCTGTATTGTGGGGGCTTGTGTATTGCTATGATGCAAAAGCTATGCCACCAGATTACAGATACCAGCAGGGTCACCAATGGTGGACAGATTTCAGCTGAACTTTCAGACTAAGACAGACTAGGGAGAAGGACAGGGCTAACTCACTCCCAAAACAATTAGCCATTGAAAACCCTATGAATACAGCAGGGAAACATTGTCAGATACAATGCCAGAAAATGAGCTCCCCAGGCTGGAAGGCACTCAAAAGATGACTAGGGAAGAGTTACCTCCCCAAAGTAGAGTCGACCTTAATGAAGTGAATGGAGTAAGGCCCCAGGGACCTCCATTTGCTAATGTGGCACAACTCAAAATGAGAAGGAACTGTAAACATCCATTAATAATTGGAATGTGGTGTGTACGTAGTATGAATCTAGGAAAATCAGAAATCGTCAGAAGGGAAATAGAGCACATAAACATTGACATTCTAGGCAATGAGTGAGCTAAAATGGACTAGTATAGGACATTCTGAATCAGATAATCATATGGTCTACTATGCCGGGAATGACAACTTAAAGAGACATGGGGTTGCATTCATCATCAAAAAAAGACATCTCCAGAATTGTCTAGAAGTACAATGCTATCAGTGACATCCATATGCCTACAAGGTAGGCCAGTTAATATGACTATTATTTAAATTTATGCATGCACTGAGGCCACAAATGAAGAAAGGGAAGATTCTTACCAGCTTCTGCAATCTGAAATTGATTAGACATGCAATCAGGATGCACTGATAATTACTGGTGACTGGAATGCAAAAGTTGGAAATAAAGAAGGCAGCTCAGTGGTTGAAAAATATGGTTTTGGTGACAAAAACAATGCTAGAGATTGCATGATATAATTTTGTCAGACCAATGACCTCTGCATTGCAAATACATTTTTTCATCAACACAAACCACAACTATTCACGTGTAATTCACCAGATGGAACATACAGAAATAAAATTGACTACATTTGTGAAAAGAAATGATAGAAAACCTCAGTATCAAAAGTCAAAACAAGACCAGGTGCTGATTGTGGATCAGGCCATCAACTGCTCAAATGCAGGTTCAAATTGAAACTGAAGAAAATTACAAGTGTACCAGAGCCAAGGTATGACCTCGAGTATATCCTACCTGAGTTCAGAGACCACCTCAAGAATAGATTCGATGCATTAGACACTAATGACAGAAGACCAGACGAGTTGCGGCATGACATCAAAGACGTGATTCACAAGGAAAACAAAAGGTTATTAAAAAGACAGGAAAAAAAGGACAAAATTATATGTCAAAAGAGACTCTGAAACTTGCTCTTGAACATCAAGCAGCTAAAGTAAAAGAAGACATGATGAAGTTAAACAACTAAAAAGATTCCAAAAGGCAAGAAGACAAAATCAAATATTATAATAACATGTGCAAAGAGCTGGAGATAGAAAACCAAAAGGGAAGAACACACTATTTTTCTCAAGCTTAAAGAACTGAAGAAAAGTCAAGCCTAGAGTGGCAATAGTGAAGGATTCTACAGGGAAAATATTAAATGACCCAGGAAACATCAAAAGACAATGGAGGAATACACAAAGTCATTATACCAAAAAGAATTGGTGGATGACCAACCATTTCAAGAGGTTGTATATGATCAGGAACCAACGGTATTGAGGGAAGAAGTAGAAGCTGCCTTGAAGGAACTGGTGAAACACAAAGCTCCAGGAACTGATGGAGTATCAATCGAGATGTTTCAACAAATAGATGCGACACCGGAGGTGCTCACTTGTTTATACCAAGAGTTTTGGAAAAGAGCTACCTGGTCAACTGACTGAAGAGATCCATATTTGTGCCTATTCCCAAGAAAGGGGATCCAATCAAATGTGGAAGTTATTGAATGATATCATTAATATTCCATGCAAGTTAGTTTTTGTTAAAGATCATTCAAAAGTGACTGCAGCAGTATATACACAGGAAACTACTCGAAAGTGGAAAGGGTTTGAAACATTTACTGATGAAGATCAAAGAACACAGTCTTCAGGATGGATTGCACCCCAACATCAAGAAAACAGAAATGCTTACAACTGGGTTGGTAAGCAACTTCGTGATAAATGGAGAAAAGATTGGAGTTGTCCAAGATTTTGCTTTACTTGATTCTACAAACACCACCCATGGAAGCAGCAGTCAAGAAATCAAAAGACACACTGCATTGGGAAAAGCTGTTGCAAAAGACCTCTTTGAAGTATTGAAGAGTAAAGATGTCACATTGAAGACGAAGGTGCGCCTGACTCACACCATGGCATTTTCATCACGTCATATGCTTGTGAAAGCTGGACATTGAATAAGGGAGACAGGAGAAGAACTGATGCTTTGAATTATCATGCTGGAGACATTCCATGGATTATATTCCATAGATTGCCAAAAGAACCAACAGATCTGTCCTAGAAGAAGGGCAATCAGAATGCTCCTTGGAAGCAAGGATGGCTAGGCTGTGTCTTACATATTTTTGACATGTTGTCAAGAAAGAACAATCTCTGGACAAGGACATGTTTGGGAGAATGGCAGGTCAACAAATACACAGAAGACCCTCAATTAGATGGTTTGATGCAATGACTGCAAGAATGGACTTAAACATTAAAAAAAAAAAATGTGTGCCTGGCACAATGTCGGGGAGTATTTTGTTCTGTTGTACATAGGGTCACTAAGAGCTGGACCCTACTTGATGGCACCTAACAACAACTTTGCTGAAAGTACTTATCAGATCTAGGAGTTTTCTTGTGGAGTCTTTAGGGTCTTTTAAGTATAGTATCATATCATTTGTAAACAGAGATAATTTGACTTCTTCATTCCTTATTTAGATCCCTTTTACAGAAATTAATACCAATAATACATTAGGAACTTTTGTGAATCAATAAAATTATCTAAGAGAAGGTAATTTTGGTACCTTTTGGAGAATCAAATTACCTTTTAGGAGGGTAACTTGGTAATAGCAATTACTGGTAGATTTTCACTTGTATGATTTTGACTTATACAAACATTTGGACAAGTAACAACAAAAAAATATGCATAAATATATTCATTAGCTCAAAAAAATTTATAACTACAAAAAATTCTAACTGCAAATGTCCCTTGAAAGGAAACAAGTTAAATTACAATAAATCTGTATAAATGAAATACTCCACAGCCATTTAAAAGACTAAGATGTCAACATATTTTGAGTACAATACTACTCAAAAACAAATAGGGGGCAAGTGTGGTGGCTCACACCTATAATCCCAGTGACTTAAGAGGCTGACACAGGAGGATCACAAGTTTGAGGCCAGAGGCAGCCTGCATAACTTAACAAGACACTGTCTCAAAACAAAAAGTAAACAAATGGGCTGGGTGCACAGCTCAGTGCTAGAATGCTTGCAAAGCAGGCATGAGGCCCTGGATTTAACCCCCAGTACCACAAAATAAAAAGTATGATACAAACACATTACTGCAAGAAAGGAAGTTTATGTACTCACTTCAGAGTCTTGAAAGATATATACAAATAAATCATTATGATCACACCAGAATGGAGAAGAAATAAGGATTCTCAGTTTCCAATTATATAATTTTATATTATTTGGTTTCTTTAGATGGGCATATGTTACTTTAGAAGATCAAAAATATTTCCATTCTGAAGAAGTAAAATGAGGAGGCCACCTCTGAGACCACCACCACCACCAGTTTCTATGACAAACTCAAAGTCCATCTCTTCTCCATCCCCTCCCTATATCTTCATTCACCCTTTTTGGTTAAGGCATTAGGATGGAGGGCAGGAAATCTACCCCCCAAGGTATTATACCTTCTCCTTTGGACCAAGTCGTTTCTCTGCTTCTCTGAACAAGTTCAGGACCACAATAGGCCCTGCTGTGCTCAGAGAGGGAAGGCTGGGCCTTCATGATGTGGATTACTGCTAACCTGCATCCTAAACTCTAGGGCAGGAATACAGAAATGAAGGTGCAGTGAAGCTGGAGGTGGTGCCCAAGAGATGCCCACTTTGTTTCTCTTGGTATCCTCCTCTCCTTTCTACTTCCCCCTTGATCTCAGGACACTCACCAGAGCCTGAAGGATACCAAATGGGCCACATTTTCAAGGGGTATGTGAAAGAAGCAGCGAGCAAGACTTTAATCTGCAGCCTACCTATCTCAGGCCATGAGCCTCAGGTCAAATGTTTATTTTTCAATTTTTCACTGTCCCTAGCTTTACTTCTTCTAGGGCATGAGGCTTTTCTACATACTACTACTAAAATTTCCACGTGGGCTTAGGGTATTTAATTGTTCTAGGCAATAAATTCAAACAAATTTTGCCTAGGTTAAAAAAGTTTCCACAATTCCTGGTTGCCAAGTTGGTAGGCTACTACTAGAGTCCTTACCCTGGGGGTTGAGACAAAGCCCCAGGGGCTGATCAAGAGCTACACTGTCTGGGTCACCACTGCTGCACCTGCAGGGATTCTCAGAGCCCTACTGGAAGATGTTCAGGATAAACAGAGCCTTGAGATTCACAAGTTCGTTCTCTGTCCCAGAACTCAAGACAGACATAAATAATCAAAACCTAGAGAAGGAGGCCATAGTCAAACTTAGAGAAAAAGCCATATTTTTAAGAGTGTTTATCAAAGAAGAAGAAACAAAATAGAAAACATGTCCTAAAAATCCAACTTGGAATCTAGAAAAAGGACATATCAAATAAACCTAAGGAAAAGACGACAATTTAAGACTAAAACAGAAATTAATGCTTTTGACACATGTGCTTTTAAATTCTGTACATTAGAAATGCAGAAAGTAAAAAAAAATTATAGTACTGAGGGAAATGAAATGCAATCAACTGCACATACATTATACTTGTTGTTGTTGTTAGGTGCCGTCAAGTCGGTATCCGACTCATAGCGACCCTCATAGGGTTTTCAATGGCTGAGTGCTTCGGGATTGCCTTGGGAGTGGATTGCCAGGCCCTTCTCCCATTTTTGCAGTGCTGGGAATTGAACTCGGGACCTCAGAGACTGCAGCGCAGCGCTCTACCCACTGAGCCAAATCCCAGCCCTTACATTATACTAATGAATGTGAAAATGGATCACTTGCATGGAAAATAAAAGGTAGATTTTTTATATCAATAACTACAGAAAAAGACTGAAAGCTGCAAAGACCCACCCTTCAAAAAAGATACCAAGCTCAGATGATTTCATCAGATTTTTTCCAAAGGAATGGAATTACTTCAGCTGTATTATTTAAGTTGTACCAAAACATAAGGAATAAAAGCATCACAATTATACGATGTTACTATTATTCTAATACCAACATCTGACAATAAAAACACAAAAGGAAAATTATAGGGTAGTTTCAGGAATATACATAGATAACTTCCATGTTTATAAACCAAATAGCATGTTAAAAAACATCATTACTAAGTATGGTATATTCATGGAACACAAAGATAGTTCAATACTAAGAAGAAATATGTTTTCACAATTCATTTTATTAAAAAGTGAGAGAAATACCATTTGATCTTCAAATTATGCTAAATAAACATAACAATGAAAGATCTACTGCTAATAAGAAAAAAAAACTTTAATAAAATTAAATGAGACCATTTCTTTAACATGATATATAAGAAATCAGACAACAGTAAGATCTTAACCAGCCAGTGTGGTGGTGACTTGGGAGGCAGAGGCAGGAGGACGTAGTCTGTGTAATTTAGCGAAATTCTGTCTCAAAAAGTTAAAAAATGGGCTGGAGGTGCAGCTCAGTGGTACAGCACTTGCAAAGCATGCAAGTGCCAGGCCCTGGGTTCAACTCCCAGTATCGCAAAACAAAAAAGCAACAACAATAACAAAAGATCTCAATCAGTCAGCAGTACTAAGCTTAAGGGTAAAAGACTAGAGTCAGTCACACTAAATGAAAAGGGAAAACAAAAATCACTAAGAAGAAAGATGTTCTTTATCCAATAAATATTTGGCAACTGCATTTAACACAAATGGACAGACATCCCTAGCATTGACTCCAGCTCTACACCTAATGAAATAGCAGCCTGGTCAAACCCCTGGCCTGATTCTCAGCATCCTTATCCAAAAGCAGAGCTATACCACCTTCCCACAGTTGCCACAAAACCTAAGGGAGAGAACTATCAACACTTTGCTTCCATGCTCACTCCACACATGCAGAGCACTCAATAAATGGCATGGCTGTCACATAGTGCCCACGTTAGGGCAATAATATAACATGACTCCATTTTTTAAACAATACTACACAGGTATACAGTATATAGAAAATAAAGTCTGGTCAGGTATTTCAGTTAACAGTGACTGACTAGATTGTGAGATTAGAGGTAAATTCCTCCCTTTCTCTCTTCTGTCTACTTTCTAATTTTTCCAAAGAACATATATTACCTATATAATCAAAAAAGAAAATAAAAAATGATAAAGATTTTTGAATTTACCTAAGATTGGGTACTGGCATACCTAAAGGCCCAGGTGGAAAATGACCTGAAAGGGATAACAGGGTAAAAGGAGGGGCTCAGAAGGTCCCCCTGCCCCATCCTCTATCACAGTGACACCCAGTTGTTCCAGAGCAATTGCACAGGTATGTGAAGGTACTGAAAGATATTCCTGGAAGCTGGACACGATGGCACATGCCTGTAATCCCAGAGACTTGGGATGCTGAGTCAGGAGGATCACGAGTTCACAGCCAGAGGCAGACTGTGTAATTTAGGGAGACCCTGACTCAAAATAAAAAGTAAAAAAATGGGCTGGGGGAGCAGCTCAGTGGAAGAACATTAACAAAGCACATAGAAGGCCCTGGGTTCAACCCCTCAGTCCTGAAAAAAATATATAATAAAAATTAAAATAAAATAAAAATATTCCTGGCAGAGGTCAAATTAAAGCCCTCCAGGCACAAAGTCAGTGCACATTGCTATACTATGGCCTGCCCTGACTTTGTCCAAATGCTACAGAAATCCTCAGCATTGGGAACTGGGCAAGGGTACTCATTTCTTGATCTAGCTGCTGATTACATAGGTATGTTTATGAAAACTCACCACACTGTACACAATGTGCTTTTTTCTGTGTATATATCATTCTTCAATTAAAAGTTTTTAAAAATTAAGAGCTGAGGGGAGCAAACTCAGTTTCTAGCATCTGCTCCAGTTTCTCTCTGAAACTGATTTTAACAACTATGAATTAATGGATTAGTCTTATGGAACAGAACATTCAATCCAGTATGACATGTCTGCCTGTCTTAATTTTTCTAGACCCTGTATTATCATTAAAGTTACCAATGGATGAGAAAAAAATTAGGGGTAGGGGGCAGTCCATGCATATGAGACACACAGGGAAGCCAAACTGGACAAGGCAGCTGCTCTCAACCCTGACTACTGCATTTTCCAATCACCTAAGGAGGTTCACAGAAAAAAAAAAAAAAAAAAAAAAAAAAAAAAAAAAAAAAAAAAAAAAAAAAAAAAAAAAAAAAAAAAAAAAAAAAAAAATATATATATATATATATATATATATATATATATATATATACACATATATATATATACATATATATATATATATATATATACACATATATATATATATATATATATATATATATACATATATATATATATATATATGCATGCTGAGACCTGGCTCCACCACAGACCAATGACATCCAAGTCTCTCAGGCTAGGGCCCAGGCACTGACAGATTTTTTTTAAAAGCTTCTCAGATGATTCTAATAAGCAGTTGGGGCTGAGAACTACTAGAACTACTAGACTAGTTGAACCAGAGGGACTGGTCAGTAGAAACTCTTTAGGCAAGTTGAAGCACAGCCCTTGCGTGTCCTGATGGAGGCTGTGGGGTAGTAGTGTTTAGGGCTGGTGTGCTCTGGTACTCACCCAGGCCTTCCTCCACATCCCACTTCCCCAAACCTCAGGCAGAGACCCAATGAGGAGCAGTGCCCCCCACGTGGAGGGCACAGTATCTGCACAGTGAAGGGGAGACATTCCCCAGGGTTGGACACAATTCTGGGTTCTGGCTCCTAGCCGAGGTGTGCAGACTGCTCTAGACCCCTTGCCAGGACAGCCCCAAGACACACGCCACTCCAACCACACAAACCCAAAGCTAAGCCCTAACTACTACCCAGGGTCCAAATGATGCCTCTGGGAACCCACAGCTGGAAAACAGGAAACCAAGGAGAAGTAACAGTAGAAAGGCAGGCCATAAAGCAGAACTCAACCCTCAGGTAGGACCTGGTTCAGGGACAAGTGGCAGGGCCAATGAGGAAGACAATGCCCCAAGGCCAGCCTGCCTGCCAAGGGCTTCCGGAACTGCTATCTGGAGCCCGCACACCACCCTCCTCTTCTGTCCACTCCGCCTAACTGTGAAACAGGAGCCTATGGGTTTGGATCAGCAGATGGCTATCCTGACCAGGTAGCCCTTTGGCATTTTATAAGCTCTCCAGATGATTATGACCTAAGGAATACTTGGCCTACACCTCACAAAATATGCCTTCAGGGGCCTCCTCTGCTCAGTACAGGACATAGAGCTACACACAAAGCATGAGGGGTGGGAATGTAGATGGGTTGGGGCCCTGAAGAGTGGCCTAGAATGGAGAGCACAGTTGAAGAGAGAGGGATGCTGGGAAGAACAGGAAAAACATCTCTTGGACACGGCCTCCAACTCCACTCAAAATGCATCTCCCTAGAGCTTGGAAGGGCTGGGATTTAGCTCAGTTGGTAGAGCACTGCGCTGCAGTCTCTGAGGCCCCGAGTTCAATTCCCAGCACCACAAAAATGGGAGAAGGGCCTAGTAATCCACTCCCACCCAAGGCAATTCCGAAACAGTCAGCCATTGAAAACCCTATGAGGGTCGCTATGAGTCGGATACCGACTCGACGGCACACAACAACAACAACAGAGCTTGGAATGCTGGGCAATATTGCTATGCGCAATAATGATCCACATGGTGAAGGCGGAGTCACCCTCTGTGACCCCTGCTATACTTAGCCTGAGGAGCACTCCAAAGGGAGGAAGTGCAGTGGAGGGAGTTGGTCTGGGGATCCAGACGGTTCTCAATCCAGAACCCTTCTTGGGGGTTCTGCCTGAGGGGTGTTATTCCTTCTCAGGGTCTTTCTACCTTTGAGGGGTGTTACTGGCCTCCCTGGCTCCTCCACTTCTGCAGGGGAGCCAGCAGAGGCAGAGCTAGAATGCCCCTGAGGTATAAGAAAGTGGACTGGCAGGAAAAAGCACCCTCTGTAAACTTCATCTGCTTACCAGGGCTGAAAACCCAAGCCTGCAGGCCAGAGAAAGACTCCTGGGGATAGATGTTTGAGAAGAGCAGCAGATGCTACAGAGGTGGCAAAGCAGAAGTCAGTCAGTCAAGAGGGTCCTGAGCTCAGGCGTACATTGTCAGGGACAAGTGGCAAACCCTTTCAATACCTTTGTTTCCTTGAAAAGCCCATGAGGTTAGGATTACATGTGAAAATGCTTGGAGGCGGGGTGGAGAAATCCAATTACTTAAATACCAAGGGCATAAGTGTTCCAGGCCACAGACACAACGAGATTTGCTTAGATCCTAATCCTCCTATCCTTGGCATGCTTGTCTCTTAAGGAATATTTCTGTGACAAAACTGTTACCTACCCCTCAGCCTACTCCTTTCCTCTAGGATAAGGCAGCTGGGACAAAAGGAAATTAGGATTTTTAACTTTTTTGTCTAATCTCACACAAAAAAGCCAAAGACCCTCAGCTGGGGGAAGTAGAAACGCTGAAGCAGTCAAGATTAGGGTATCTGTCCATCCTTACAGAAATCAAGGCAGAGTTTTTGATCAGCCTCCAAGAAGAAAAGGCTACTACTCCTGGTTATCAAGAATCACCAAAAATCCAGGTGTGGTGGCTCATGCCTGTAATCCTAACAACTCAGAAGGTGGAGGTGGGAGGATTGTGAGTTTGAGGCCAGAGGCAGACTGTATAACTTAGGGAGACCCTGACTCGAAATCACAAATTAAAAATGGGGTGAGGGAAGAGCCCAGTAGTAGAGCAAAAGTATGTGTGAGGCCTTGGGTTCAACCCCCAAGTGTCAAAAAAAAAAAAAAAAAGAAAGAAAAGAAAAGAAGAGAAATTCATCAAATAAAAGAGGCTCAGAAATCAAGGTATCCTGCCTCTGGCAACAGAGCTTTAGCTTCTTGCAGGGCCCAAGTCCATGGCCCTGCATCTACAGGAGACCTGGCCTTACCCTACACTGTTCTATTCCTTCAAGTCACACACAGTCCTGCCCTTCAGGGGGCTCCTGGGATTCTGATGCTCTACCACTAGACTCCTGGGATTCTGATGCTCTACCACTAGACTGGCAGAGATGAAAGGGAAAGCAGAAGGCATCCTTATCTACAGAAGCTAAGAGGTACGTAAACCTTTTGGGGCCCTGTGAGACAACCTCTGGGCCAGGAAGATCTCTGCTTTTCCAAGTGGTGTCTCTGTTTCCCAGATGGAAGGTACAGAAGAGTAGGAAAGTCATGTCCAGACTGGGTGAGGAGGCATCAAAACAGAGAGCACTATACATTCCTAGAAGCAAAGTTTAAAAGCAATGTTGTCCAGGGTAAGGTCCATAAACTGTTCAGCATCAATCTACCATAACCTAAACACAGGAGGTTTAGAAACGCTTACAGCAATTTAAAGCTACCAGAACATCCAAGAGCATGATCACTGGACCTGTCCTACTGAATGATTCATAGACCAGTTTGTATGGTACCAGACTCCCAAGGTGAGCTGCATCTGTTGTGAGCTAGCTGTACAAAGTAGGACCACATTTTGGTTTCACAATGTTTCGGGGGGAGGGGTAGGGGGGGAAATGGTCTTTTTTCCATATTTAGTTTGAGGAAAGCTAACTTTAGAAGGCAATCTTTTTGCTTTACAGAGGAAACAATGTCACAGACTTTTAAGCGACTTCCCATAGCTAATGACAGAACCCAAGAGCAGGAGCAGAGTAGGAAGTAGGGAGGAAAAAGAGTAGACAGCTGCACTTTTCACCCCTGTCCTCTCAGCCAGTGGGTGTTGATGGAGCCCCCATGAAGCAGTAAGGCCTACAGGCCCCATACCCTTAATGACTCAGAGTCAATTTCCGGTTGAAGTAAACAGCCCAGGAATACTTCCATCCAATTTTCTTTGGCTCTCAAACCCAACCTAAAGCCAACACTTTCAAAACTATGATCTCTTCTCAGGTAGTCCATTTCTGAATGCACTACTCTAACCTGTTACCACTAGATCCCAGAAACACTAACTTATCAAAAACAAGGTTGGCATGTTAATTCTTCTTTCAAAGTTCCTTGAGATTCACTAAGCCAAAGAGAAAGCCAAGGTAAAAAGCTGAGTATATACAGGGCAAGGGTTCCTGTCGGCCATGTACAAGTTCCCAGCCCCAAACACACAGTTAAGATCAAAGGCATTTACTGCATGAAAACAAAACCTAGCAATGCTAGTTTTCCCACTTACAATTATGATTTTAGGTAATTTAATCAACATCTCTTATTTCCCATAGCTTTGTTTCAAATTATAATGACATCCTATTTTTCTATACCTAGAACATGGTAAATGTTCAGCAAACGCTGAGGGACAAAGAAAGGGAGATAAAGTGGCTGGGGATGGGGTGAGATTGTAGTCCTGTTTAGCACAATAATCTGTATGTTTTAATCACCCCTGCCACTCCTGTCCCCTGTTTGCCTAAAGGCTTCCTGAAATAATCCATAAGAAAGCCACCTCCTTCTCAGAAGCTGCATAGATGCTGGGAACAAGGGGGAGTCCTCAGCTGACTGCCAGATGTCTGGGTGTGAGAAGAAATGAGGCCAAAAGCCTAAGAGGTCAGGAGTGGGAAAGAGGACTTAAGAGGATTGGAAGACCCAAAAGCTAAGCCAAACTAAAGCCCCTCCCCACACTCCCTGCCCCCATTCCCAGCCAGCCAAACTATTTGCTCCAGCCTCTGGGATATGGGAGGGGACTTGGCAAGACCATAAAGCTCATTTCTAGCAGAAATGTCCATCTGCAGCTGGAGGGAGCCCAACACCCATTCCCCTCCTCATTGGGCCCAGCAACAAGGCTGCACAGCCATCATGGCAGTCCCTGAGTGCAGCCGCAGGGCCCAAACATGGACAGGAAGTTTCTCCCTTCAGCTCACTCTATCTTGTCAAGCTCTCCTCTTTTCCCCTGACATTTGAAAAGAGCAGGGGTTACCAAAGAGATAGAGCTGAACTCTGGGATTTAACCCCAGTTCTTATATTATGCACAGGGAAGCCCCGTCTCTCTCCATCCTCAAACGCAACTCATCAATCCTCGTAGGTGTTGCTTTCCTACTTTAACCTGACAGGCTCATCTGCTTCCATATATCCAAGTTCTCTGATGCGTTTAAATGTACTTCAGAAAGAAGTGGATCCTCCTGGACCCCAACAAAGGGCGGGCAAGAAAGAACTAGAAGAAGCAAGGCTTCAAACCCACGAAAAATTGGGTTCAGGTTCAGATGTGGGTTCAATATATTAAAATTTAGAGGGTTTGGGTTTAAATACTATGTGTAGATATCAAGGCTTTGAACTGAACCCACACCTTGAACCTGTTCCAATTTAAGCATTTTTTAAAATTTTTCTGAAACCCTAGCTAAAAAAAAAAAATGGGTTCAGGTTCAGTTTTTACTATTTTTTTTTATCACTAGCTATCTCATTACACATAAAAATGGGGAAAAAAATTAAATTTATCTATTTCCATATAAGATTAAAATTTTAAATCCAATCAAACCTGAACACTCTACATTTTAACATAGTGAACCTGCACTGAAACCTGAACTCAATTTTTCACAGGTTTGAAGTCCTGAACAGGAGTGATATACAGTGTGTGGAAAGTTGAGGATCACAGGTTCTTGACAACAGGGCATTTCTGCAGTGGTCAAAAGGAGAGACATAAGGCAGAGATCCTGGGCACAGTCCCAAAACAGTTTCCAGACATCCTTAGCCAGTGGAGTGGTCCTGTGGGGAAGAGCATGGGAGCCCAAAAGCAAGATGGCCTGGTGCTCTAGGCACTGGGCACTCACCTCATCCAGGCTGCCTAGGCTGGGGGAAAGGGCAACAACATGTGCTATGATGCGTTCCTTGGGATATCACAGGTAGACACAGAGCACACTAGACAGTCAAACTACAAGTTGCATTCATCAAGCTCAGCTCTGTGCCTGTGCTAGGCACTGTGTACACCCACACATCAGGATCCTCCTGAAACCCTGGCAGGACTGTGCATATTCCCTCTGGCTGCTCGACTTATTCCTCCTGCACTCATCCCATGGGAACACAGACTGATACCCAGCTCCTTGTCCTGATCTCAGAACAAGCTCACACACCAGACACATTCATACACCACAACCTGATGATGGAAAAGGACTGGGTAAAACTGCATCATCCAGGATATGTGGGACATCATTCCCAACTGGCTATCTGAGAAAATCCTATGTTGGGAAAGGGTGGAATCAGAAACAGGAGGCAGACATGAGTGCTGGCAGTACCCAGGCTCAAAGGAAGCTATGATTCTCAGACAACTCAACAATAAAAACAGGAACAGACCAGCTATGGTGGCATATGCCAGTAATCAATTTGCTGAAGAGGATAAGGCAGGAAGATCCCAAGTGTAAGGCCAGCCTGGGCTACACCTGCTGGGTAACAGTAGTGCATACCTGTAATCCCAGCGACTCAGGAGGAGGAGGCAGAAGGAAAGCGAGTTCAAGGCCAGAGGCAGTGTGTGTATTTAGCAAGACCCTGATTCAAAAAACAAACCAAAACAAAACAAAACAAATGGGCTGAGGGCACAGTGTTAGAGCACTTGCAAAGTGTGTATGTGAGAGGCCCTTGGTTCAACCCCCAAGGACCACACAAAAAAAATTTAAAAAAAAAAAATATATATATATATACACACACACACACACACATATATATAAATGTACAAATATGACCTCAGAGCTCTAAGAATCAGCCAGCTCAGGCCCTCCTTGGAGAAAAGGGAAAGGGGAAGACCTGTTTGGAGGGCTTCCTCTGAATTTTCAAGCAGCTCCTGCCACATGCTCATAGTACTGAGGGTAAGGGTACCAGGCTGGAAGCCTCCACCAGGTCTGCAAGAGTGGCCTCATCCCAGGCCAGCAGAATGTGGGCAGGAGAAGTGGAGAGCACACTGGCAAAGAGCAGAAGGGAAGCAGATCCATCGACACAGGCAGGCGAGGTGCTTCCGGAAGTAAACAGACCTGCTAGCAGTCCCTTCCTCCAGCAAAGGGAAGCTTAGACTGACAAGGCGTGAGGTACAGAGGGAGGAGGGAGCTGCCCCCTCCCTGAGCCCATCTGTCCCCATCCTCTTGTCCTGCTTTCCCCAGGCTGGGGGGCAGAACAACTCCTTTCCATAATGTGGAGATCCCTCCAGTGCCCAAGCCCTGAAACAACACACTCAGTGATCACCACTCCCCCAGTCAGCCCTGGGCATCAGAGTAGGAAGGGGAGGTGAATGTGGGAATTCTGCTCCAAGGAAGAGCAGAGTGAGCCAGCAGGAGCTGAGGTGAGCTCACAGCTCTCCAACTCACCCACAACACCGCCAGTACACACCACCCTCTGCTTGCCGGGGGGCCTCCCACACTCTCATCCCAGGTGCTCGCCCACTGCTTCCAACCTCACCAAGGCCTGCCAGCTCCCAGTGGGGGGAACCAATGCCACCCAGCTCTTCTTTCACCAGAAGCTGTTTCAGAAGTAAAACTCATGCCCTCCCCCAAGTACTTCCTTGCCTCAAGGTCCTTGGGATGATGCCAGGGAACCACCCTGACCTCCTAATCCACCCTGCAGCCTCACTTGGGAGCCCCCATCCCATGTGGGGAAGCAGTGCCCCTCCCTGTCAGCTCACCCAGGCGGTGAGGTGGCAGGGTGCCACTTCCAGCACCTCCGTGGAGCTTCCCACAGCTTTCCCAGGAAGTGGGAGGAAGATTTGCAGGGAGAAAAGACTAAGAGCATGTGGGGACACTAGCAGCTCACCCACCTGCTACCCAAGCAGCCAGGCTCCCCCAGCTTCCTCTCTGCTAGGAAAAGTCCAACCCAGCCTCTCCTGCCCACTTGTCCCCACACTCCCTCAGTCTCTGCTCTTGAGAGGCAGCTCTACCAAGCTGCCTCCTGCTCTCTTGTTTCCTCTGCCCTGGGCCAACAGAGGATACTGCTGAGTAATCTCAAACTCATGGTGGGTCCCCAGCCCACCAAGCACAGTTAAAGCCTAAGGAAACCTACTGATCTGTCTGGTCCTTGCCAGTGTAGGAAGATTATCCATGGCTTCCTAGCAGTCACAGATACCCCACCAGACTCTCTACTCCCCTGCTTCAAATTCTCCAGCCCCTGCCCTCAGACAACCCCCCTGGAGCAGCTCAGTGCCCCCTTCTCAGCTTCCCATGCACCTGGGAACAGTCCCTTCTACTCCCCCCAGAGCAACAGCAGACACCATGGAGCTTCCCTACCAAGATGTTGCATCAGCCCCCACCCGACCCAAAATATCCTCACCCCCACCACCTCCTCTCCTCTCCAACCATCTCCATGGTGACAGCAGCATGACTAATGACACCCTATCAGCTTCAGACTCAGGAGCGCAACACCCCCTCCCTCTTACTGTCACTCCCCACCCCCGGGGATTTCTGCAGATTGGATGCAAACCAAGTGCCAGGGACTCTAGAGAGATTTTCAGTGGCAGGAGTGGGGAGTGGGTTGCGTGTCTTTAAAAAAACAAAACAAAACAAAAAAACCAGTTCAACAAACCAAACCCCAACTGCACCCAAACCATCCAGCTGAGAAAGCAAAAAGAATCCAAACAAAACCCACACAGGCCTGAGAATTCATTGGCCGCCCACACTCCCTCCGCCCCTCCCCCTCAGCTGCTGCTACACACACAGTGGGAGATTAAGGGATCACCAGAGGAGACCCTTTATTTTTAGCCAATCCAGTCAAACACTTCACCCCCACCACACACACACACACACACACACACACACACACACACACACACAAACACATACCTTGACAGCCGTCTCTTGTATCCACGGGCCCGTTCCTTCACCAGCCTTTATTTCCACCTGCAACAGAAGCCAGAGAGACTGATAAGCCAGGCTGGTACCAAGAGAGAAGCAAAGTCCTTCGGCAGCACCCCCAGCACACTGAAGAGGAAGGAAAGCAGGGAGGGGAAACAGGGCCTCGGGAAGAAAGGCTAGCAGGGACCATCTTCCTGCCTCCAGCTGCAGCTCAGACCCGCGCTGATGGGCTCATTCGCCTTTCAGCGTTTTTGTTTTCATTTCTCCTTTTTGAGCCCTCCCGAGATCCGAGAGGGCACTGCCCTGCTGCCTGGATCTGGCCTGTCTATCCCTCCTGGCCCTGCGCGCTCTACCTCGGCCGGCCTCCTCTGGTGCATCGGCCGCCGCCGGGCCTCCCATTATCCCCGCCGGAGGGAGCGGAGCGCACGGAGGGAGGCACTGCAGAGGCGGCGGCGGCCAGCTGCCGGCTGCGCTCCCCTCCCCGCCTCGAAGCTGGTGTGCGAGGGGGCGGCGCGCGCGCCAGCCAATCCCTCGGCCAGCCCTGCCCCCGCCGGTGGACCTGCCCAGCCGCGAGGTGGGGGCCACCGAGAAGGGTGCCGCCTAGCCGTGCCGGCTGCTTCCCAGGCCCTACGCTGTTCCCTGGCAAGCCGGGGATCCCGGGGACATCCCCTGCCTCGTCCCGAGGACACACGGAGGTAATGCGCGGAAGGAAGCCCCTGCATCTCCAAGGTCAAAGATGACAGACTGCGCCTGGGATAGGGCAGTTGCCAGTGAGTCTCCCACCCCACCGCTCTCTAGCCAGCCTCATCCTGGCAGCAGCTAGGACGCAAGAGCATGCGGTGCAATAGCCCCTTCAATCCTCCAAGAAGAAGAAAAAGCCGAGGCAGCGCCAACATTTACTCTGCTTTGCAGATGAGAAAACAAGGCAAGAGGAGTGGAGTAACTCGCCCAAGGTGACACAGCTAAAACAGAGCAGAGCTGAAACTCCAAGTCAGGTCTGTTGCTCTCTAAAAACCATAGCCTTAACGATTCTGCAGTTCTACTCCTCCTGCCCTCCTGCAACCATCTCAGAAAACAGTCCGCTGCTTCTGGGATCCAGCGCTGCCTGTGCCTCAAGCCTCCGCAAATTAGTTAGGTCCTCCTAGGGCACTCAAACACCCACCTTACTCTAGGATCGCTCACACTTGGCGTTGGAACATACCCCATCCCACCCCATCCCATCTTTTGGAGAGGCAGCAGGAAGTGCCAAGACCCCACCAAGGCCCCAGACCTCAGGGCTTTCCATCTCCAGGAGAAGCAGAGGAAGGTAGGTGGCTAAGATCCCAAAAGCTCTGGCCTTTTCAGTTCGCAGCCTCCAAGCCTCTGAAGGCTGCAACAGCTGGGGGGAGGGGGCTGAAAGGAGGGGGCTGAAAGCAGAGGGAGAGGAAGGTCTTGCAATCCACTCCTGGATTCAATCCCCAAGGCATCCCTGGGCATCTCCTTCTCTCTCTCTTCCTCTCTCTGTAGCTGAAGACTCCAGAACTTCACCTCACACACACACTGGTACCCACAAATCTGGGTTCAGTTCCCAGCTCACTGCCAAGTTGGTGGTAACTTACCTCTCTTAGCCTCCCTTTGTTCATCTGTAAAATGGAACTAGCAGCTACTTCATACAGTTGCAAGGGCTCCGGTGAAGAAATGCAGCACACTGCCTGCCATGCTGTGGGTGCTGCTAGTTACCAGCACTCTGCATTTCTGGAAGAGCTCACTGGGTGCTACTTCTCACTCTTACATATAAATAAGCTGAGGCCAGAAAGGAGAAGTGACTCATAGGTCTCAGGATGCGTGAGTGCCCCTGATCCAATGATTCGCTCTATTACCCACTCCACCACAGATGCATAATGCTCCCCTCCCCAGGGCCCCTGGGGGGTTCTCAGAACAGGATAAACTGCCTTAGGAGAGACAGCAAAGCTGGCCTCTGGTGAGGAGGCTCCAGGGCCCACACCTGCCTCCTCTGGGGACAAAGGGCAGCCCTACTGGGCTCCTCCCAGGGGAGGGAGGAAACCAGGTGACAAAGCAGAGTAAGGGACAATGTCCTAAGCCAAGGCTCTAGGTGGAAAACTGAGCTTTTGTGCCTCTTAACTCACCAGGCCAAGTAGAGTCCCTCCTTAATCCTAGTCCATAAAACCCCTATCTCCTACTCTCCACTGCACGCACAGAATGCTGTTGGATAGGAGAGACTAACACTGTTTGTATGGTATCAATACGGTTGCGGTTGCAGTTTACTAAGTCCCTGCTATGCACCAGGAAGTATGCCAACTACATTGTAGGATCATCTCATTTGACTTTCTCCACACACAACCTTATCTCTTATAGGAAAACAGAGACACTTAGGGATGTTATTTGCCTGCCAACACAGCTGGTGAGTGGTGGGCTGGAATTCAAACCTAGGCCTTATTTCAATTCTCTAATCATCCCTAACCCTGCCCCAATCCAAGGAGATGCAAAGATACTAGGGTCACTTGAACCAACCACTTCCCTTTTAGCTACACTTCTGAGAATAGTAATGTTTCATGCCTCAGACAATTCCCAGTGCTTCTCCTTCAACGCGGATCCCTCCCCTTTCTCTCCCAGCAAGCTAATGTGGTACAAGACATAATCCAAACAGTACCTCCCCTCTCACCATTTCTCAGCAGCTCCTCCCAGGGCCTGGTAGAGTAAGGTACTGTCTCTTCCAGGGCACCAGTCACAGTGGAGAGCAGTTATTTTATTTACGCGGCAGTCCTCCCCACGTGGGTGGGGGCCCTGCCTTCCCAACTTTACTAGGCTCCACACAGAGCTGGAATGTGCTGAGCTGAGTTTCTACACAAGGAGGGTGGAGCAGCAGGGGGCTGGGCACTGAGATGGGGAGGACCTTCTCCTGGTCAGCCTTCCCCCTGAGGTCTCGAAGGATGAGGGACAGGACACCTGCTCTCCTGGGAAGGCAGGACTGGCCACAGCTAACTACAGCTGAGCCTCAAACTTGCTCAGCCAGCACACCTCTTCCTCACCAGGTTACAGAAGCCAAAAAGCCAAGTTCCCTCTCAACTCTCTGTTCAACCCATCACCCCATGCTAACTTGGCTAACTCAGCACTACCCCAACTGCAGACCCCCATGCTGCCCTCCAGTAGTCTTTGTCTACCCCACAGGAGCCTGTGGTCCCTAAGGCAGTGTACATGCTCCTATCCTCATCATATGGTGGTCTCCTTCCCTCTTCTGAGGCACCTGGGATGACAGGGTTTGAGGGAGTCACAGAGGCAACATGCCAGGGCCACTTGGCCTCCAGCTGTACCACTTCACTCTCCACTGGACCCTCCACACACCTCCACAGGCCCCTCTTTCTACATTTGTGGCTTTACAGTAGCCAACCCAGAGGTACTTGGGACCTCTCTGTGTAGGGGCAGAGGACCCTCTCCTACCTTACGTCATGACGTCCAGTCCCTATTGCTTGCCCGCAGGAGGAAGGAGGCCACAGCCCTCTCCGCTAGGGAGAGGCAAATGGATTCACCCACTTTCAGGAGAACCTGGGGAACATGGATAGCCATAGGCTGGACCCTACACAGATAAACAGAACCGGGAAATGTGGACACATTCTATACACTTTCAGGAGACCGAGGTCTTATAAGAGCAGCAACCAAGCATCAATGCCATGCAGGGTCCAACACCAGGAGGCATGACATACAGCATCTTATTTAAACCTCAAAACAATCCAATGAGATGGGAATTATTCAGGTCCATTTTATAGATGGAGAAACTGAGATACACACAGGCTAAGGTGACACAGTTAAAACATGATTAAGCAGGGCTCTTGCTCTCCCCTCACTTATAGTGGTACAGTCAGGGCCTCTATGAGTAGCTCTATGATGTTCAAGTCCACCCACCTCTTTGAGAAACAGCAGAGGATAGAAGCAGACAGGCTTTGCCCCTCTTCCTGAGCCTTGGCTGTGTTCTGAATGAGGTTACTCTCCATAGGGCTTTCCCCTCAAAGCTCAGTTGAAGCCCATGTCCTCCAGGAAGGGTTCTGTGGTTACCCCAACCCCCGGCCAGCCTATAACACTTCTAACATTTCCCATTTAATAGTTGGAACTTGTATGGTACTGGGCCTCTCCAAACCCTCCGTGGGGTTTTGCCCAACATTCCACACACTGACAGCACTTGGAATTGGCTGTAAAGGAAGTCTGTGACCTCCTTCCTTCGCCATCACCATCACACAAAGGATCCTGCCAACGAAACCTAACACCCCCTCCACCTTCAAAGTCTATGTTTGAAGTCCCTGGTGTCCACGCATCAATTTCCACCCAAGTAATTGCAGCCCATCACACACATCATCCCCTATATTTGAAACTCTTTGCGGTTGTCATGGGAACTGCCGTTGCCTTCATTCACTGATTAGGCCTCACAATTAGCTTTGGCAGCGGAAGTCTGTGTCAACGGCAATCACAAGGAGGAGAAAGCTGAGGAGCAGCAGCAACAACAGAAGAAAAGACGCCCCTCCTCAGAGATGCAGCATAACCAGACTGAGCGAAAGCATCCATTGATGTCCAAAGGAAACCAGTGAGAGGCAGCCTACAACTCCACCCTCACTTCAGTGCCAACAAGTCAGAGAGACCCAGAGCTTCTGCCAGGTAGCAGCCAATGCTCTGCCTACACCTCATGTGCACTCCTAGATGCTTCTAACAAGCTCTTCTATTGTATGAGCTTCATCAGCATCTCCTCACCCCAAATACAACAGGTTTGGACCACTAAATGTTCCAGGACCCAAGACATAACAAGGGACTCTATGATGACATAGAGAAGTAGGACAGGAACACTGAGTACTTTAGAAACCTGAGGCAGCCCTGGAGGAAGACTTCCAAGAGGAATTAACACAAAGTGTCTAACCTTCCACCTCAAGGATCCATGAACACCCTAGGTGTGCCCAGCAGCCTACCTGCATCCTTCCACACCCCTGCCACCAGCCATGAGTATTTCAGCAGCATCTCCACACCCAGCAGGGTTGGGGGAAACACTGCCCTCTTCATCTTTCACATGTCACTACACTGAAACTCTCAAGGCATGCTTCTTCCCTTCCTGGCTCAGCTGTCAGGGGCCCAAAGGTGACAAAGGCTGGACTCTGCCCCAAGGCACTCTTCCTTTATAGCCCTACCAGAATGTGCTGTAATTACAGTTCCACTCTAGTCTCTCTTTCCTGACCGAAAGTTCACTAAAGACAAAGTTAATATTGCCTCCCCTTTAGTCCCAGCTCAGGCTCAGCAGGGTGCCTTCTCCACACCCAGACCCAAATGGGGCAGGAAAGGCCACCTGGTGTCTACAGGTAAAAGCAGATAAGGGCTTGACTCAAGCAACACCAGAGAGGAGCTGTCTTTCTCCAGTACAAGGAACACTGAAGGTCCTGGGCCCAGGAAAACATTACAGAGGTGTATCTCCTCCTCATCCTCAGCACTGGCTCTTCCCCCCTTACTGTCCCCTGATCCTCTCACTGCACCGCTCCTCAACCTGCAGCAAACACAACAGACAGGACCCAGCCCTCACAGCAGGACTCACTCATCCCACTCTCTTCCAGGGCTCCAGTATCTTTGGAGGAAGTAGAGAACCCACAGCCAACCAGATCAAGACAAAAAGACAGGAGAGAGCAACCCGATGTCCTCCCCAAAGAATGGCTCAGAAGGGGAATACACTCTAGTCCCATACTTTGTCACTTGTTTTTGACCCAACTGCTCCATGCCCCTTTCCTGTGCCTTCCGCTGGCGGTAATTAGAATGTGTAGGGAGCTATGGGGACACCCAAAGTCTGGCTAGTGCCCACAAATGATTCCATCCTATGAGATTCCAGTCCTATTCTGAGACTCTAGAGCTGCTGCTCTAACAGCAATAGGAGGTGTGTTACTTGCCCCCTAATGCCCAAAGTGGGTGTGAGGGAAGCAGGACATGACAAAGTTGGAACTCGTACAAGTTGGGGCACCAGTGGAAGACAACAGAGCCATCTCAGAGTGCCCCAGCCTCCTATGTGAAGCAAATAAGCAAATCCCAGACCTGTGGTCACCTGAAAGCCAGACAGTCATCCCACACTGGGCTTCTTTCCCTCCCCCCCCCTTGTGATTAATAAACTGAGGTTATCGATTTCTTATGCAAGTGAGAGGAGACAAGGCCACTAAGGGGTGCGTTCATTCCAGGTGTGGCAGCAGCCTTGGTCCCGCACAGACGCTGCAGGCAGAGTCACTTAGCAACTTTAAAGGACTCTCCCAATACAGCTAGCTGTGCTGCAGCAGGGTCAAGAGGAAGATGAAGAAGTCTCTCTCCTTTCCAATACACTCTCTCCCTGAGCACCCTACCCTCACTCCACAAACCAGCTGTAATGAAGTGATGGGGAATGGAGTGGGGAGTTAGGGATAACTCTTGAGACCCTTGGCATGGTCTGCAAACCCACCAAGTCTCCATACTGCCTTCTCCAGATTGAGACAACCCAAGACAGAGGGACGACTCTGGACAGGGTCCATGAAGAATGTCTGGGACTAGGGGTCAATATGAACAAGGCACATAGGAGCTTCTGATCAGGATTATAGGTAGGAAGGACTCATTTTCCCCAGTACACAGCTGTTGGGAGACCTTGTGCATGGGGACCCACACCTCACTCCCACTGTTACTCTCTCTCCAGATTAGATAAGGAAAACATGGCTGTGCCTTCAAGAAACAGCTTTGCAGTAGATTAGATCTCAGGGAACCACTGTCCCCTTCTGCAGACCTCAACCCCTTACCTGGGGTGAGGTTATGATCCTAAACAAAAATAAATAAATAAATAAATTCTGTTGGAGGGCAGCTAATCTATGCAGCTATTTCCCCAACCTACAAAGAGGCTATGGTGAGGGTTCAGGGACCACACAGGGAGATGCTATGTCCAGCTCACAACACTGCCCAGTAGAACTTCCTGCAGTGACAAGAACATTGCGTATCTGCACTATCCAATACATGAGCTGCTAGTCACAGGTGGCTACTGTGACAGTTACTGAATTTAACTAAGTAAATAGTCACCCATGGCTTATGGCTATCATACTGGGCAGCTCAGGTGGATAATGCTTTTCAAATCTCGGGAGGTCATGAATATTCTTGAGAATCTGTTAAAAACCCTGGACCTTCTCCTCTGAGAAAACACACCTCTGCACATTCACATAACATTTGGCTGAAACTTTCAGAAAGTTCACAAACCTTACCCCAACCTAGGTCTGAGATTAGGTATAAGGTTAAGTCTAGAGCCAGGGTTGTAGCTCAGTCATACAGCACTTGCCTAACATACATGAGGTCCCCTGGGTTCAATCCCCAATGCTGCAAAATGGAAAAGATAAAAATGATTAAAAAAATAGAAAATCAATTCTAGAACTAGACAAAAATATTATAGCCTAAGATAGATGTTTCTTCTGCAACGTAGTTGTACAAAGAATAGGAAACAGACCTCACAGACCTGATGTTAAACTTTATATAGGGCCTAGCAAGAGTCCACCTACTAAGGAAGCCCCCACCTGACAGAGATGCCCTTAAAACATCCCTGCCAGTCAGCACCCAGCCTCTACCCAGACACATGCAGGAACAGGAAATAGGGTACCTCTCAGACTTGACCTTCAGTGCTGGAACAACTATAAATGTCAGGCACTCCAACATAGCTTCAATGTGCCTGCTTACAACATTCACCCACTAACAAAAGTTCTGCTTACTTCACATGAAGGAGCCAATTCTTTCTTCCATGCAAGACTTGCTTTGGCCTGCATTCCTCATTTGCAAGCTGAATGGCCCTGTTTCCTTCAACTTTCTTATATGTGACGACTCCAACACATCTCAAAGATGTCGACATTCCTTAGAGAGGTTCAGCTCTTTCTACCTACTAGGAAGCCAGGGTCCCTTACTTGTGCATTTCTTTCTTAAAAGTACAGGACTTTGCATTTATCCTGATTAAATCCCACTGAGTCTGGCTGGGGCTCATTGCTTAGGCTCCCCCAATCTTCTTAGTCCCTTGTCCTATACTTCCACTATACTTCCAGCTACATCCTCATCACCAGCACCCACTCAAGGATCTGACATCCGTGTTGCCTGCATCCTGTGTAAAAGGCACACATCCCTTCTGCTCCATAAGCCTCCAAACCCTTCCACAAGAACCAAGATTCCATGGACACACCCCTCTCCTGCATAAGCACCATCTGCTTCTCTTATAGGGATCCCGCATCCCAAATCAGGCTGCTGAGCAGCAAACATCTGAGAGCTTTCCTGACTGTTCCCAGAACACACACAAGTTCTTAAAGAGTTTTACTGATAACTCACTAGACTAAAAGGAAAAGAACCCAGAAGAACAAGAAACATGGAGTAAATCTCAGGCAGAACAGCCGACTGTCTATCCTTTCCCCAGTTTATACCTTCTAGCACAGCCAGGACCCAGCTGCTGCTCTCTGTCCTTATGCTCCCAAAATTATAAGCCTACCTATTACTTCTGATTCTTGCTGAGAATATACCAGTATATAGGAGACTTATTATCATAAGCATTTTCCACAGGGCCCAGGACACTCAGGCCTCTGGACTTCCTGACATGCCTGAGAAGGCTCAGACTACTCCTAAACTTGCCTTCAGTGCCACAAACTCCAGAAAGTATGGTCTTTGCCATCTGCACTTACTAGACAGCAACCATGCTACCACACAGGTAGCTTAGTCCTTCCCCAGTGCCACCGCATTCCTTCTTGGGCCACCACTCACAACTGTTCTGTCAGGCTTTCCTTTTAAAAAAAAAAAAAAAAAAATCAATCCTCTCCCACCAACTAACCTCTCTTTTAGAGTCTATAGGCTAGGGTGTTTTGGACATGTCCGGAGGGACCAATCCCTACAGAAGGAGGTGATGTATGGGAGAGTGGCAGGTCAGTGAAATAAAGGAAGACCCTCAACTAGATGGATTAGATTGACACAATGGCTGCAACAATGGGTTTAAACATAAAAAATCATGTGCTTGGCACAGAATCGAAAGTGTTTCGTTCTGTTGTACATAGGGTTGCTATGAGATGGATCCAACTCAACAGCACCTAACAACAGCTGGAGTGTTTAAAAAAAAAAATGCCTGCATTTGAAAAACAATTTTGTAACATCTACAGTAGATACTTCTTTCACCCAGACTTCTCTCAGGCCTCACAGAACACCAAGATGGGGCCCCTTTCTTTGAGGATTCTCATCATTTCTACTTTACCAATCAGTTCCCCCTTTGTTTCTGAAAGTATCCCTCCTCAGCTTGCATCTTCTGGAAGACAGAGCTACCAGCATGGTAGGCAAGAACTCATCAGGTTTCTGATATTGTTTTCTACAGCCAGATCCCCTTGGCATCCAATTTTGTCAGGTCTCAGAAGCTAAGCAGGGTCGGGCCTTGTTAGTATTTAGATGGGAGACTGCCTGGAAATACCGGATGCTGTAGGCTTGGGAGAAGGACCGGGCAGCCCATTTCTGAAACAATGAGCCATCAAAAGTCCTATGAATAGCAGAGAAGCACTGATAATAGTGCTGGGCATGGCAGTGTTGCATAGTGTTTCATCTGTTGTACATAGGGTTGCTATGACTTGGCTGCAACTCAATGGCACCTAACAACAACTGATATTGTTGAAAGACCCCCAGTTCCAAGGTGTCTTGTCCCATGTCTGGCAGAAAGATGTGTTTCAGCCACTAAATCCACTTGGCTGAGGGCTAGAAAGTGTTCTCAAACCATATAACTTTTCATTTCTCCAATTTTCACACACTGTTCTCAGTCATGTTTCCAATTTGACACACATATTTTTCTATGCATATTTTTTCATCACAAAGGGTCATTCTCCTACACAATCAAGTCTGTACTTCCCTTACCCTTGGGCGACTTTTCAGTTGGGCCCAAGACCACAGTGACTTCTTGCCCCTGGTGAAGCCTCCTCCCCTCCCTATGCCTGGCCTGAGGGTTGTCTCATAGTTCTTTGAGAAAGCCAGGGGATGTCTTGAGATAAACATTTGTATTGTATGTTCACATCTCAGACTAATGCACAGCTGTTTATGCATAAAGATTCTCTTCTACACATTCTAGGTATGTTTTGCCACAGTGCACAGATTACCTACTATGTGCCAGATATTATGCATATTTTATCTTACACTTTACCCACACAACAACCCTGCAAAAAAAGATTACCCCCACCTTACAACTGAGAAAAATGAGCACTATTGTGCTTCCACACCCACGAAATCCTACTTTTCTAAACAGCTGTCTTTCCTATACTACCAAGCCACCACTCAGGTAAAAAGACAAGTCAAACAGCATCTGACCTCAGTCTAGGATTTAAATCTTTCCTGGAACTAGATCATGGTACAGTAATGAACTCCTTCAAATGTGCTACCTACAGCTATTGACAACTTGCCCCAACCTCACATTACGACCCAGAGAAGCGGCCACCTGTCCCTGAGAAGCCATCTCTAGGTTTAAAATACTGAACTACTTTTCTGAGTAAGATTCCCCAGCACCCTCCCCAAAGCCCACTGGGAAAAAGAATGAGGAGTGCCTAGGGAAGGAAGTCAGAAAACCCAAGATAGTCCTCCCCCCTTACAGGATGACACAAAGCAGCTGTCAGCAGACAGCTCAAAGGAAGCCCCAAAGGCAGCTGGGAGAAAGAGCCAGGAAGGAAGTAAGGAAAGGGTGCCCAGAGGAGCAGCACCATTCTAACAGGAGGCAATGCCAGGAAGCGAAGATGCAAGATGATCTGACTTCTGCAGCTTCTGGGATAATATCTCTCTCTTTACCCAAAGAGTCAGGGCCAAAATGACCTCCCCAATCCCAGGACATGTTCCTTTGGCTATGCATAGCTAAGACCTAATGAGTAAGGTCCCAGCAGGCCCCAGGGGCTGCTAAATACTCCACTCCAGCAGAGTCTCTCAGGCACATCTCAGCTCTGTGACTGTCCCAGAGATTTGCCCATTAAATGTAGTATCTTCTACATAGTAGTTCCCAGGCTTTCAGCCTTCATGGACTTTAAAAAAGAAGGAGGACGAGGAGGAGGGGGAGGAGGAGGAGGAGAAGAAAATGTACAGAGAGCCACCAGTTACCATTTTGTATTTAACTAGGTAAGCACTTAAAACAAAACAACAACAACAACAACAACAACAACAAAAATCTTTCCATCCACACCTTCACTTTGTAAGGGAAAATACATTTTAAATATCAAGGAGAAAGGTCCAAGGTATAGTGGTACGCACCTGTAATCACAGCAACTCGGGAGGCTGAGGCAAGAGGACTGCAGGTTTGAGGCCAGAGGCAGCCTGCACAACTTAGCAAGACACTAGCCTCCTTTTTATTTTTTGAGGCAAAGGTATGGTTCAGTAGTAGAGCAACTGGCTAGCATGTGTGAGACCCTGAGTTCAGGCCCCAGTACTGCTCCCCCCAAAAGAGAAAAGGCCTATCCTTAGAACAAAGTACTATTCTTTAAGTCAAAAAAACTTAGCTTTAAGAAAAAAAAAAAAAAACCCCACACACCTCACTCCACTGTTACACCACACAATTTCTCCAAAAACTGGTAGACAGCACTAATCCACTGATCTGCCCAAGGACTTTCTGACCTGCCCATGGACCTTCTGTCCTGGAACAAAACAGGCCATCCACTGACCCTGACCCTGGAGCCCTAGAGGGGCAACCAGCCATGGCCAGGTCCATAAGGTACAGACATCTCTCAGCAGGGTTGTCTCTAAGCCTCAGCCAACTCATATCATGGTATCTTTACCAAGACCACCTGGCAGCCTAGACTGGCACTTTACACACGAGGATGACAAGCCCTGGTCTCAATCCCAGACGCGTTCATTCAGGTGTGCCCTGTTGTTGCCAAAAGCAGCATTTAACACTATCCACAAGGGCCTCTGGTTCCAAAAATTCTAGCCCCCAAGGCTCAGCTTCCTCACCCTTGGATTTAGTTACGAAAGGAATGGAGCGAGAGAGAGAGAAAAGGAAATGAATGCCAGAAGGAAGGAAATGAAGGAATCAAGCTTTACAAAGTACACCAAGCAGATTCTCCTTACACCAAAACACCAGGTTTCATGCCTAGAAGTAAAGCCTATACCTGATTGCGCTCATTTTCAGAAATGACCAGTAGCACACTGGACCAGCAGCATGCTAACTGCACCCAGCACCAACAAGGTACAGGGTCTGGACATGATCTCCCAGGCTGGGGAGCTGCAGATGTGATCCAGATGTCTGCTTCAATCAGTCATGGTAAATAGGGCACCAAGTCTGTGGTCTCCAGGTCATGATATATAGCATCCACAGCACATTGACATGGGAAGGTGAGATGGGACAGAAAGATGCCAGCAGCACCCACTTCCCTGCCCCAACACTTGCATCTTTCTTCCCAGCCACGAGACCACAGTCTCACCAGCTCACAGCTCAGCAGTCAGGGAAAGCCCAAGTGCATGCTGCCAAGCCCATCTCAGCTACAGGTGCCCTAAGCCCTCAGAGGAGTGGCTCCCAGCCTAGCTGAGGGGGCTTTGAAGGCCATCAAGAACAACTCCTCCACTTCCCCAAGGACAAGACAGCCCCAGAGAAGCCCAAGTTGTCTGGGCCCTTGGACAAATCAGTGGTAGAACCGGGAAGCCCTGCAGACAGCGCAAGCCTCTGTCTCTGTCCAGCGCCAGTTGCACTGCTTGTAGCGACTTCAGCCGCTACATGGCTCTGCCTAAGCTGCTCAACTTTGCTCGTCCCTACTTCTGCCAACTCTCCGCTGTGGAAGCTGCCACCAACCTCGTGCCGGTCGAATGGAAGGAAAAGACTGTCAATGCAGGGTCCCTGCCCCTCATCTTCTCCCCCCATCCTCATCCTGGTTGTGCTCACCTTAACTCCTCCTTCCCTCCCCTACCCCAAATAAAGGGAATACTTCTCATTCTGGTGACAGTATCTCAAAAGTGCATCATTAATGAATTAGTATCTGGTATCCACTACCCACCAAAGTTCTACTGTGCCAGGTCCTTACAGCACATATTTAAAAAAAAATGAAGTCTTTGACCTCAAGTACCACCTAGTACCACAAGGGAACCTAAATCATGTGCTTCTCATTAAATTCACAAACAGCTTTGACTGGCGTGCCATCTGAGAAAAAGGATGGCACTCAAAAGATGGAATGGGCTATTTTTTTCCCTACATCGTGGCAGTGTAAAACCACCCAGTCACTCAGGGCTTTCTCTCCAGATCCATCAGCCTCGATTCCTTACCTTGCACCATATCACTGCCCATGGGACCCAGATAGTAATGTGACCTTAAGATACAACACCTGAGGCTTCAAGTCCAACAAGAAACTCCCAGAGATCAAGACAGACATCACAGTCCTGCATCAAATGCAAACATCAGAGACTAGGGCACTAGTTCAGCACTCTCTGTAACCCAATCACTCCCATACAAATCGTTAGCCCTGCAAAGGAGCCCCATTTGGCTCCCGATGTCAGCTCCGGTCCTATTCATGGACCCACTCAAAGACAGACCAAGAGACCAGAAATGGGAGGAAAGGCTCAAACGGATGAGTCTTTAAAAAGACCCTCACGATTAGAGCCCTCAAGGAAAGGATGGGGAGCCTAGCAAGAACCAGCTTACCTCCTTCAGAAGCCCCACTTTCTTCTTCAGCACCTCACACTTTCGCAGTTTGCAGATCTGGTGTGTCCGGCGGTTGGTACAGCTGGTGCAAGCCCCACAGTTTTCCAGCCGCCGGCAGGGCTCACAAGTCCCACACCGTTTCCGTTTCTTTCGCCCATCTCCACCCCCTCGCAGTTGGGCCTCATTCCCTGCCACGGGAAGCCCAGGCCCCTGGAAGCCCCCTACTATCACCTGGCCCTGAGGGAAGTCATAAAGACCTGGCAGGTCCGCCTGGACGGCCAGGGGCACCTGAAACTGGCTCATGACGCGGATGCTGCCAGAGGAGGGGGCATAGGTGTCGGGTAAAACCCAGTCCACTTTCCTGCTGCCTGCAAAGGCCACCAACAGGTGCTTCTCTCCTACACCAGGCAAGCTTCTACAAGGGCGAAGGCAAGGAGCTTCCTTCTCTGGGATGGGCGCCTCTTCTTAAGCCCTCTTCACCTCCTCTGCAGCAGTCTGACAGGGCTCCTTCTGGGGCCACTCTCCCGCCTGCTGGGGCCCAGGATCTGGAGGAGGACAGCAGCAGCAGCCTCCAGAGAAGGGATCATCTTGGCTGGGTGGGTTCTTCACCCTCACCCGTCAGAGACCGGGGCATGAGGTGAGCAGACGGAGGTGCGGTGGGACAGAGCAGGGTCAGGAGTTTCCTCCAGGTGCTTCTCCTCCGGGGTCAGGCTGGAGAAGGCGGCGCTGCCTAAAAAAGAGAGAGACAGGTGAAGTGCATCACTAGGGGCTCAGTGATAACTTTCACGTGTTACCTCTTCCTGGTTCTAAGAAAGGGGAAAATGGGGGAAGAGGACGCACCATGGAGGTGGCCTACAGCCGAGTTGAGGGGTACTGGACGGCGAATGAAAGAGGGTGGTGGACGTGAGGCTTCTGAGAAAGTTGTCTTCTGCCCCCACCCTTCGGGCTTGTGAGAGTTTCACCAAAATTCCCCTACACCCCCTCACCGGGGACCGCAGGGCCCTCCCCAAGGGAGCAATGCTTTCAAAATAAAGTTTGCTGAGAGCCTCGTTGGGCCGGGCTGCGGGTGCCCCCAGCGCGGAAGCGGCCTGGGGGCGGGGGCGCGCCCGCTGGGAGCCCGCGCGGTCGCTCCGCCGCCCGCGCCCGGCTGGCCGGGGAGGGTGGCCCGCGCCGCCTAGGGGGCGCGTGGAGGGGGGCGCGCTCGGGGCGCGGGCCGGGCTGCGCGCGCGCCGCCGCTCGGGCTCCTTTGTTCTGGGGCCTCGGCCGCTCGGCTCCGGCGGCTCCGCAGCCCCCGCCCCGCCGCCCCCACCCGGCTTCGCTGCGCTGTGACCCGCTGCACCCCGCCCGGTCCCCGGCAACAAAGTAGCGCCCCCGCCGCGGGCCCCAGGCCATCTTCTCCCTCCGGGCCGGGCCCCCCACGTCTCCCCTCCCCCACCCCGGAGCCGGAAAGGCACCGACTGCACCGACCTGCCCGCCGCCTCCGGGGCGGAGCGCACAAAAGGGCAAAGTTTCCCGGCCCGCGCCGCCGCCGCCACCACCGTCGCGGCCGCCGCCGCCTAAGGGGTCCGCCTCCCGGAGCGCCCGGCCCAGCAGAGCTCGGCGCGCGGAGCCCCCCGCCCGGGCCGAGGAGGGGACGGCGCAGGAGGAAGGAAGAGGCAGCGGCGGCCGCGGCGGCAGCAGCAGCAGCAATGAAGGCGTCCGCGGGACTCCCCGCCCCCCGCGCGCCGCGGCACGTGCTCGCCGGGGGACTCCCCCGCCCGGGAGGGCGCGCACGTGCGGCCCCGCCGAGCCCCGCTGGCCCAGCCGTCGCCCCAGCCGCTGGGGCCCGGGCAGCGCGTGGGGGGAGCTCCTGCGGCGGGGATGGGGATTCGGCGCGGGCCGCCGGCAGACGGCGGGCGCAGGGCCGGGCCGCTGGGTCTTTGCACCTGCAGCGCCTCCCCGCCCTCCCGGCCGCCCTCCCGGGACTCGGCGGACCCCCCTCGGGGTGGCTGCCCCTGCCCTCCGGCCGTGCTGCAGCTGGGGCAGGCCAGGCGGGGTGGGGCACGCGGACCTCCCAACCTAGGCCTGCGTCCGAGCGGTCTGGGTGCCCCCGCTTCCTGCCACTCCCTACGGGCCTGGGCGATCCGGGACGGCCTTGGCGTCCCTAGGAGCCCTGAGCTCTGGGCCCAGTTAACCCCCTTCCTCCAGCTGCCGCTCGCTCATTCCTTGGCAGGACAATGGGGGGACATCGAGCGTTTGCCTACCAATCAGCCTGGCAAGCAAGAAGGGGATGCCCAGAGGCAAAGACCACGGGGCCAGCTGCGAGGCACCCTCGCAAGGGTCACAGCCGGGCACCCTGCCCTGGCGGACCCCAGGACCCTGCCATCACAAGCCTCCCCAGCGCGGCGCTCAGCTCTTTCGTATCGAAAACAAAGACTAATCCTATCCCCCCGCCCTGTCTCCCAGAGGAGGGGAAACAAGCGCGTCGCTGAGGGTAACCGAGGAGGACAGCGTTCAGAAGGGGCTCTGACAGCCTCCGAAGGACCATGGCGTGACCAAACCCTAAAACCTGGAGCAGACACTTTGAAAAGTCACCCTGGGCTATGTTCTAGACAGGGGGTTAGGGGCAAGGCACAGGAATATTTCCAAGTTGCCAAACTGCCCGTTCTCTCTGCTGATTTTTTTCCCTCACCTGTTGTGCAGGCCAAGTTGAAATTCCAGGTTAGATTAATTCAGCTCCACCCATCTGGCCTGACTGCCAGGCTGGTGCAAGCAGCTGCCTTCCACCTACCTGGGTTGCTGTGGAGAAGGGTGGGTCTCTAACACACACATGGGCAAGTCCTGGCAGAAACAGCCACGAGGCGGACTAGCCTGACCAGTTTGGGCGGTGCTCACCGAGTCAGGTACCTGGCAGGCTTCCCCGCGACGGGTGACGCTAACAACTCAGCCAGAACTGCAAAAAGAGCATTTGGCCGGCTATTTAGAAGGGGCGGGAGGGGGGGGGGTGTCCGACCGAGTAACTAATCTCAAGTAGCGCTGTCCAGAAAGCCCTAGGCGGTCGAAGCTGACCGGGTTCTGTCTGGAACTTCCCTCTGGCAAGTCTGATTTTGACAGCCTGCTCCGGTGGTCAGGTTGTCAGCTGTTGGGTGGGTGGTTGAACATGGCTGCAATACCTACTTCCTACCATGGTCTTTGGAAGGACTGAAGAGTTTCTGTTCAGGGAAGTAATAGAACCGAGAATACCACTAAAGTGTAATTTTCAGACATGAGAAGTTGTGGATTTGTAATTATTTTCAGTGTAATAAATGTTTAATGTTTTAAGTAACTTTAAGTATATGTTAAAGAAAATGTGGAAATAACAGGTAATTAGAAGAAAAATCACCCAAATACAACCATATTTACAGATATGTTGTACCCTGCTAATTTTTTCTATTTGTGGGTGTTTCCTGTCTTAAAATTTTTCTTTCTAATATGGTTGTATTCACACTGACTATGCAATTTGCCACCCTCTTTTCACTTAACATTGTACCATAAGCATTTACCTATTTGGAATCCAGTCTGGAAAGACAGAATGACAATGAGGTGAATAAGATAGCTTAGGAGGCAGAGAACTCTGGCTTCCAGACCTGGTCCTACTACTTGCTATCAGCGTGACCTTGAACAAGGTACTTACCATCTCTGAGAGAATCCAAATAAATAATATAGGGCTCAACAAATGATAATGATTGTTGTTTAGTCCATACAAATTTGTGAGGCAGGTGGTATCATCAAGCCTATTTTGCAGATAAGAAAACAGAGAAGTTAAATAACTTGCCCAAGGTCACCCAGCCAGGAAGTTGTAGACTTAGAATTGAGAGCAGCAGCTTTCCTCCTGTATTAATAAGTGGCACCAGCAATTTATTGTGCCGATTTACTTTTCACCACCAATCTATCAGAAGGTCATATCACAAAATCCTTTGGCTTAGGTAACGAGGTGGATGCTGGTGCTTTTCACCAGGACAGAATACTGGAAGAAAGATGCCTGGGGATATCTGTGTAGAGTTGAGTGAGTGAGCACTGGAAACATAGACATGGGCCCTCTTCATGAGCATGGAGTAAGTGAGGACTCAGGTATGAAGAAGCTTGTGGGGAATGGACTCAGTGAGAGGAAAAGGGTGCCAAGACAGCCGGACACTGTGGCTCGAGCCTCTAATCCCAGCAACTGGGGAGATGGAGGCAGGAGGATCGCAGGTTCAAGGCCAGAGACAGCGAGACCTGGTGTCAACATAAAAAATGGGCTGGGGGTGCAGCTCAGTGGTGGAGTGCTTGCAAAGCATACGTGAGGCCCTGGGTTCAACTCCCAAGTACTGCAGAGGAAAAAGAAGAGGATGCCAAGACAGAGCCTTGGGGAACAGCAGCTCATGAGGGGCAGCAGCAGAAAAGCAGCCAATTGAGGAGACAGAAGAGACACCAGCAAGGCAGGCAGGAACTGGGCTCACTTGGAGCACTGCCTGGACAGCCTTCCCAACCACTTCTCCCCATGGAACCTTATGCTTTGGCAGTCCTGTTGCTTATGCTTTCTGTCTGGGAAAAACCCTTCCTACCCCACCTCCTGGTACCTTTTCTACCTGCCAAATTCCCACAAATCCTGCAGGTCTGGACAAAAATGCCAATTCTTCCATGAAACCTCCAGCAACTCAGACTCCAAAGACCCACCCAACCTGCAAGGTAGATGTTCCCTCCAGGGGCTCCCTCCTTAGAACAGTTATCTGTGGTTAATTGCATATTTTTCTCCTAGTTACTAAGAATTGCTGGGGATTTAAGGAGACACTGTCCTTTCACCTTTGTAATCTTAGACCTAGCACCTGGTCAGATTACTGTGTGTTGAAGGAAAAACAGGTCAGTAACACCTGATAAATGATATATCCCATAGGTTTCCAAATTTCTTTCCTGCCTAGTGCACGGACCTGCATGATCCCTTCAGGGGCGCCCAAAATGAAGTCCAAATTGCTTAAATCCTGCGTTAAATCGCATCTCCAGCCTCCTGTGCCGCGGGGTTATTCCTAATCCAGAAGACTGCTCAGGGCAGGCGAGCAGCTGAGGAGCTGGTGTGGAGCTGGTGAGTGAGCCTCTCATGGCAGCATTAGATTAGCCGCAGCACTTCCCGCTTTTGAATCTCAAAACGATCACCCGGGAACTAAGGAAAAGTCACGCTCAAACCCCACACTAAACCCACTGAATTGGAAACTCTTGCAGTAAGGCCCAGATATCTTCTAAGAAGCCCTTAAACAGATGTCAAGTTTAAGAAGCACTGGACTAGAGGAAGCGGCTGGAAGCAAGTTCAGCACCTCTGCGGAGGCCAGGGTCAGGCCCCATGAGGCGCTTAGAGCCAAGAGAACCAGGTCTGTGTCTTTGTAAACTGGCTGGGGGCGCCCAACCACAACGACCCGGGGCGGGGCCTCCCAGTGACTAGTGTGCCAGAGAGGTCAAGACCTGGCTGTGCTGCATCCCTAAGGGCTGGAACGGGAACTCCCCTCGGCAGGGGAAGGGAGCCCTAAAGGACAAGAAGGGTGGCAGGGGGCATTTCCTTGGATGTAGGTAAGGATAGAGCAATAAGGACAGTTTCCAGTTCCACTGGTGAACTGAAGTAGACTCTGCCCTGGGCTAAGGAAAGGGATGGGCACCATATTTGAATGTGTGTGTATGTGCTTCTTTGGGAAGTGATCTCCAAACCAATACTGCTGGGCACTTGCTGAACCTGTAAATGATTGAACAAGACTGACCTCCTTAGAGGTACCTGACCCTACTTTTTGTCTTCATCTAATAATAATGTGTCCAATTTGACGAATGAGATTTGTGATATGGTCTCCTTTGCAGAAATATAAATATTCACCTGGGCTTGGTTTTGAAGATTTAAAACTTTGGGAGCTATATTTAACTTTGTTACTTCTTTGGTCATGTATTTGTTAAAAATATACGCAGCTTGGTACTTGCATGGAGCTTTCTCATTTCAAAGAACTTCCACACATATTGTTCTGTTTGCAGAGTCGCTAATACAGAAAGTGTGAGAATGTTACTTTCCTTTTCTATGACATGTTGTTGTTAGGTGCCGTGGAGTCCGTATCTGACTCATGGTGACCCTCATAGGGTTTTCCATGGCTGACTGTTTCGGGATTGCCTTGGGAGTGGATTGCCAGATCCTTCTCCCATTTTTGCGGTGCTGGGAATTGAACTCGGGACCTCAGAGACTGCAGCACAGCACTCTACCAACTGAGCTAAATACCAGCCCTTTCTATGACATAGTTCTTATAATTATCATCACCACTTTACAGATAAAGGAACTGGGGATCAGGTAATTTGTCCAAAGTCATTCACTTACCAAGTGGCAGAATCAGGCCTACAATCCAGGACCCTGAAATTGGCCTATCAGTTTCACTGGGACTGATATAGAGTAGAAACTGACATTTTTCTCTTGGGGGAAAGGAGATTCATTGGTGGCTTGTGTGGGTATGTAAGACATTAATAAAGTATCTAGACTATATTTTTTAAATAGCTCAGCAAATATCTGTATTTTATAGCAGTGTTATAAAACACTAGTTTTGGGACTGCATTTTGAATTTTAGGTTGAACCAAATATGCTGAATGGGAGAAGGGCCTGGTAATCCACTTCCAAGGCAATCCTGAAGCACTCAGCCATTGAAAAGGCTATGAGAGTTGCTATGAGTCGGATACTGACTTGAGGGCACCTAAAAACAACAACAAATATGCTGTATCTACACCCATACTACCCTGGTGTCTAATCTCATCAGATCTCAGAAGCTAAGCAGAATCAGGCCTGGTTAGTAATTGAATGGGAGACTGCCTAGGAATACCAGGTGCTGTAGTCTATGGGGAAGGACCTGGCAGCCCACTCCTGAAACAGCCATCAAAAACCCTATGAATAGCAGAGAAGCACTGACAATAGTGCCAGGCATGGCACAGTGTTGGGGACTGTTTTGTTCTGTTGTACATAGGGTTGCTATGAATTGGACCCAACTCTATGGCACCTAACAACAACAACAAATAGGCTGTATTACTTATGAGGAGAATGCACAGATACCCATTATAATGGCAAAGAGGTGAAATCACCTGGAAATCTTTAAAACTAAGGGGGTTGGGCAGGAGGACAGGAGCTTTTCCTGATTCAGAGAACCAGGTTACTGAATGCCCAACAGGGATCAAGTCCTTGGTGCCCAAAAATCTTGACTGACAGATCAGTTATGTTGTGATGGCACCTAACAAAAATGGCAAAAGACTCCCAGATCTCAGTGGTTTCACATAACAAAAGTACAGCACATTTCTCAATCACAAGACATATCCATTGTGGCTCAATAGAAGCTCTGTTCCCATAGTCACTCAGGGACTCAGGCTGTTACAAGTAGGTATGTGTCTCCTCAACTGGAAAAATAGGAAACAAACATAGGGCAAGTCGAAAAATAGCTCTTAAAGCTGCTACTTGGAAGTACACACATCACTTCTGCTCTCATCTCACTGGTCAAAGCAAGTCACAAGAGGGCAGGAAAGTGCAATAAATACAATATTGCTATGTGCCTGGAAGGAGAAGTAAATGTATTTGGTTAACAGCATTAATAACTAATACACAAAGGATGTGTGTGTGTGTAGTAGATGTATGTGTGTGTTTGAGTATGTTTAAGTGCTATTAGTCCTGCCCATTTTCAGGGCATTTCTCCCTCCTGAGGACATATAATGGAGATTCCTATTCTAATGGCTGCATTCCTTGTACTAGATCAGACCCAGATATTTGGACTATAGTGAAAGAAATGTGAGTTGAACAAAGCATGGTAAAAGAGGAGAGTGGCCATGGGGCAAGCTCAATAGAAAGTAACTTGTAATCAGAGAAAAGAATCCAGCAAAATTAGAGTCAGGGTATGCGTGATACCAGAGCTTGCCTGCTAAAACTTCTAAAATGGTGTAGCATTGGCAGAGGCATTTCCTGCCTTCTGCCCTTACCTCCCACTCATCCTTCCTGGTTAAACTCAGGCGACACTTCAGGAAGCCTTTGATGATCTCTTGAGGCTGGGTGAAGGACCCACCAGTCACACTGTAGGAGTACCTGGCTCTGTCCCATGCACTGGGCCATGAACAGGAACCATACCTTGGACAGTGCTGGCTGCTTCATGGGGCTGTATTGGAATAGGGTGTCAGCATGGAAACAAAGAGACCAGCTGGAAGTTGCAGAAATCTGAGTAAAAAAAAGGGGTGGGGGATGGTTTCCACTGGGTTTAGTGCAAGTGGAGATGGAGAGAAATATGGGGAAAGATTTATGAAGTCAGAAGAATGGGGGATGATTGGACAAGGGGAAAGGGAGGGAGGTTTCTGGAAGGGCAAGAATATGGATAGTAGCACCAAGGGGCCCAAATGAGGAGCAAGTGGATGAATGAGGTCCGCTAGGACACTTCCCACTTGAGGTGTCTGTGGGATGTCCCTACATGGAGACCTAGGAAACAACATCTATAAGGTCCTGAGTTTCAGGTGGAGGAAACTGACTGGGACCAGATCCTGTGATCAGCCTTTTGGTTAAACTGCAACACTGAGGTGGGCATGGTGACACAAGCTCGTAACCCCAGCACTCAGGATACTGAATCAGGAGGATCATGAGTTTGAGGCCAGCCTGGGCTACATAGTGAGTCTTGGTCTAAACAAACAAACAAAACTTCAACACTGAATCCTCCAAGAAGGTCAGCCTTTTCTGAAAAAACGTGTACAAATAAAAATGTGTGTGCCAAGGGGTGGAGTGGTACAGAAAATATATATAATATAAAAATGAAATCCATGAATACAAATCCTAAGAATTCATTCCGCACAGTGAAAGGACTTCATTGTAAGAACTGAGTAGCCCTAAAAGCTGGTTCAGCTTCAACTGGTTTGTCCCATGATCTGGCTTCCACATTGTCCTGTCCTGTCTCCTTTGAGCAGGATCTTGCTTGCCCCATCTGAGACTTGAACATAGTATCCCCTTTTATATTTGAGGGTCCTTCTGAGAACCATTTGCAGAAAATTCACAATGCAGAGGCACTAGTCCTCAGAGCTCCCATGAGACCCAATTCTTCCCAGTTAGGCATCATGGTCCCCCATGACATCTCCCATTCTCCTGTACACTGAGATGCTTCCTCTGGGTGTCTGAATTCCAATTTCAGCTCCTTCATGTACTAATTTGTGACTGTGTGAGATAAGTCATCCCCCAAGCACCTCCTTCCCATCTGTAAAGATGGAACTAATGATACAACCTCTGCAGAGAGATCAAATGAGCCACCCTCTCCAAAAGTACTATCTCAGACCTTAGTATAGAGCAGGCATTCGAACTGTCCCATCCCTCCATCCTCAACCAATCCTTTGATCCTTCCCACTTCACAGAGAAATGGTCTTACAATATTTTAACCATGTGCAACCATGAAAACCAGAATTAACATACACAGTAATCAATAAGGACATTATGTACCACACATGGTAATGGGATGTAATGGTGTCCAAGTGCCCAGTATGAGCTTTGACACTGAAAAGGAGTTACATTCAGCCTCTTCAGTTGGGGATGGCAGTTTGCGAACTGCCTTCTTCCCTTCATATTCAGGCAACACTAAGTTCTCTCAGCTCCACTGTGGCCTGTCCTGCACTTGTCTCCTCTCTCAAACTCCCCACTCTCTCCACTCCAGCTTGCCTCCATTCTTCTCACTCCATGGCTTTTTTCTCAGAGTTGTTGTGGATTACATTGTCTTTGCTTTTGATCTCCTGGCATGGGCAGTCCCACCCAGAGTCTTGGAAGAGATTTGAGGAAGCACCTAGGCCATCCTGCAGCCAATCAGTAATTACAGTCTCAGACTCTTATTACTCAAAGTTGGGGCTGTGGATTTGGAGCAGTGGCACCACTGAGAGCTTAGAGAAATGCAGTATCTCAGTGGACCCCAGAGTTTCTCATAAAAAGCTGCATCTTAAGAAAACCTCCAGGTAATTTGTAGGCCTCCTACTGATGAAGCAGCTCTGCTTTAGAAGAATTCTGGAATAGGGCTAGTTAGGGCAGAGACTCAAAGGACACGGCATCCCTCACTGAGCTGGGACAGATACTTCTGGAAACACTTGCACCAAGAGATCAGTCATATGGGATCACTCTAGCATTGTTCTTGGGGAGACAGGTTGTATTAGCAACATTGTATTCTCTATGGGCTAAACCAGGGAGGAAAGTTATCAGCAGGTGTCTGCTGTTCTTGCCACTTGATTAGTTGTTGTTAGGTGCTGTAGAGTAGGGTCCTCTGACTCATAGCAATCCTATGAACAATAGAACAAAACACTCCCTGTCACTGTGCCAATGCCTGGCATTACATCAGTGCTTCTCTGCTAGGCACTGGGTTTTTAATGGCTGATCCAGGATTGTTTTAAGAGTGGGTTGCCAGGTCCTTCTCCCATTTTTGTGGTGCTGGGAATCAAACCCAGGGCCTCAGAGGGTACAGAGTGGCACACTACTGAGCTAAACTCCAGTCCCTTGCCTTTCTATAGGACTGCCCTAATGGTGACATGACTAAGCTGTGACCCACATCCACATGACAGCCACCACAACCCACAATAAAACTTGAATTTTAACTCATGGTATATATATCAGCCTCTAGAAAATAATCTAATTATTATAAGTGAATCAAAAATCTGTAAGACAGAAAACAGGGTGTCAAAGGCAGAAAGAGGCCACAAGGTAGCTGACAGATTGGCTACTCAAACAGGAACATATATAGTGGGCTGAGGGCACCTGAGTCAGGCACTAGCAGGCATTCAGCAGGGCCTGCCAGAACCCACAGGCCACAAGGAGCCTTTTGGCTGTTAGGAAAACGTGCAACAAGGTAGGGGAATTGACAAGTAACCCTGAGTCCTGGCTGAAGAGCTTAGTTTATAAGCACAGACTCATCTACATAACAGGCAATGCAGTGGGATTAAAAATGTTTCCAGGCCCCATGTTTATACTCCCAGTGACTTGAGAGGCAGAGGCAGGAGGATTATGAGTTGGAGGCCAGAGGCAGCTTGCATAATTTAGAGACCCTGACTCAAAATAAAAAAGTAAAAATGGGCTAGGGGTGCATCTCAGTGGTAGATAGCTTGGAAAGTATGTGTGAGGCCCTGGGCTCAACCTCCCTGTACCACTACCAAAATAAAAATAAAAGTTTCTGGGGCATAAGGAAGAGGCTGCCCCTTCGCCACAGAGCCCTCTCTGGATGCAAGCAGGTAACTTAATTTACCTGTGAGGTTAGAAGTCAGCTTCTTGTGGGCACTTCTGGGATGTGGGCACCAACATTAACACAGAAGGAAAACCTCAGGATTAGGGTTGCCAGATTTAGCAAATAAAAATACAAGGCTTCCAGTTGAATTTGAATGCCAGATAAACCACGAATAATTTCTTAGTATATATGTCCCAAATATTGCAGGCCAGAGTCACCCTGGTCAGGATCAGAGTCCATCCCCAAAGCACTGGCCCAGGGGAATTTTAGGCTGAATGGCAAAATCTCTGCCTGGGGCTGGGAGAGCTCAGATGTACCATTCTAGGACTCACTCTATTTTTTAATTTAGAACAGAAATGGGGTTGGGCAATGTTAGCTTAAGGGTAGGGCAACCTTTTGTGAGAGGCTATGGTGTATTGTAGCCTGCAGCCTTAGCCCTGTGGCATCCAATCCCGTCAGATCTTGGAAGCTAAGCAGGGTCGGACCTGGTTAGTACTTAGATGGGAAACCGCCTGGGAATACCAGATGCTGTAGGCTTGGGAGAAGGACCTGACAACCCACCCCCAATCAATCTGCCATTGAAAACCCTATGAATAGCAGAGAAGCACTGACAATAGTGTTTCCCCTATTGTACAGAGGGTCGCTATGAGTAGGGGACCCACTCGTCTGGCACCTAATAACAACAACAACAATGGTGTATTGTGTTGCCCTACAAAGGTGAGAACTGGTGTTGTTGTTGTTTTTGTTGTTGTTGTTGTTAGGTGCCATCCAATTGGGTCCAACTCATAGTGACACTATGTCCAACAGAATGAAACACTCCCAGATTCTGTGCCAGGCACATGATCTTACTTATGTTTAAGCCCATTGTTGCAGACACTGTGTCCATCCATCTAGTAGAGGGTTTTCCTTTTTGTTGTTGACCTGCCACTCTCCCAAACGTGATGTCCTTCTCCAGGGATTGGTCTCTCCTGACTACATGTCTAAAACATGTAAGACACAGTCTAGCAATCCTTGCTTCTAAGGAGTACTCTGGTTGTACTTCTTATAGGACAGATCTATTGGCTCTTTTTGTAGCCATAGTATATTCAATATTTGTTTCCAGCACCATAATTCAAAAGCACCAATTATTCTCCTGTCTCCCTTATTCAATGGCCAACTTTCACAAGCATATGAGGCAACTGAAAATATCATGGCATGAGTCAGGTGCACCTTCAGGTGCCTTCAGGTGTCTTCAATGTGACATATTTCCTCCTCAACAATTTAAAGAGGTCTTTTGCAACAACTTTTCCCAATGCAATGTCTCTTTTGATGTCTTGCCTGCTGCTTCTACTGGTCCCACTGATGGGACCATAAACTTGTGTACACTTCTGGGAAGCAAGTTACCAACCAATGTTTATTGGTGATCTTAAAAATATACACTTCTATTAAGTAACTGGGCTTCTAGAAAAGTGGTACACAAACATCTAGGTATAAGTCTGGGGGTCATGGCAAATGCCTGTAATCACAGTGACTTTGGAGGCTGAAAGAAGAGGATTGAGAATTTGAGATGAGAGGCAGCCTAAGCAACTACCCTGTCTCAAAATAAAAAAATAAAAATGTTCTGGGGATGTAGCTCAGTGGTAGACTACTTGCCTCGCATGTATGAGGCCCTGGGTTCAACCCACTAGTACTGAAAAAAAAAAGTCTAGGTATAAGGACTCTCGTGGAAGATTTATTTACAACAACAAAAAAAAAATCTCTAAATGTTCAATATTAAAGAATAAAAATATGAAAAAAAATATGGGATATGAGTACATTGAGAAGTGACACTCTGCTAGGAAGAACTTCTCTATGTGTGGGACCCACAAAAGAGAGAAGAAACTTCCAAAGCTGGCAGTTTAGGAAGTACCTGGGAATGTGGAGATGACAGTGGTACATACCTGTAATCCCAGTGACTCGGGAGGTAGAGGCAAGAGGATTGCAAGTTTAAGGCCAGAGGCAGCCTGCATAACTTAGTGAGACCCTGTCTCAAAATAAAAAAAAAAGAAAATTAAAAGAGGGTGGGGGGCAGCTCAGGTGTAGAGCATTTGCAAAGCATGTGCAAAGCCTTCCAAGTACTGGAAAAAAAAAACTATATATATATATATATAATATGTATATATGTATATATATACATATATATATACATATATACATATATATATAGAGAGAGAGGGGGGGGACAGAGACAATAATTACAGAAAAAGAAAAATATATAAGTAAGCAATATGAAAAATCTAAAAAGAATCTGCAGTCCAATGATAATGATTGTTGTGGATCATATACTAAAAATATTCCACATGTTTTTAATATTAAAATACTTTTGTAAACCACTTGGTAACACTGTAAAATATTTAGCATATCAAGTCAAATTTTAAAAATCACTATAGTATTAATATTGTGAATGAAATATGCACAAAAATCAGAAAAGAATACATTGAAATGTAACCAATGGGTCCCTGGGTAAGTTATTTACTGCTTCATACCTTTTTCTAAAGTTTCTATAATAAAATAGGTAGTACTCCTTAAATTGGAAAGCAGAACATTATTTTGGAAAAAAACCAAGGGATATATCACTATCTTTAAGTAGGTCCTTGAGGGAAGAGAAAGTAGATCTTGATCACTTATCTCAATTACTCTAACAGAGTGATCAGACATTGCATGTTTGAATCACCTAGAGAACCTGAGGAATACTGACGGGCAGGCCCAACACTCAATGTCTTTGACAATATTTGTTCATGTTCTGGGTTTGGGGAGAAGGCTCTAATGTACATCCAGGCCAGAAACCACTTCCTAGAGGAGTCACCAAGTGTTGGGGGCTCGAGTTTAGGTCCCTGGGATCTGGTGGAGGAGCCCTGGAAGGTACAAATGCAAGACCTCATTTCCAGCTCCATAAGTGGTCCTATCTAGCTGTGTGCTTTAGATGGTTCACTTAACTAAAACTTAGTTTGTCTATCTGTAAAATGGGAATATTTAATGTCTACTGCAAAAGTTGTGGCTTCAAGGATAGGATAAATGAGGGAGCACTATGTGTAATAGAAAGTATATAGAGTCTGGAAATTCAGAAGACAGCAATTTTTTCTGATCAATGGCAACATGGAGACTCAGGCAAACAAGCAGGTTTCTTTCTGTCAACGTTTTAATTTGATTTGTTTTGGAGGTCCTGTAGGCAGGTGCTATCAAGTATGGGTGCCTGGGGCAGTCCTAGCCAGAGGGCTCCTGGGACTGGGCAAGAGCCAATAGATCTAGTTTGATTCAGACCATTTGGTCATTCCTGCTTTGAATGGTAGCTGGCTTCTAGAAGCCAAAATCTTGTTCTCATGAAAATGTGCCTTTTCTTTTACTTGGCAGTACCGGGGAGGTTGTATTCAGGGCTTTGTGCATGCTAGACAAGTGCTCTACCACTGAGCTACACCCCCAGCCTCTTTTATTTTATTTAATTTTATTTTGAGACAGGGTCTTGCCAAGTTGTTTAGGCTGCCTCTAACCTCAAATTTGTCATCTTTCTGCCTCTGCCTCCCAAATAGTGCCTTTGCATTCTTAAAAAACACCCCATAATGTCTACTTCCAAATAAATACTATATATTCTTATCTAACTTATCTCCCTGGGAGATTGTCTTCACATAGCTTAAAATGTCTTAGGAATTCCTCTTTTGAGATTGTTTTTGTCTAAAGGTACATTTTTTCTGAATACTTTCAATCAGTGAATTCATCCTCTATTCTTTGAAGGGAAGCTTAATTTTAGAAAGCAGTTAAAAATATCTTTCAGAACCAACCCGGGTGATTATGGAAGTATTCATACCAAGGTAAGACATTTTATTTTGCAAAATGAAGAGGTCACTTATATATGTACATTTCTGTCTTGCCACCTCTTGTACTCCTGGTGCCTGGCACGTAGATCTTCAACATATTTTTGTTGAATGGTAAGCAGAGTCTGTCTGGTTCTTCTAGGAGCCATAAACTGACTCCAAGAGGAACTCTGAAAAGGTTTTAGAGCAATGGCAGCCTATTTGGGACTAATAAATCCTAGTCTGTATGTTGATTAGAAACCAATCCATTTTCTTGATAAATATACCATGTCTATATCTTACACAGGGCTGGGATTTAGCTCAGTTGGTAGAGTGCTGCGCTGCAGTCTCTGAGGTCCCGAGTTCAATTCCCAGCACCACAAAAATGGGAGAAGGGCCTGGCAATCCACTCCCAAGGCAATCCCGAAACAGTCAGCCGTTGAAAACCCTATGAGGGTCGCTATGAGTCAGATACCGACTCGACGGCACCTAACAACAACAACATATCTTACACATGACCACGGAGAAAATGCTGCAGTTTCTTCCATGTTTCTGAGACTAATACATTTCATCTGCTAAGCCAACTACTAGTGACACTGGACAAATTCAGGCATTCTAGGAATTATTTTTCATGCCAACTCAATCCATAGAACATTCAAGTATCAATTGTTCATAGGGATGATGCCTGAAACATAACTCATCTTTTTGCACAAGGATTTCAAGACATTCACATTGATCAAGACTTGCAAAGAGGCTGAAGTATGTATGTCTATGCCTTAATGCCTCTGAGGAGTACAGAGTTAAGCAGCTCAGAGCCAGGACAGAGAGCACCAGCCTTCAAGTAGACACCTGGACTGTTCCAGTTCTGTTGTTAACTAGCTGTGTGACTTAGGGCAAAACATGTCACACCCTCTCCTTGCACTTTATTTTCTTACTCATACATTGATCTGGCTCAGGTTTAGCTCAGTTGGTAAAGAGCTGCTCCACACCATCTGAGGACTTGGGTTCAATCCCTTTGTTGTTGTTGTTGTTAGGTGCCCTTGAGTCAGTATCTGACTCATAGCGACCCCATGTACAACAGGCGAAACACTATTGTCAGTGCTTCTCTGCTGTTCATAGGGTTTTCAATGGCAGATTGATTTTTAGGAGAGGATTGCTGGGTCCTTCTCCCAAGCCTACAGCGCCTGGTGTTCCCAGGCGGTCTCCCATCCAAGTACTAGCCAGGCCTGACCCTGCTTAGCTTTGGAGATCTGACGGGATTGGATGCCATAGGGCTACGGCTGCAGAATCCCTAGCACTGCAAAAATGGGAGAAGGATGTGGCAGTTCACTCCCTCAAACAATCCCAAAACAATCAGCCATTGAAAATTTTATGAGGGTTGCTACACCTAACAACAACAACAACGACAACAACAACAAATACATTGATCTAGCACCCTTAAAGCTCATCATTCTAAACTGAGAAGAGACAGAGGTTGCTCACAGTAGACACTGTGCTGGCAAGCACTAAAGAAAGCAAGGTCCTGTAAAGGGAATGGAAAGCTTTCTGGAGAAGCAGAAGTCAGTTTGAGCAGCAGCAAAGACCCAGCTTTAAAAGACAAAACAAAACAAAAAAATGAAAACAAACAAAAAACCCACAACAGCAACAACAAAACCAGCCAAAGATGAAGCCCAAAAATGAACTGCCTGCTCCTGGCCATGGAACAAGTTCTAAGACACAGGTCAACTGAGGTCAAGTTCAGGGATCACAGCCAGCCACCAGGGGAAGGAAGCTGCAGTGAATGCCTGCCTCCTTGCCCAGCCCTCCACCTTCTGAGCAAGTCCAGCACCCACCCCCTTTGCCCTGTCACCTACAGGACCACAAAGGCTTCTACTAGACCCAGGCACTCTGGCTCTGGCCTCAGAGACATAGCCTGCTCAGCTGCTGAGAGAACAGCAGTGGAGGCTTGGCCAGCTTGTCTCTCCTTTTGGAGCACTATTTAAAACATTCGAACATTGCTCATCCACTACTGTCCTCTCCTCCAGCCTCACAGCCTCTCTGCCTCCACACCCAGGCCTTTTCTTAGCTTCCTGCATTTGCTCATGGTGTTTATTGAAAATCACCTGCACCCCAAGTCTTTCTCAAAGTCCTGCCACAACTGAATGCCCAGTCTGAATGCCATGTGACCCACGAAGTAGCACTTGTTCCAGTCCACCACATGTAGGTGTGTAATGTTTCCCCAATATCAGGCCCAGTGTCCCTCTCTTCATCATCACATAATGTGCATCCCCTCTGGTGCCCATGCTACTCACCTGCCTAGAATGTCCTTCCCCACTGCCTGCCAAAACATTCCTCATGTCATCCTCCAAGGCTCAACTCAGTAACACTCTGTGAAGGGCTGTTCCACTCTCTGTCTTTCCACACACCCATACCTACCAGTTCTTTTTACTGAATGGCCACCCTGGGCCCAGGGCTTGTCTATAACATTTGTAATCCTTGGAGCCCGCCTTAAAAGTAGGTACAAAGTTAGTTTTGCTTTCAGCTTAAAGAAAATTGAAGCTCAAGCAGGCACCATGGCATATACCTGTAATCCCAGCTGCTCTGGAGGCTGAAGCAGGAGGATTGCAGGTTTGAGGCCACAGGCAGGCTGTGTAACTTAGTGAGACTCTGGCTCAAAAATAAAAAAGGGGTTGGGGATGTGCCTCAGTGCTAGAATACTTGCTTACTATGTGCAAGACCCTGGTTTCAATCTTCTAGTAAAGAAAGAAAAGAAATAAAGAGAGGGTGAGGAAGGGAGGGAAGAAAGGAAAGAAGAAAGGAAGATATGAAGGAAGGAAGGAAGGAAGGAAGGAAGGAAGGAAGGAAGGAAGGAAGGAAGGGAGGAAGGTAGGCAGGCAGGCAAGCCCAAAGCTCAGGGAGAACTTGTCCAAGTTGTACTTGCTGGCCAGTAACCCAGTCATGATTTGCATCCAGATTTGTCTGTTGCTGAACCTAGTCCTTCACCTACTCCATGCTACTTAGTCATTCATAAAATAAACATTTTAAGATCATCTTTCTTATTTTTTAATTACTGAACTTAAAATGTTGAGAGATCCAAGAATTTCTCTAAGGTGATATGGCTTGTCCCAACCTCCTTACCTGGTTTCTCCCATATGCCAACCTGGTGCCCTAGACCACCTTCTCTGCAGAAGCTCTCCACTACTAAGTAACATTTTCCTGGGGTACACAATTGTAAGCAAGCTAACACCCACAAGTGCTGCAAGCAGGAGCCTAAGTTAGGCAAGAGAGAATATTGCAACAAGCTGCTAGCTGCAGGATGTGTTGGCCTAGCTGCATACAATAGTAAAATCCTAAACAACAGTGACTAAGGAGTTTATAGCTTTCTCGTGTAAAAGTCCAGGGCTGATGTTGCAACTCTACCGAGTCAGAGCTGAGGCTCCTTCTATCTTCTGCAATGCTCTCCTTGTGAGGTACTTCATGGTCCAAAGAGGACCCCCAGGATCACTTGGGGGAGAAGCTGAGAGCAGATTCAAATGTTTCACAGTCATCTTCTATTTCTATCATTTGCTCTAAGGATCTCAGTCAGATAACCTAACCTAGAGCCCTGAGGGAGCTGGCCTGGGATGGATTCCTCAGGTCTGTAGCATGTTGCTGGCAGCATAAAGGGGAAAGGGTGTGGGAGAAGTTTCATTCTTGAGCACAGGCGGCCTTTCTCAGGCTCAGCTGACTTCCCCTTTTCTTCCTTCTTTCCGCTCACCCAATGTTTATTGCATTACTCATTCCTATGTGCCAGCATAAGATATACTGTGGTCTAAGACAGCAGTTTCCAACCTGTTGGCACCAGGAATCAGTTTCATGGAAGAAAATTTTTATATAGGTGGGGTAGAGGGTGGTTTTGGGACCAAGATCATGACATTTGTTGTGTAAATACAGATGAAACTTCATTTGCTCACCACTGCTCAGGAGGTTGGGGAATGTTGCTATGAGTTAAGGAAAGAGATTGTTTTAATGCTATGTGGTCAGTGTACCAGTAAGATAATACACTCAACTAGAACAAAGTAGAGCACCTGAGCCAGGTGGGGTAGGAGCTGGCAGAGGTTCCCTGAAGATGGCAAGTGCTATGAAGGTGGGCTTAGGTGACAAATGATATCCCAGGAGAGCAAGCAACATGAGCAAAGGCAATGGGAGTAGCAAGGAGCACAGGGGAACAATGATGGTTTGATGTGAACTGGAACAGAAGAGGTTAGGGAAGAACATGCGACTGCTCAAGGGCCCTGGTGGCCCTACAAGGTCAGTGTGCTTGACAGCTGGGTGGGTGCTGTGTGAAAGAGGGATTTAGAAGTCACAGGAAGGGGCAGAGAATGGATAGGAATCTGGTTCAGGAGAGGAGGCAAGCCAGCAGACAGATCTGAGAAACATTAGGGGAAAACTGATTGTGCCAGTCAATTGCCTGGAAGTTGGGGATACCAAGAGGAGGGGTTAGAGGTTTTCTAGCTGGCACCGTCAGAAGGATGACAGTCATCACTAACTGAGAGTACAGGGTCTTCTCCCAGCTACCCAACACTTCCTGACATTGGAGAATAACCCCAGCTTCAGAGTAGGATATACTTCCCCATGTTGCCCTTTTGCACAGCTTCACCTAAAGGGATGCACATGGGCCCTTTTCATCTTAAGGGTTTTAATTCAAATGCCTTCAGGAGACAAAGTCCCTTTGGCCTTGCTCTAGAGAACCAAATATGGGAACACAGTCGGTACCATGCATGCTGTAGGCCAAACCAATTTCAGGTCACAAAGTGTCACCTGAGTGCACTGGTTCCCAGTAGAAGCTCTGGCTCTAGAAAACCCACCTACAGTGAACATGTGCCATTCTTTGCAGAGAACCAGTGAATGAATCCCCTTCCTGCATTTGGGGACTGACTGACCTTGGTTAGAGGCGAATCCCAGCTGCCACGGGGCAGATGAAATGTCAGATATTGTCCTTCTCAGACTACCTTGCAGCTACCTGACATGTTCAAGGGTCTAGCCTCTGCAAGTCAGATTACCTACCAGAGTCTTGGTCCATGAGGAATTTCCTGTCACCACAGCAGTAGCTGTAGAAAGATCAGCCATGATGGGCCCTCCAGGAGGCTTGCAAGTGTTGGGCCTTGAAACTGAAAGTTTCATTAGGGTAACTAGCAAAGGACCATGACATATGAATCTGGCAGGGTATGTGGCTGGGTACATGTAAAGACTAGGAGAGCACAAACTTTGTTCAGAGGACAGTAAGGTTAGCCTTAGTGAGTAAGTAAGTAAAACCACTTAGCTAGAATAGAGTAAGTAAAAACACTTAGCTATAATAGAGACTTCCTTCACAGGCAGAGAAGACAGGGCTGGAGGGCCCTGACAGGCCAGGGAAGGAGCTGCTCAACATCTTGTAAGAGGCACCAACATTTTAAAATGAACTTTTATTAGGAAATAATTTTGGATTTATAAAAAAGTTGCAAAGTTAGCACAGTTTCCACATACCCCTCACCCAGTTTCTCCTAATGCTAACATCTTACATTACATTGCACACTTGCCAAAACTAAGAAGCCCACATTGGTATGATGCTATTTACAAAACTCCAGATCTGATTTGGATTTCACTAGTTTTTCCACAAATACACTTTTTCTCTGCCAGGATGCAATCCAGGATGACACTTTACATTTGAATATCAACCTTTTAAGGAATATTAACATGATGAAAGGTATTTGGGGAGAATCATCTAATAGCAATGTAAAGGGTAAGCTGGGAAGTGGGGTAGAAAGGTAAAGGCATTCCAGAACTTTCATTAAACCTCCAAATGCATTCCTACCTCCAGTGCCTGAAGGGGCTTTCAAAAATGCAGTTGCTGAGGTGAGAGAATCTGGGCTACTGGAAGTATCTCTGTGCCCAGAGGTATATTTAGGAAGCACCTCATGGCTTCTACCTAGCAATGCTGGCAAGCCAGAAGGTCTTACTGCTCAGGCTACCAAAGAGGGCTGATAAATCCAGACCAGCACCCAAAAAATGCATGGTTGCCTTCTTTTTTCAAAGTCTAATCTTATCTCCCTTATATGGCAGTTTGGTATTGTGCAAAGAGGACAGGCTCTGGAATCAGGATGGACTGAGTTTGAGTCCTGGATCCATCACTTAAGGTGGGGCTCTATATGGATTCCTGAACCTCTCTCTGAGCTTCTATTTTCACACTGGTGAAAACTGAGATCTTAACCCTCCTTCACAGAATTATTGAGATTAACTAGCGTTTAAGAAGCATGAGTGGGGTAGCTGACACACAGCAGGCATCCAATGATCATCAGCTGCCTCAATAACTTGAGGATGGGTCTGGGCCCCTTAATTTTCTTGCAAATTCTCATGGTGCTTAGCACACAGAAGGCATTTCATAAATGAATGCTCATAATATGGAATTCACAAACTCAGTAACCTTAGAAAGGAGGACTGTATCTCCAGTCATATCATTTTTCTTAACTTAGCAAGTCTATATTAGGCGTTCACTGAATATCAATCAATCAATAAATAAATAAAATAAAAATTAAAAAATAAATGCCAGGCCCTGTGCTAAGTGACCAAGACATGGTCTTGTCAAGAAGGCCAAAGCCAAGGACATCAGAGAGATGTCTTCAAACAAAGGTCATTCAGGTATGATACATTTGACAGAAGTTTAATAAGCAGGCTGCCCAAGAGCACAGATTGACTACTTCTGTGTGGGGTAAAGGAAGCACTTCACAGAAAGGACTGCTTGGGACTGGCAAAATGAGTAGTTCTTCCTGTTTAACAGAGTGAGGGGGGTAAGAGGAAAAGAGAAAACCATTTACTTTTTTCAAGTGGGAAACATGTATTCCAGAACCATGGGTGGTCTTGTGGGGTGTATGGCAGAAGTGGGGGGGCAATAAAGTTCTAAAAATATGGTTCCTCCACACAGGATGGGCTGAGACGTAGGACACCTGACCTAAAGCTGTGCCTCTACATCACAACCACAGTCCTTTCTGTACATTGCTCAGCTGAAATGGTGTGGGGAAGAGATGACAACTGGTCACACAGTCGGGGTGGGGATGGGGGTATGGAGGGATTCCAGCCTCCCTTAGGCATGCTACAAAGGGAACCATATGACTGCTACAACACAGGAGAGATGCAATGAATGAATGCTGGGGAATCATTTACAAGGTATGCTCTACCTTTAGCTGTTGTTGTTAGGTGCCATCGAGTCATGTCCAACTCATAGCGACCCTCATAGGGCTTTCAATGGCTGATTGTTTTGGGATTGCTTCAGGAATGGATTACCAGATCCTTCTCCCATTTTTGCGGTGCTAGGAACCAAACTCGGGACCTCAGAAACTGCAGAGCAGTGCTCTACCAACTGAGCTAAGTCCCAGCCCTTATCTTCAGCTAGAGAAAGACATTTTGGTTCAGAGAAGATTTGAAGAGATGTGAGAATGGGTGTAACAAGAGGAGGGACAGAGATGACTCCAGGGCTTCTGATGTGGCCAACTGGGTGGACTGACAGGGAGAATAAGTTTGGGGGCAGGGCTAGGGTGGTGTATGGGTGGTGGTAAGCATGTGAGTGGAGATAACTCTGTTTTGCAAGCACTGGGGTCCAGGTAATGGTATCCAGAGCTCTATAAAACTTTAACATTCAAAATCATTCTCCTATATGGGATTAAAATAATCTAAAAGTGTGAGGTAGGCTATGAGTAAATCAAGCTTGGTTCTGAGCTGATAACTGAAGTGGGTAAGAAAGTAAAACTTAGCTCAAATAAGAGAGTAAAAAAAGCTGTCCTGCCATTCACCAGGCTGTATGGACAGACACAGGTGGAACCAACTTCAAAGCTACAATGAAACAATATTCTGCCAAAGGCAACAGTAGCTATGAAGTGACACAATGACCCCCTTCTTGTGTGACTACTGCTTTCTCACTCACTGGGAAACTCTGTTCTCTAAAATGACAGAAACTTAGCTATTTGAATTTTACTACTAAAAATGAAACATCCTACGAGATTCTAAGTCACTTTGATAGAGAGGGATGGTTCTGACTTCCAGCCCAAGTTCATAGCCTCAGAGTATAGGCCTCTGGACACAATATTCCAAGTTTGTCTTAACTGTACTTTCTAAGGAATCGGACCGGGGTCTCCTTTGCAGTTCAGAATAGCAGTTGACTCCTTTATCAGTCTTGCTTCGTTCTATACCTATCCAAACACTGCTGTTAAAATTTCACCTAAAATCTGCCCTTCCTCAAAATCCTGTAACTCTATTTTCGCCTGATTGGTGAGACATCCTAAAGTTCCTGTCATGTGGTCTCTGATATTGTGACAAGTTAGTAGTCTTTGTCAAACCTCAAGTTTTTTCCTCGTGTTCTTAGGTTGACTAGGCTAGAACATGAGAAATGAGGATACAGGAATGTTTTCGATTAATCCCTCTGCTGTTGCATACAATTTACATTTTCCTTAACATTTTTGAGTTTTGTTTTTTTTTCTGCGGTACTGGGGGGTTGAACCCAGGGCCTTGCACTTGCATGCTTTGCAAGTGCTGCACCCCCAGCACATTTTTTTTTTTTTTTTTTTTTTTTAGTTTTTGAGACAGGGTCTCACTAAATTACACAGACTGCCTCTGGTCTCGAACTTGCAATCCTCCTGCCTCTGCCTCCCCAGTTGGTGTTTGATTACAGGCATGCGCCATCACTCCCAGCTCATTTTTGAGTTTTTATAAAGGCCGGGCTCCATGCTGACAGTAAACCTATAATAGTGTTTGAAATCTGAGGAAGGCAGACTATACCTCTCCCCCAAGGTGTCAACATCCTAATCCTTGGAACCTGTGAGTGTATTACCTTATATAGCAAAAGACACTCACAGGTGTAGTTAAGGCTAAAGACTTTGAGATGAGGAGATCAGAGAAATCATTCAGGTAGGCCCAGTGTAATCACATGCATCCTTAAACGCAGAGAAACCTTCCTGGGTGTGGCTAGAAATGAAACATTACTGGCTTTGAGATAAAGAGGGCCACAATTCACGGAATGTGGCAGCCTCTAGAGAACATAAAAGGTAAGGATATAGATTCTCATCTAGAACCTCCAGGAAGGAAACAGCCCTGTTAACACAAATTTAGCCCAGAAGACCTGTGTCAGAATTTCTGACCTACAGAGCTGTAGGTTGTAAATTTGTGCTGCCTTATGTCATTGTATTTATAATAATTTAATGTGGAAACAATAGAAAACTAATTCAATATCACTCAGAGGGAGTAAAGACAAATGAACTAAGGGTGCCTTGGGGACATCAACACTTCAAAGGATAGGAGAAAAAGGTAAGTTAGCCCAGCAGACAGACAGGGAGATGTCAACCAAGGGAAAAGTTTCTAGGAGAGAGTGGGCCAGAAATTATAAAGTACTTATTATTTAAGAGAGGGCTGATAAACTTACATAGTTTTTAAATTATAATGTGCATGTAATTTGCTTGCTTCATTTGCCCTGGGTGATTCCAGTATTTGCATATAACAAACAGCCTCTTTCACCTGAAACTATCACCTTCTCCCTTGTGTTAAAAGCTTGAGTTTGAGAACTTTCACAACCTTGATCCACATTATAAACCCATTAAAGTAATATTCAGATTCCAGAACAGCAGGTTTTACCACATCATAAAGTGGAAAGAAATACAACTATTTTTATGTGTTAATCCAAGCGATTTGACTCTGAGTGATGGCCCAAACCCAGAACACGAAGAGCCACTCAGGCTAGCCTGACAGTGTAGGATAAGGACCATTTTAGGCAAAACACTTAGCAGATACTGCCAGTTCCTGTGTGACCTCCACTCCCCAGGGTCCCCTTTTAATCTCCAAGGTGCCTAAATGTTTCAGCCTGCTTTCCTGTAGTCCTAATCTCTGTACTTCGAGGCTCCCCCCAAACCTCCCCGGATACATAAGGTTCAAAATTACTGCCCTTCTTTAGTGTTTACTCTCTATGGATGGATGACTCCAGTCACCAATTTGGAAAATGGCAAATTATTTTCCCCTTGGGAGATTATTGGTGGTTCTGACGATCCTAGAGGACATTTACATTCTAAAATGCAGTGTATACAAATGAAATGCTGAATTGGTATACTTCCAGGCCTTAAGACTGAAAAAGTTAAAGAGGACTGTACTCTTTGAAATCAGAAAATTACTCTCCACATCTAGCCTAATGTTTCGCTCTTAGGTGCGGGCCATGACATATGACTTCTTTCTGTACCTGAACATTTTATCCTATTCATTTTTCAAAATTCAGAACAGTTGTCACTTTTTTAGGGGGCCTGCCACAAGTTATGTTGGCTCCTTCTGTTACAGGCCCACAGTATACCTATATAGTTCTTTTGAGATACTGACCATATCTGCACTGTTTGTTTTTTTTTAGACAGGGTCTCACTGACAACAACACTATGTAGTCTAGATTGGCTTGGATCTTGCTGTGTGGACTAGGCTGGCCTCAAACTCATGTCTACCCTCCTGTGTCAACCTCCTGAGTGCTGTAATTATAGGTGTGCACCACCTTGCTTGGCATGCAGTGACAAAACTAAATCAAATGGACTTCATCAAGATGAAAGACTTTAGTCCTTCAAAGGACACTGTCAAGAAAATGAAAATACAACAGATAGAATGAGAGAAATCTTTGTAAGTCATGTATCTCTCAGTTAGGGGACTTATACCCTGAATATATAAAGAACTCTTACAACTCAACAATAAAAAGCCAAATTTCTTGTCTGGTATCTACCTCCTTGTCCAGCAGATGATAGGTTGTTGGAGAGGACATGGTCTGCCTTTCATCAGGTTCACCACTATCTTCTTGGTACCTTGAATACAGCAGATACTTGTGAATATTTGTTCATGAGTAAGACTGAGGGCCTAGTGCTTCTATTCTAGGTCCATTGGTGGCTTATACCTGGAAATGTGAGCATTAAATAGTTGGGCCCTTCAAAGCTAAATGACTAAAAACCACTGAGTTTCCAAAGCACAACAAATACCCTATCTTCATTTTTTATCTTTTGTAAAGTCTGAAACAGCAACCAAGCCCAAGAATAGGTGGGGCAGAATTTCAACAAGGGTGCCAGTTCAATAGGGGAAAGAACACACTTTTCATCAAATGGTGTTGGGACAACTAGATACTCAAATGCAGAAGAGCAAAGATGGACTCTTTCCTTACCCACAAAAGTTAACTCAGAGTGGATCACAAACCTAAAGATGAGAACTAAAATGATAAGCCTCTTAGAAGAAAACACAGGAGTAAATGTTTGTGACCTTGGGTTATTCAAAGTCTTTTTAGACATGATGCCAAAAGCACAAGTGACAAAACTAAATCAAATGGACTTCATTAAGATGAAAGACTTTTGTCCTTCAAAAGACACTGTCAAGAAAATAAACATACAACTGATAGTATAGGAGAAATCTTTGTAAGTCATGTATCTCTCTGTTAAGGGACTTATACCCTGACTATATAAAGAACTCTTACAACTCAACAATAAAAAGCCAAATAATCCAATGGAAAAAGGGCAAAAGATTTGAGTAGACATTTTTTCCAAACAAAACACATAAATGATCGATAAGCATATGGAAGATCCACCATACTATTAGCCATGAGAGGACTGCATATCAAAACTACAATGGGATACCACCATACATCTACTAGGATGGCTAGAATCAAAATGACAGATACCAATGAATGGATAAACAAAACATGGCATATTACATTTCTGAAATGCTAGTCATAAAAAGGAATGAAATACTGATACTGAAACAAGGTAAGTAATATAAGCCAGTCACATAAAGCTACATATTATATAATTCTATTTATATGAAATGTCCAGATTAAGTAAATATATAGAGATAGAAAGTAGGTTGGTGGTTGCCTAAGGCTGGGAGCAGGGGAGAATCTCAGGGGCAAAACAGGGTATAGGCTTTCTTTTGGGGATGATGAAAATGTTTTAAAATTTGATTTTGATTGTATAACCCTATGATTATACTAAAATCCACTGTACACTTGAAATGGATGAATTAGTACAGTGCATTGTTGTTTTGAGGTACCTTGAGTAGGGTCCATCTCAAAGTGACCCTATGTACAATAGACAAAACACTATCTGACATTATGCCATGCCTGGTCAGTGCTTCTCTACTATTCACAGGGTTTTCAGTGGCTGATTATTTCAGGAGTGGGTTGCCAGGTCCTTCTGCCAAGCCTACAGCACCCAGGATTCTCAGGTGGTCTCCCATCAAAGTACTAACTAAGCCCAACCCTGCTTAGTTTCTGAGATCTGACAAGATCAGATGCCAGGCTGATACGGCTGTGTAGTAGTAGATTGTGTATTAATCATATATCAATAAAACTGTTAGGTTTTTTTAGTAGTGGATAAAGAAATTGTTGCACTTTCCCCAAAACATTACATATTTGTTAAGACCAATTTCAATCATTTTCTCAAAGCATAAGAGACAGAAACACAAATTTATATCTTCTAGGACACTGTAAGTCCTGAGTTCATTCATTTTCCTCTGTGCCTGCAGAACTGTCAAGGGCTCACTACAGGAAATCCACTCCGTGAATCATGGGCCTGCAGGCTTCTTGCAATAGAGTATTTCAATTCTATAGAGCCATGTATTTTCTCTCCCTTAACAATAAATTGCCCTTGACGCTTGAAGAATAGCATAAAACATTATTTTCTTTCTTTTTTTCCTGTACAGAGATTCACTCCATTAAGGTCATCTAAAACTCACTGGGTAAGGAATTTAGAGTAAGCCAGAGTACCAACATGGCCAAACCCTAAATGTCAGATGCTGAACTTTTAAGCTACTGATGTTCTCTCTCTTTTGGCCAAGCTCTTCAGCTCTAGGACAAAGGACTAAATCCATTACTCCAACTCCTCAATACCAAGAGCACTGGATGGGAAAAGATAAAGCACCTTACTCAAGTCTAGGGCTCCATTTCCCTGTTTGGGGGCTCATACTTAGGTGCCCATTCACTCTTGAACTGCTTTATTTTCCTTCTTCATGCAAAGTAGGACTTGGCTGAGGGCCTGAGAGCAAGTCCTGCCCTGGCATGTCAGAAAGAACAAGTGAACACACATGAAGTCTGGCTCATGAAAGATTCCAGGGGAAGAAAGGCTAAGACTTTTCTCAGGTGAAACTGCTCGTCTCTTGGGGAGTTTAAAGCAGGTATCAATAGATAACATCCTGAAAAAAATGGTAACTAGATTAGAAAAATAATGAAACTTAAGCCAACTTTATTTTCAAAGTGCTTGAGATAAAAACAAAACAAAACAAAACCCAAAAAACAATAGCAAACCCTATAGACAACATACATTGTGCCCCAAGTGTCAAAATGCTCCAGGAGCCATAGGGAATAGGGATAGAAAGGTGAGCAGGAGACTCAACATTTTTTGGCTTCAGGTCAGAGTGCTCAGATCCCAGCCAGAACATCTTAATATTGGTTACAGATTCTTTATAAAGGTGTTTACCTGTGGGAAAGAGAAAATCCAAAAGTTAAATTTTGCATTTTCAGCAGCCTATTCAACAGTGTGGGGCTGGGGTTTAGCTCAGGTATAGTGCTGCTCTGTATACTCCGAGGCCTTGGGTTTGATCCCCAGCACTGCAAAAATAGAAGGATGTGCCAATCCACTCTCAAAGCAATCCCCAAACAATCAGCCATTGAAAACCCTAGAAGGATCGCTGTGAATAGGACCTGACTCGACAGCACCTAACAACAACAACAACATTCAATAGTCCATCCACAATGACTATGTATCCAGTCCCATGAGTTTTTGTGAAGAAGGGAAAACAGGCCCGAAGAAGAAATGTGAGCTGCCAAAGGTCATACAGCACCAAGTGGCAGAGCTGGGAATAGAATCCAGAAGTCTCATTTCCCTTAGTGGAGGAAGTCAGCTGGCAAACACATGTCACAAGTCAATTATTCAACAATTATTAACCCAACATACTTGAGAGAATGGGAGTTATATTTGTAATTTATACAAGATCCCATAAGCTTTGGAGTGTGAAATGCAATTTGAGCTGCAAAGCATAAGACCCGAAATAGTGAACTCTGAAGTAAAGACCAGAAAGATAAAAGTTTAAAAGAGAAGAACCACTAGAAAGCAGGAGTTAAAGTCCTTCCCACCTTTTTCATGAGTTCTTCTTGTTTGGCTACTTCTTCAGAAAAATCATCATTGACATCCAGGACCAGCACTGGCATGTTTAGCAGAGCCTCAAAATGGAGCCTATAAGAAAAACAAACATTTAGAAGACATAAAAAAAAATAAAAAATAAAAATAAAAAAAAATAAAAAAAAATAAAAAGACATCTGAACCAAGTTTCACATACTCACCAAAGTTTAATAATGAAGAGAACAGACCTCAATTCATGTGGCTTCCCAATGGAACTCCATGTATAATAATAAAAAGAATTCAGTAAATTTGGCTGGAAAGAGGAGCTAAGAGTTCTCTCCAGTCTGGAGACTGACACTGAAGGTCAGATCATCAAATATTTTAAGGAGATAACATCCCAAGCCTGAAGGAAGGACAGGCAGAAACCAGGAATGTCAACTTAGTAAAATTGACATTTTTCTAAAACTTTTTAGACCATGGTCCTGAGCCAACATTCATCATCACTAATCAAAAGGAGAGAAGAGGAAGGGAGGGGAGGGGGAGAGAGAGAAGACCAAAAGGAAGGGGAGAGGAGGAAAGAGAAGAGCGGAAGTAACAGGAAAAGAAAGGGGAGGAAAAGGAAAGTAAGGGAACTGAAGTGATGGGAAGGGAGGAACAGTGAACGCGAAAGAAAGGAAAAGACAAAGATCAAGAAAACAAGAAAGCTGGAAAAATAAAATCTAATAAAAAAGTCCCTTGGAACATACAGATTATAGTTAATATAAAATTTCATAGTTGGAAAATGCTGGGCATTTCCAACTACTTCCTATGGTGCTGTATGTTGAACTTCTTGTTTTGAATAACCAGCTGTAGGAAGCAGGTCTCTGTCTTGCTCTTTTCCCCACTTACTTGGTTGTCTTGTGAATAAGCCAGTCTTCATGCTGACCATGTAGCTGCTCAAGATAGGCCAACTCAATTCCTTTCTCTTCTTCCCTGGCCCTCCGGCAGAGTCTCTTCAAACAAACCTAAAAGACAACCCCCCTACCCCATTGAGTTCATCTGCTCTTCCAGCTGTCAAGATGTCGTCTAAGGGGACTTGAGACCTACATAATGTATGTATGTCTACCTTGGGTATCAATAAACCATGATCTTGCTTCTGCTGCTTTGTTCTTACTCAACCAGAGGATTTACACATTTTGTCCACCTCCACCATAAACCTGCTCTTCCCTCTGGAGTATCCTTAGCTGGTTAATGGCAAACATCATCTACCCAGTCAGCCAAGCCATGAACCTGAGATTATTCTCCTTTCTCCTCTTTCCAATCATATCAGGAAGTCAAGAAATTCTCTATTCTCTGCAGTTGCTTCTCTCCTTGCTTCTCTCACCTCTGCCCTAGTGAGGTGCTCATCACCTCTCAACTGGACTATGGCAAGAGCCTTCTGCCTCTCTGATTCCTAGAGGTAGAGAAGTATATGGAAAAAGCACAGGCTTTAAAATAAGAAGGTTCAGGAGTCAATTAGTCTTCATTTATGTAGCAGCTTGGCAATCTTGGTGGGATTCCATTTTCCCATCCTCTACCCATCTACAAGTCGCTATGAGGATTCGTGGCAAGCTCCTGGCAAAAACTATCCTCTTCTTCCAGTTTGTCCCCTCAGTCCAGCCTTCTCCGCTACTGCAACATAATGGGATTACTTTCCTTGCTTAAAATACCTTACTTCACAAGTTCTTTACTAGCTACAACCGTAACCACAGGGTCTAGGAAGAATGAGTGACTGTGAGTGAGTATGTGGGGGGGGGGAGAGTGAGTGAGTGTGTGTGTGTGGTGTCTTTGTTGTTTTTTTGTTTGTTTGTTTTCTTTTGAGACAGGGTCACACTCACTATTCTCCTGCCTCAGCCCCCAAGTGCTGGGATTACAGGTGTGTACCCCACATCCAGCTTGTAAGTGGCATTATCTTTATAACATAGTAGGTAATTTGAACTATCTCCTTCATATTACACCATGCACTCACTCTGGAGTAGAATGCAACATCTGCACAGATCAAAGATAAAACAAAGAAGTTAAAAAAAATTGAGGTTTCATACTAATTCCCTTCCCTCCTCTTGACCGAATTCTACTCTGCATCCATCTGTGGAAAGTCTGAAGCTCACTGGCTCAGAGAACAGTATCTCCTTCTCTACCTGTCACATTAGGACACATCTACTTGTCCTCAACTTCCTTAGGTCCTCCCCTGGCCTCACTGCTTCAGCCAGATTTGGCCTCCTTCCTGTGGGACAGGCCAAGCTCCTTTAAACCTCAAAACTTTTGCTTCAAATATTTGTTTTGCCTGAATTGCCCTTATCCCTCTCTCTGCCCAGCAAAACATTTCATTATTCAATGTCCTGGACGTAAAGATGGATTAACCCACTGACTTAGGACTTCCCCCTTTCAAATCCTTAAAAAATGTGAACTTTACCTCCAGATGTGGTACACAATACTCCCAAAGACTTGGGTCTTTGCTGTTTCCCTCTTGCCTTACCTTTCTTCTAAAGGAATGAAACCATGTAAGCAAATTTATTTTAGGCCTTTATTGTTGTTAGGGGCTGTTGAGTTGGGTCTGACTCATAGCAACCCTATGTAGAACACAATGAAACATTGCCCAATGGTGTGCCATGCCTGGAACGACGTCAGTGCTTCTCTGCAATTCATAGGGTTTTCAACGGCTGATTGTTTAGGGATTGTTTCAAGAGTGGGTTGCCAGGTCCATCTCCCATTTTTGTGGTACTGGGGATTGAACTCTGGGCCTCGGAGAGTGCAGAGCAACACTCTACCAAGTGAGCTAAACCCCAGTTTGTTCAGCTTTCCAAACTGATGAGCAGACACAGGTTACTACTTTTAGTCCTTACTTCTTCTTGTCTCTGCCTTTCCCTGAATCAATAACTGTTCTTAACCTAGACATAATCCTATCCTTGGCATTTTATAATTTAGATGGTAAAACATATGTAAAATAGAAAATCTAGTGTGGAATTGTGAAGTCTGGATCTGAAAGGCAGCATTCAGGTAAGGGAGGGACAAGGACTAATGAAAGAGGTGGGATGATTTCACATTCCCACTTCTACAGAGCTCCCCTTTACCTCTGGTCCCAGCTTACCAAGCACCACTCTGAGAGCCAAGCGCTGGCCAGACCCTGGGGAAACACAGACCACAAGTGACTTTTCAGATGAATCAGAGGATAGGAGGAGCTCTGGACAGGGTGCTAGGAGGGCACAGTCACTGGGGGACACCCAGGAAACAGGGCTAGAGTTTGTCTTGTTTAGGGCTGAGCACAAGGACTGGCTACTAGTGGTATTTGTTGCATATATACATTTAACATTTTCATTTCTGATCTAGTTTCCCCATGTTCATTTGTCTTTTTCTCCTACTTTCATCTTTTCTATTTCTATATCCTTCATGCTGAACCTGCCTCTTTTTCATTCCTTTTTTCTGTCTTTCTACCTTGACACCCCCAATTCTGTTGATGGCTTTGAGACCATTCTTCCCTATACTTCTCCTTCTTTAATCACACAGCTTTTTCAATATACCCCTGCCTTCCAGCTACCTTGTTGTTGTTAGGTGCCATTGAGTCAAGTCTGACTCATAGCAACCTTCACAGGGTTTTCTTTTTTCTTTTTTTTTTTTTTTTTGCGGTACTGGGGGTTGAACCCAGGGCCTCACGCCTGTATGCTCTGCAAGTGCTGGACCACTGAGCTGTGCCCCTGGCCCATTTTTTTTACTTTTTGAGACAGGGTTTTGCTAAGTTATGGAGACTGTGTCTGGTCTCGAACTTGCGATCCTCCTGCCTCAGCCTCCTGAGCCGCTAGGATTACAGGCATGCGCCACCTGGCCCGGCCCTCATAGGGTTTTCAATGGCTGACTGTTTTCGGAATTGCCTTGGGAGTGGGTTGCCATGTCCTTCTCCCATTTTGCCGCACTGGGATTCGAACTCGGGACCTCAGAGACTACAGAGCAGCGCTCTACCAATTGAGCTAAATCCCAGCCCGCTCCAGCTACCTAGTTCTCCTCTTTACCCACAACCAATGTGATCAACTTTCTATATACTTTCAGAAATAGCTTATGCATATAACATTCTTTTCACCATCTTTTTTAAAAAATATATATAAAAGGTGTCCCACCATACATTCTGAACTTGCTTTTCTTCACTTAACAATGTGTCTTAGAGACTCACACATCAGAACAGAAAGAACCTTCTCATTCTTCTTTATGGCTTCAGAGTTTTCTAGTGCATGGTTGAAGCATAATGTATTCAGTAAGTCCCCTCTGATGAACACTTTGGTTGTTTGCTATTTCAAACAATGCTGCCTTGTACACAGGGCACTTCTCCTGTGTGTAAGCACATCTATGGAATAAATTCCAAGCACCACGATTAACAGGTCAAAAGGCATGAGCATTTGCTATTATATACTGCCAAAGTGCCTCCTTAGAGGTTAACCAATTTTTATTCCCCCTAGCAAGTAGCATTAGGATTTCCAAACATAGCAAAGCTACCTAATTTTCCTCTCTGAGAGAAAAATATTATCTGTATTGGTGAAAATAAGTATTTTTAAAATATAGTCATGTCTCAAGGACACACAAAGGACAGAGCAAATCTTACAAAAGCTATTCATTTACTGCTTGCAGACAAACATTGATGCTAGCATTGATCTATTAAAACAGGTAAACATTTCCCTTTTTATTCTTAGTTTACTTAGCAGACTTGCCCCCAGAAGTCTAGGTAAACGTCTATTTTGAGCATTGGACATAATTCTTACTTTACTGACATGGTTATAATAAATTCCTTTATTAAAAAAAGATTCTGGGCTGGGCACAGTGGCGCACGCCTGTAATCCCAGTGGCTTGGGAAGAGGAGGCAGGAGGATCGCAAGTTTGAGGCCAGAAGCAGACTGCATAACTTAGTGAAACCCTGTCTCAAAAAGTTTAAAGATAAAAAAAAAAAGGGCTGGGGGTGCAGCTCAGTGGTCCAACACTTGCAGAGCATGCAAGTGTGAGACCCTGGGTTCAACCCCCAGTACCGCAAAAAAAGAAAAAAAAAATAGATTCTGTAAAACAGAGCTTTAGCCTGGCCCCACTTCATTTGGGTCTTCATGGGTAGGACACACCTGAGTGTGAACAGGAAGGACAGTGTAAGTATACACGGCAGGGGAGGGGCGCTTCAGCCAATCTTCTCCTCGATTTACCCCTCCCATGAAGAAGAGCTGCTGTTGTTTGCTTAGAGTCTGATAGGAACTGGGCCATGATTGCTGGTGGGTCTGCTGACACCTTCCAGACCCCAAACCCAGGTGGCTCTTGTTTCCATGCACTCCCTGCTTCACAATCCCAGGCAGAGTCTAGCTCCTTGAGGCATACTGGCCAACTCTACTCTCTCGTCTTGACTCCAAAGGGTTGGGGGAACTCTGAGGCCCAGCCATTTCTATTCTAACTTAAAAAAAAAAATTCTGCTGGGTATGGTGGGACACACCTGTTATCCTAGCACTCAGGAGGCAGAAGCAAGAGGATCAATGCAAGTTCAAGACCAACCTGGTCTACATGAATTCCAGTCCAGCCTGTGCTACACAGTAAGACCTTGTCTCAAAAAACAAAAACAAAATAATTTCTAGCTTATTTGCTTTTGAGAATTTAGAGGAGAAGAGGTGGAAAGGAGCTGCAGGGCCTCCTGAGGTCTATCTCACATGCTCCAGACTCAGCAGGGCTCTTTGCTGGACTACTGGGTGATGGCACAAGTTTTTATGTAGAAATATTGTAATTTCTGTTCTGTTCTTCCCTTGGGTATAGTTACTTCTGATTGCATAGAAGAGGTCAGGGTGACTCTAGGGAAACATATGGGCATTCCTGAGTCCTTGGGTCTAACGCATCAAAACAGCATTAAAATCTCTATCCAATCCCAAAACAAATAAGCTGTTTTCTCTTTTTGCCATTAAATTGCAATAATTCTTCAACTCTTCTCATTCTAACCTAGGTGAAATGCAGTGGTACTCAGGTACTCAAACTGTTCTGTGCTCAAACATTTTGATCCTTGACCAATATTTTTGAGAGAATACTATTTCAGTGTTTGACCACTTGCTCAGCACTTGACCACCGCACTAAAACCTGTGTGAGATGCCATGCTTACCCATGCCATGATGCTTCTATATGAAACAAGGGGGAAAGTATCACTTTGTGCATTGATTTCAAGGAGTGAATACCTGTCCTGGTGTCACAATCCAATGTTTTATTTTTTCTTTCTCATATACACGATATAAACATGTATTATACAGTTATGACACTCAAGAAACTTTCTCGAAGTACAAATGAAGAAAAGAGGAAAACAGTAAGAATGACAATTAAAAAAAGAGTGGCTTACGTGTGTCTGAATTAGCCATTCACTATAGTGCAGCACCTAACAACAACATCAATAGTGCTGAAACCAATATATATGTTTACATTACTTCTTATAGTAGTTGACACTTGAACTGACTGGCACTTGACCATCCATTTGGGACAGATTGTAGTTGAGTGCCAAGGTACCACTGTACTTCAGTTAGTCTGTCCAAAAGGACATACCAGGACCCCAGTGATAATCATCATCACTATCACCATCATCACCCCTGCCTCTTCTCAAAGTCATTCAGAGTAAACAAAAAGTGAAACAGACTTGTTTGGGTCCAACCTCCACTCTCCAAAAACAAGAACCTGTGAGCTGGCCAGGCAGCCTGTTTTGCTTCTAGGGACAAGTCAGCCCAACGCCTCCTTTGCCCTCCCAGCACTGTCTTCATGGCACCAAGCTATGTGGAAGTTCATTCTTTCTTAGAACCGGTTATGTCAGCACTACCCCTTTTCCTAATGCCCAGACATCAACTTCCTCCTTTTTTCAGTCCAGCCATCTCACTACTTCCTCGGGAAACTTGTCACCTTTTCAAATTCCAGCCCAAACTGTCACTCCATGCAACTTTCCAACACCTCACTCCTTGGTCTCAGCCATAGCCGTCCCAGAGAAGGCCTTCTTTCTCACTCAGAACTCTACCCTTGGCTATTTCATGCTGACCTCTCTGGCAGAACACTCTTCTTTTCCCAATTACTGACACCAATTCCTACCTCTGAAGTATACTCACCTTCATGATTTGCCTCTTCTATCCCTGCTCCCAAGTAATGGAGACCACTGAAAGAAGTCACATAAATGTGACCCAGCTGGCCAATCTGCAATTAAGGTACCCCACTTAAGCTTGGTTCTATTCATGGACCATCCTCAACCCTCCAGCCTCATTCAACCTCTAGTTCACTTTCTTTTTTTTTTTTTTTTTTCAATACTGGGGGGCTGGGCCCAGGGCCTCACACATGCTAGGCAAGTGGTCTACCATTGAGATGCATCCTCACCCCCCTTTTTTTTATTTTTGAGACAAGGTCTTGCTAAGTTGTAGGGGCTGCCTCTAGCCTTGAACTTGTGATCCTCTTGCCTCAGCCTCCTAAACAGCTGGGATTATAGGCATGTGGCATAGCACTTGGCTCAGTTTCCTTTTAAACGTCATACTCCATTTATTTCTGTGGCCTCTTTTATTCCTGGCTATGAATTAGCTTCTGCACCATAATCTCTAGAAACTCTCAACACAAAGATGCTCAATATCTGGTCCCTGTTACATTAAAAAAAACCCTCTCCTGCTGCTTGCTTCCTGAGGTGATACTTTTCTTTCCAGACCTTCCTCTTTGACCTGTGCAAGTCTACATGATAGAAACTCTCCCACTTGTTCTCTGATTTTGCTCAATCTGCTCTCAGGCACCCTTCTATCCACGAGGGTTGGGCCCATCTCTAGAAATCCTTGCCTCTAGCCTACAGATAGCTTTCCTTCCTTCTAAGACTATATAGTACACTTGACATCTGACTACCCCTTAGATGTATGTCTCAGATGCTGACAGCAATACATCTCTCAAAAAACAGCTCACCTTAACTCAGAATTCCACTCCAGAAGAGTGCTCAGAGATACTGCATTTGAGCCAATGTATATATTTATTTATTATTTTTGTTTTGAGGAGGATGATTCACTATGTACCCCAGGCTGGTCTCAAACCTGCAATCCTCCTGCCTCCACCTCCCAAGTGCTAGGATTACAGGTGTGTACTACCACATTAAGTTTTGAGCCAATGGATTTTACAGACAAGGAACCTTTTAGTGGAAAGCTTTCTATGGGCTTCCCAAGGTCACTACCAGTGAGCAGAAGCCATGGACCAATGCTGGCTCCAAAGGCTTTGGTCTTCTGCCATGTGTCAGGCTGGTTCCAAAGTCCAGGTCAGAGAGCCACAGGATATACTTCTGCAGTCCATCCTTCCGTACCAGGAGCCTCTCCGAGGTTTGAAAAGGGACTATAAATTAGGGCAGTATCAAGATGAAATGAAGAAACCTTCCCTCTCTCCCTCCTGACATCCTGTTCAGAAAACCAATGAGACTACCATATCCTCTGATGACCACGCAAAGGGAAGGAAGAGCTGAGGTCACTGGCTGCAGGTCAGAATGCCTGAGCTTCAAACCTGCAGCAACCAAGATGATGCCCAATTTGTTCTGGTTTGTTGCTCTGCCAAGCAGGATCCTTCAGTGCACAGTCAACTGCTTGAGCATGTTGCTACCCTAAGCTTGTGGGAAATTGAGTGCTCAGTGCTAGAATAGGGAGTATCTCCCCCACTCCCTGTGCTCTGGATAATGCCTGTGCTCTGAGTTCCCCAACCAGAAAATCAGAGGCTTATAGAAACTCTTAAGTTTCATATGGCTCTAAAGTCTAAGGCTATAGGTTCAGAGTTACCTGGGGAGCGGCCTGGAGGTAGATGAAGCCATGTAACGAGAGTCGGCTGGCAAACTCCTGCAGGAGAAAAGAATGCCAGTCCTGATAGATATGCCATTCAACATCACTGAAGGAACCATTTTCAAAAAGATTCTTTGCAAAGATATACCTGGTTGGAAATGTAAGTGGGATGAAGTGAGGTTGGGGTGGGGGAAGAATGGGAAATGGAATGAAAGGCATGAGAGAGAGAAGCAGAAAAATCAATAACCAACTTGTTCTATGTAAACCCAAACCACTTAGGCTTTCTAATTCCCCATCAATCCTAAGGAAATCTGAAATTTTAACCCACAACTCCCTTCCTGATCAACACTGCACCTACACACAAAGGTTGAACCACAGCTTTCTGGACAGAGTAATTCACCACAAGAAAAGGGACACTAAAAGAGGAACTCACTGGTCCCTGACAATTTTCTCTGCTAGAAAACAGTTGGAACATACAGCAAAGGGTGCCTCCACACTTGAACCTTTGAGATTTCCTTATTATTATAGCAAGGCCCCAAACAAAAGGCAAGTGAATCCATGATGAAGCCACTTGCCACATTTCATTTAAGGACTGAGGACTTCTGAGTCTCCAGCTGCTGAGCCACCCTTTTGTCTGGTAAGAAGTAGAGGGAGGCTGGGGATGTAGCTCAGTGGTAGAGTACCTGCCTAGCATGCACAAGGGCCTCTGTTCAATACCAATAGAAAAAAAAAATCACAATTCCAGAAGTGGAGAGAGCTATCTTTATGTGGTGTCATGTATGGAGCAGGAAATGCATTTCCAACTAATTTGGTATTACCAAGAAAGTGGACTTCCCTTCAAAGTAAATAGGTAGCTCTTGCTGGCTTGCTGAGCTGCTTTTTTTTTTTCTGTGACAGAGTCTCGCTTAGTTATGCAAGCTGCCTCTGAACTCAAACCTGTGATTCTCCCAGCTCTGCCTCTGTGCCCAGCTTTTGTTGCTGAGATTCTAAATCAGATCAAAGAAGGCTAAAGCTGAAAATCAAACTAGCTTTGCTGCTTGCTTACTTCCACAACAAAAAGAAGATCTGGTAAATTGGGAAGTTGGAGCTAAACAGAAACCATGGCTTTAGAAGGGTTAATTATGCTTTCAAACCTCAGGCATCTTGATATAAAACACAATTTATATCCTCAAGAATGAACTTCAGTTTCTAAAGCAATGCTCATAACTGGGTACTGCTGGGAAAATGAAATTTAAAATCCTTACATATCTATGGGTTAGGGAAGTACAAACTATAAGAATGGGAGTGTCACCCTTAAGAGAACAGGTTTCAGAGTAACTGCAGGATTTGATCCTGGTTCCACATTCACTAGCCATGTCGCCTTGGGAAGTCACCTAAACTATCCTAGGCCATTATTGTGATGACTGCCTATAATATTTTTACCAAGTGTTTAGAAGAGTGACTGGTACATGGTATTCAACAAATCCTAGTTACTATAACTGCTTTTTGCTAGGATATGAAGAAGCTAATTTGGAAATTCCAAAAGTAAACTCTCTCTGTCTGAAATGGTTTATCTACAGTTTATCTGAAGATGAGAAGATAAAGGTAATTTTTGAAACACTGGAAGTTCTGAAAAATGTTTTCAGCTTCTCCACAGATAACTTGATGATGAAACTTAGATTTTGTTTTTTAGGTATTCACAGTATTGGAGAGTTGAACCTAGGGTCTTGCACATGCTAGGCAAGTGCTCCATCACTGAGCCACATGCCCAGACTGTGTTTTTTTTAGTTTAAGACAGGGTCTTGCTAAGTAGTGCAGGCTGCCTTTGACCTTGAACCTGCAATCCTCCTGCCTCAGTCTCCCAAATTGCTGGGATTACAGGCATGCACCATGATGCCCAGCTGAAATTTAGATCTTATAAAGAAAAATTAACAAGTTCTATAAAAGGGGCCCTTGCCTCTCCTGAGGATGAACACTTCCTGTATTTCTTCAAAGCTAGTGGTGATAGGCAAGACAGGATAGAACTGTGTGGTGGTACACACCTGTATTCCCAACACTTGGGAGGCTGAGACAGGAGGGTTGTGAATTTAAGGCCAGGGTGGGCTCCATAAAAAACAAACAACACCCCCTCAAAAAAAAAAAAAGAGAAAAAGAAAGAAAAAAGAAAACAAACACTGAAGAAGAGAGCTGCAGACTAAATGCAAGGGGTTGGGAGAGGAACAGGGCTAGCAGACCTAGCAGTCTGGAGCTGTGCTCTGAAATCACATGCTAGTGTTTCTTTTAACTTAATCAGAAAAGCCTTACATTTTTTCTTCCTTGTAATCTACTCTCCAAATACCCCATGTTCCTCCTTTGGAATACACATTACTTATATGAACATGTGTTGAGTCATTGTTGGACTAGAATCGTTGTGGAGGCAGATACTGGGTCTACCTTCCTCTCTGCTATAGCCCCCTACAGCCAGGCCTGGTGCCTGTACACAGGAGGCATCTGTCCTGAGAAAATGAATATAGGAACCAGGGCTTTGTGGATGCTCAGTCCCACATTTTACCACTGAACCATACTTAGCCCCTGAAATAAATTTTTAAAAGCATGGAAAGAATCTAAGTACTCTCAGGATTAGAACTTATAATTAGTTATCCTTTCTGTCTTAAAAATGCCCCCTCTAATGAATGCACCTACAATGCTGTAGCTGCCCACCATGTAAAAAGTCTTACTTCTTTCTTTGTAAATCAGTAACAACCAGGTAGTTTCTTAACAAAGGATTTCTAATTAAAAAGTACTTCTATTTCTTTGTTTTCCTCTGAGAAGTCTCCCACATGTCTATCTCACTAAGGGACTAGAACTTAATAGACCAACTGAATGTTTCCAAGCAACCCAGGTGATTAGATGTAACTCAACCTTCTAGTCCAAGAGGCATGGCTTGGGAGACCAGAGAGTAAGACAGGCAGTAGTAGCACACCGGACAGTGGAAAACAAATTAAAACCCAGCACTCAACCATTTGTAATTCACACATATACTCTGTCTGTCTGTCTTTCTTCTCTCTCCTCTCTCTCTCTCTCTCTCTCTCTCTCTCTCTCTCTCGTGGTACTGTGGGACTGAACCCAGGGCTTTGTGAATACTTTGTAAGTGGTCTACCACTGAGATACACCCCTAGCCACTCCCCCCTTTCTTTTTACTCTTGAGACAGGGTCTCCCTAAATTACGCAGGCTATCTCGGGCTTTGAACTTGCAATCTTCCTGTCTCTGCCTCCCAAATCGCTGGGATTACAAGGTGTGCACAACCACACCCAGCTCACATTTAGCTTTTCTAAAGAGTAGGCTCCTCTTGGGGCCTAGAAAGAAATGTGAGGCAGGACATGCAGTGGCGCAAGCCTGTAATCCCAGAGACTTGGGAAGTAGAGCCAGGAGGATCCTATGCAACTAGGAGGCAGTCTATGCAACTAAGTGAGACGTTGACTCAAAATTAAAAAAATGAAAACAAAATGGGCTGGGGATAGGTCCGGTGGTAGAGCACTTGCAAAGTACGTGCAAGGCCCTAGATTCAAGCCCCAGGTACTGCCAAAACAAACAAAAAACCAAACACCAAACAAAAAAAAACAAAAAAAAAAAAAGGAGAAGGAAGATGAGGACGAGGAGGACAAGGAGGAAAAAGAGGAAGAAATGTGTGGTTTGCAAGGTTTCTGTCACATATCTTACATGATTCTGAGGTGAAGTCAGAACAACCACATGCCACTTGCAAATGAACCCATACTTTTTCCTTCTAGGAGGCTTTCTGGAAGCATTAAGAAATATAAATAGCTTATTTAGTTTGGAATTAACTGAATATCTTTAGCAGTGAATGGCTAATGGAAACAGCATTTTCTGTCTTGATACATCTACAGGGCTTAAGAGAGATAATTTTGTTTGAAAGCACAATTTCAGCAGTGTCCAGATCAAGCCACCCTGACCTTGCCTCTAGGTGGCCTAACTCCAAGTCACAGCCTACTCTCTGTGGCAGAACACAGCTAGGAATTCTGGAGCCTGGATGAGCTACCTCTTCTGGAACAGATGGGCTCACTTCTCAGGCTAGCTGCTAGTCAGTGACTTTATGTATGTCTATCTCTATTTCTATTTTTCTCTCTCTCCCTCCCCCCTCCTCTCTGCCTGTCCCCCGCCCCCAGCTTTCTCTCCCAGTCAGAATGATGTCCTTCACCTACAGTAACAGGCTTATAAGGGGTCCATTCCAGACTCTGGCCAGCAAAAGCCCTGTCACATAAGAAGAGGTCAAAAAAGGCTGAATTGGAGACAGAAGCCAATTTCACAGGTGTACTAAGTATCTTCATTGCAGAATAAAAAAGATGAAAAAAATCTCTTGCATTGTTTGAAGAACACAAATTTTAATGCCATCTGCTTTTTTCTTAAGGTAATAAGCAATTACTGATGCACTTGGTTTCCTAGAATATATACTACTATGTGTGTATTCTCTGTCTTTTAGAATACAATGGTTATAGTAGGTAGCAACCATTTTGCCTCTATTCTGGAAAACAAGGAAACATAAGCTAGTAAGCGGCATTGTAGGAAATTCAATGCATTCAGCTTATGAAAAATACAATCTCCTTTCTTGACATGTATGATAACAGAATTACAACTCTGAAAAAGTCTGTATAGAGTTGACTTTAAAAAGAAGACAGCTGCCAGGCATAGTGGCATACAGCTGTAATCCCACCAACTTGGGAGGTGGAGCCAGCAGGATCACAAGTTTGAGACCAGAGGCACCCTCCATAACTTAGTGAGACACTGACTCCAAATAAAAATTTAAAAATAGGCTGCGGAGGCCCTGGGTTCAACCCCAACCCCCCAGAAAAAAAAAAAAAACCAGTTTTCCAAAGTATAATTTTCAATGACTAGAGCAGTGCAAGGCCTATGTAAGAAGAGAAAACATGCAATGCTGAACATGAGGCTTGTGGCTGGAGGGCTTGGTGTCTTACCTGTCACTGTACACAGATCTCTCAAAGATCTGTACAGGCTTCTTGGCCTGTAAGAGTTTCTCAGGGAAGGGTTCCAGCTGTATTTTCAGGCGACTCATAAAGGAAAATGTCTGGAATGTGTAGGACCATCGTGATGGCTCCTGGTACTGCATGTCCAGCAAGTTTCCAAGATTTTGGGTAGTGCCATCCTAGAGAAGATTACAAATGAGAATTTCCTAGAAGGTATATTTATTCCATAGTACATACTCCTTTTCCCCAGGAAGGTTTAATACTCAATGAGAGAGAAAATTTTAAAAGTTTCCTTCTGCTGGGTGCAGTGGCGCATGCATCCCAGTGACTTGGGAGGCAGAAGCAGGAGGATCTCAAGTTTGAGACCAGAGGCAGTCTGCATAATTCAACGAGACCTTGTCTCAAAAAAGTAAAAAAATGGGCTGGGGGTGCAGCTCAGTGGTATAGCACTCGCAAAGCATGCAAGCTCAAGGCCTTGGGTTCAACCCCCAGCACTGCCAAAAAAAAAAAAAAAAAAAAAAAAAGGTTTCCTTCTGCTAAAAAAATACAATCAGACCCTGCAACTTATGACACTACGTAATCAGGTGAGATTTTCCCACCACATGAGACAAAATTTTGACAGAGGGTGGTAACACACTTCCTTCAATATAACAGAGAAGAACTGAGTAAAATCCATACATAGAATTCACATCACATATTCACTGATTGATGGATCTATGAAATCTGCCTGGGGAGGAGTTAACAATCAACAACCATCTAAAATTCTACTTTGAATGAAATACTTCCCCTTTAACACCATGTTGACTCTCTTTTGAGATTCCATCTTTCCCTATTTTTTTCCCTAAAACTTCAAAGTAGGTAAGAAAGCAATTGCTTATTTGAAAGTCCAACCAACCAATCAACCAGAATCCTACAACTTTCATAAAAAGGTTAAAGTGTTTGTTAAAACAAAAAAATAAGACCTTCTTCCACTGTAGAGACTTTATGAAGTGCAACTGAAGAGTTTCACTTACTTGGCATGTGCAGGTGGGAACAAGTAGGGGTGTAGTACCCCTTTTTGGCACCAGGGACTGGTTTTGTGGAAGACAATTTTTCCACGAACAGGAGGTGGTAGTGGTGGTGGTGGTGGTTTGAGGATGATTCACCTGCTGCTATGTAGCCTGGTTCCTAATAGGCTACAGCCTGGCAGGCATCTGCAGCCTGGGAGGTAGGGACCCATGAAGTAGGGAATACTCAGGAGCTCAGCATTTTTTCTGGGCTCTGTTACTGACTCAATGCAAAAGTGAATTTTAGTTGGGCACCATGGCACATGCTTGTAATCCCAGCAACTCAGGAGGCTGAGGTTGAAAGATCACAAGTTTGAGGTCAGAAGCAGCCTATGTAACTTGGTAAAGACCCTGTCTCAAGATAAAATATTAAAAAAAAAAAAAAAAAGGAGAGGGTTTAGAGGTATAGCTCAGTAGTAGAGCATTTCCCTAGCATGCACAAGGCCCTGGCTTCAACTCTCCAGCACTGCCAAAAAAAAAGAAAAAAAAAAAGTGAATTTTGGGCAAAACACTTTTGGACCTGCATTTATTCATTCAATTACCATTAACTAAAGATCTGTGTAGATAAGGCCAGGTGCTGTAAATGGTGTAGAAAAAGGAAGTAATATTTATTTCAATGCTCATTATGCAATCTCAATCTTCAAAGTAGCTTCATGAGGTAGGTAATTTTGTTATGCTCATTTTCCTTCAAAGGAAAATTCACTCAGAGGTTAAGCAATTTAATTATTCAAGGTTTCATGTAGAGTGGGGGGGAGACTCAAACTTGGCCTCCTTTAACTTGTCATTCTAATGCCTCTCCTATAAGGGTGAATAAGGCATGGTTACTGAACTAGAGGAGCTTACAAATGCAAACACAAGAGGATGACTAGGATATAAAGAGCTAGAATAAAAAAAAAAGGCAGAACATGTGATGGACGGGCAATCATATATGGTGGAGATAATCTCAGAAATTTCTGGAAAAAAGTGGCATTAGGCTGGGAAGTAAATGACGAGTGGAATTTTCACAGATGGAAATAGGACTAAGAAGAGAACATTCCAGATGGAGCCAATGACACAGAAGAGTAAAAAAGATTAGACTACAAGAAGTACACTGCACTGGTTAAACAGCATCTTTGAGTTACAAAGGGTCCCAGCTCTTTGAAAGGTTTCAACAGAACTAATGTTTGTAGAGTTGAGTGCATCAGAAAGCCATTTAAGTCAGGGGTGTGTTCAGGATTTCCCTTCTTCCAATCCCCAAACACACATACACCAGCCTCACAAATCGCTCCCGACTTAGAGCTGAAGGTAGAGGCAAGGGGACAAATTTGAATCTCTTCAAGTTTCTAATGGTATCACCAGGGACTGTGGGAACAGCCCATGGTCTGTGGTATAGTTTGCAGATGGAGTGGAAAGTCATGCTGGCATGTGTAGTAGGTGGACTGGGATGTGGGGGTACTGAGCCAGTGGGCTTTAGACTACCAAAGGGAGCCTGTTCTGGAACAAAAACCATACAGGGGCCTTCACAATTTCTGAAAGAACTCATTTCAGTTATAGAACAAATGCAAACATCCCTCCAAATGTATAAACAAATAAGAGGACAATAACTGGATATAAAAAATTCTGTAACTGAGTCATGTGTCATGGTACCTGGAGGCTGAAGCAGGAGGATTGCAAGTTCAAGGCCAGCCTGAGCTAATAGCATGACCCTTTCTCAAAAAACTAAGGGCCAAGGATGTAGCTCAGTGGTAGAGCACTTGCTTAGCATGTGTAAGTGCAAGGCCGGAGGTTCAATCCCCAGCACCTCAAGGAAAAAATAATTCTGCAACAGAAAAGGGAGAGGAACAATCTCTGCGCTTAGACAGAACTACTGTTCAAAACAGGAAAAACATAAATACCTCAATGAGATTCAAGAGATTGTCCCATTGATAAAACTTGAATAGGCTGTCATAAAAAAAAAAAAAAAAAAAGAGCACTATGAAAAAAACACTATTGGAGGTAAAGAGTACAACTGCCAAAAAACAAAACAAAACAAAATACCATAAAGACAGCAACTACAGACTGTATATTGCAAATCCAGTTAGTGAATTAGAAGATCCATATTGAGTATTAGCTTAAGAAATTCTCCCTAAACTAAAAAGAAAAAGCAGAAAATTTTGAAGGAGTAGGGGAAGACCTGTGAGGAGGAGGAGAGTCAACATACATGGTAATGTAGTGGTAAGGTATTTTTTGCTGCTCCTGTCTTTACCCTGGAAAGGTACATCCAAGATATAATGGCACTTGTATTCTACTACCCAGCAACTAAGACAATTTTCTATAAAACTGCTTTCCAAACAGGGGCCAAAATGATCTGCAACTTCAATGTACAGCTAATCCTCTATATCTAGAGGTTCTTCATCTGTAGATTCACTCAAATGCAATAAAAATATTCAAAAAACAAAAAAAATTTACCTGTACTGAATGCATACATATTTTTTTCCTTATCCTTTTTTTTTTTTTTTTTTTATGGTACTTGGGATTGAACCCAGGGCCTCATGCTTACATGCTTTGCAAATGCGGCAACACTAAGCTGCACCCCTAGTCCATTTTTTTACTTTTTGAGACAGGGTCTCAGTGAATTACGCAGACTGCCTTTGGTCTCAAACTTGCGATCCTCCTGCCTCTGCCTCTGGAGTCACTGGGATCACAGGCATGCGCCACTGTGCCCGGCCTTATTCTTTAAATGAACAGTATAACAAGTATTTATATAGTATTTAAATTGTATTAGGTATTTCAAGTAATCAAGAGATGACTGAAAATATACCAGAGGATGTCCTGGAACCAGTTCCCTGAAGATACGAAAGGATGACTGGATTCCTTGTTCAGACAAAGCTACCCAATCAAGGAAACAATTTTTGTTTTCAGGGGACAAGAGTCCAATCAGAGTCCATGGTGAAAAATGAGCAAGAGACTTCTACTCATAAAGTATATGTCACTCTCACCCCTAAGAATCACTAATAGAAATATGTGATATTGCTAGGTGTTTGGGGACAGAAAAAAGTTTAATGGTACAAGTTGTTTTACATGAGGATGAACTGATCAGATGAAAAAGAAGTTAAAATCAAGGAAAATTTTAAAGAAAATCTCTTGAGATGTGAGACTATACCAGAGAAATTCACTAAGTACCAGGAAAGATTTTATTCATATATTTACATATACAGCAGTACACACACACACACACACACACACACACAAAAGAACCCACAATTAGACCTATCCTGGCAAAACGTTAACAATTCATTACAAAAAAAAAAGCCAGGTGTAGTGGCATATACCTGTAAGCCCAGCATTTAGGAGGCTGAGGCAGGAGAATTAACTTGAGTTCAAGGCCAGCCAGATCTACACAGTGAATTCCAGGCCTGGGCTACACAGTAAAACCCTCTCAAAAAAATCAATCAATCCATCCATCCCCAAACAAACAAAAACCAAACAAAGAAACAAACAATCCAAACAAGAAAAGCTAATGAGAGGGGGAAAGACACAAATTATTTCTGAAGAAAAAGAGATCTGAAGTATGTAACACTTTCCTACGACAGAAGCTACCTTTTACATTCCAGGGCAAAAGAGTTTCAGGCAATCAGCCACTCAAATTACACCACCCACATACTCTTTCTAAAAATTTTCTCTAGAATGTTTCCCAGTCAATTGGAAAATGAATAAAAATAAAGAATTAAGAAATGGGAAGATGTGGTGAAGAAAAAACAGCAGTCAGAGATACACCAAGAGAACAGAATTAAATATAAAGTAATTATTATTAATGTGGTTGTGCAGCTTAACACCAATTTAAGAATCATTGTAAAAAGAGAAATTTCACACTTCAAAAACATTCCAAATCTATAAAATTTCACATGATTTCAATATACCTAGGGATAGAGTCTAGGAAAGAAGGAGATAAAGTACTAGTTGTTTCTTTTTCTTTCACTGACTCCACTGACATTGACAGGTTTAAACGTGTGTATTTTAATTTACATGTTACCAATGGTAGAATAAAAATAGTTGTCTAAATGAATGAAAAGGTAAGGTAATTAAAGAAAAATTTAAATATAGTAAAAAGGAAAAAAAAGAAAAAAAAAAAAAGGACAAAATAATCATCATAATAAAAGAGAAAAATCCCCAAGGAGGGCAAACTGTCAGAGTGGGTTAAAAAACTAAAAATCCTGTTCATAAGACAAACATCTAAAACCAACAACACAGGCAAGATGAAAACAAAGAAAACAAAAAACAAAACCCACTAAATATATGGTGTGTGTGGAGGGGGGAAGTAAGCAAGCATATGGGACTACACTGTATCAAGAGAAAAAGCACTAAGAGCCTGGCTTAGTGGCACAGGTCTGTAAACCCATAACCCCAACACTCCAGAAGCTAAGGAAGACTGCCAGTTCCTGGCCAGCCAGGAATATGGAACCCTGTCTTAAACAACAATAGCAACAAAGCATTAAATGCCACAAAAGGGTTTTTTGGTTTTTTGTTGTTGTTGTTTTGCTTTTTTGCTTTGTTCTTGTATTGCTGGGGTTTTAACTCAGGGTCTTGTACATGCAAGGCAAGTGCTCTACCACTGTGCAGCAACCCCAGAGCCTTTCATATATATATATATATATATATATTTTTTTTTTTTTTTTGAGACAAGGTCTTAATGAATTGCACAGGATGTCTCTAGCCTCAAAAATTCCTGATGTTCCTGCCTCAGCCTCCTAAATTGCTGAGATTACATATGCTGGGATTATAAAAGGGCTTTTAAAGAACACTAATAAATTAATAAAGACTCCACAAGTCATGAATCATTTTACAGGGAATAATAAAGTACTAAAATACATATAGACCAAAACCAATTAAAAATACAAGTTAAAGAAATAATAAAAATACAAAAAAAGGACAAAGTACAATAAAAGCACAAATGTTAATATACTTCTCTTATCATTTAAAGAAAAACTAGACCCCCAAAATGAGAACTTGGAGAACTAAATCACTTTTCCCCCCCTTCTATCTGAAACTGGACTACATCTTCAACGATTATTAAACTTCAGACATTTTAATTATCCACTAGAAGTGTTATTAAACTGATTCTATATCTCACAAACGATGGCATTTTAGCACTGATAAAATCACATCAAACAACACCAGGCGTGGTGGAGCATGACTGTAATCCCAGCAACTCAGGAGGCAGAGGCAGGAGGATCTCAAGTTCGAGACCAGAGGCAGTCTGCATAATTTAGCAAGACCCTGTCTCAAAAAGTAAAAAATGGGCTGATAGTGCAGCTCAGTGGTACAGCACTTGCAAAACACGCACATGTGAGGCCCTGGGTTCAACCCTCAGTACCACAAAAGAAAAAATATATCACATCAAACTTCATACTTGTCATATAATATTCTTCTTAAGAGTTCAAAGCACATTTACCAAAATTGATCAGACATAAACTACAGAGAAAATCTTAGCAAATTCTCCAAATTAGAAATTGTATAAGCCACACTGACTATAATGAAATGAGAAATTAATAACAGTATAATTAATGCACATAGAAAACCTGCTCAAAAGTATAAAATACTTTAAAAATAACTCTTGGGGCTTGGGATGTAGCTCAGTGGTTGAGCACCTGCCTACTGTGCAAGGTCCTGGGTTCAATTCCCAGCACCACTAAATAAACAGATAAGCAAATAAATAAATAACCCTTGGACAAAGAATAAATCAAAATCTCAATTATAAACCTTTTAGATGCCTCAGTTAAAAATGTATATGCCAAAGTCTTGAAAAATGGTCAAAACTCATCCTATGAAGAAAATTCCCAGTTCTAAATGTTTGTGTGAAAAAATACACAAACTAATCACTTGACTTTAAGAGCTTCATGAAATGTAAAGAAGGTCCAAGGAGGAAAAAAATGAATAAATTCAAAGGCAAAAATTAAAGAATTAGACTGTAAAGCCTCTGCATAAAATCAAAAAATAAAACCCACTAACTGATTCATTTGCTGGCAGCTGTACCACAGTGGTGTCTGATCATGTCAGATCTCCATTCAAATCTAAGCAGGGTTGGGCCTGGTTAGTATTTGGATGGGAGATAGCCTGGTCACATCTGGTACTGTAGGCTTGGGAGAAGGACCTAACAATCCACTCCTAAAAAACAATCAGCCACTGAAAACCCTATGAATAGCAGAGAAGCACTAACAATACTGCTCTGCCTGTTGTATATAGGGTCGCTATGAGTCAGATACCCAACAACAACAGCAACAACAACTGGGTCTTTTAAAAGAGAACAAATAAAATAGACAATTATCTATCAAATCTGCTCCATCCCAAAATATTCACACACACAAGAAACATCAGGCAAAAGACATAATAATTGTGAATAAGATGAAAGTATATGAAGTATATGAAAAAGTACTAATTTTTTACACTACAAAATCTCTGTAAGATGACAATTTTCTTTTTACTTTTTTTTTTTTTTTTTGTCGGTACTGGGGGTCAAACCCAGGACCTCATGCTTGCATGCTTTGCAAGTGCTGTACCACTGAGTCGTACCTCCAGCCCATGTTTTTGCTTTTTGAGATAGGGTTTCACTAAATTACACAGACTGCCTCTGGTCTCGAACTTGTGATCCTTCTGCCTCTGCCTCCAGAGTTGCTGGGATTACAGGCTTGTGCCACTGTGCCAGGCAAGAGGACAATTTTCTAGGAAAACAAAATTATCAAAATTGACTCAAAGTAAAAAAAAAAAAAAAAAAAAAAAAAAAAAAAAA